>CAFUXE010000054.1:329542-367238 GCA_903364295.1 Serranus cabrilla | reverse complement strand
TATTTAGGGTGGATAAGAAGAAACAAATAAATAAAATAAAATAATAATAATAATAAAAATAGGAGAAGCTTCAGCTTCATATTTCTTCATTAATTCCACTTTTTTTCCCTTTGTTGTATTTACGGCGCTGCTGAGATTTAACGAGCTTGTCACACATCTCTTAAAGTGCCTCTGGCCTTGTGTTTGTGTGTGTTTGTGTGTGTTTGTGTGTGTTTGTGTGAACTTGTCACCGTACATGGATTTATGATGCCTAACGGGGTGCAGCGATCCACCCAGGCTTTCACAGGAAGCCTGAACCAATGAAGCCTTTCGGCCGCGTGGCCTCTTGGGCTGCGTCTGTGTAAAGGCAATTCCCCGCTTTTAACGTGTTAGTGTGGAGGCGGAGAGATAAAAGCTGCGGTTACTCCCGAAGCTGCAGGATAATTCACCTCGTAGTCACAGATTTCTGGATGGAAGGTGCGACGGGGACCAACTGTGATGAAATGTGGGCGATTTACTGGATATTAAAGCATTTCATGGTGCAGCTGTAACACAGAGACTCCACAGCAGCACTGAAGTGAAGAAAGCTCAATATTAAAACAGATTTCAGTGTTTGTGGAAAAGTTTTCACATCCTTTACTGCAGTAAAAGTACTAATACCACACTGTGAAATTACTCCACTACAAGTAAAAGTCCTGCATTCAAAAAGCACAAAAATATCAAAATCAACACAGTTATCATAAAGTAACAGATAAAAGCTGGAAATATTGGGAAATTGACTGAAAGGATGGATAAAAGTAATGGGTAAATGATTTAAATAGTTAGATTTAAAAAACAATGGTTAAATTATTTCAATAGTTACATAAAGATGATGAATACATTATTTAAATGTAAATGTATATAAATAAAATAAAAATAATGGATGAATGGAATGAAATAGTTAGATAAAAAAAATGGATTCATTATTTAAATAGATAATAATAATAATGGATAAATGGCTTAAATAGTTTGATAAAAGCCAGAACATTGACTGAAACTAAATATTGACAGTTCAATTGTGTGAAAAAATAACAATATCCACTTTTATACGTTAAGAAACAAACATTGGGAATAAATAAAGGGGCGGTGAGTTCATCTGACTGGACAAACGCTTTGGCAGACTTTTCTCTACCTGATGACTAAAAACTCTCCCTGTTTTTCCCTCCAGGGTTCATTTCCAGGGATCTTACACTTGGTTCTGGTGTTGCGTCCCACTACTTTGCTCCAGCGGACTCTGTCAGACTTCCTGTTCAAGTACAACAAGGATGAGTTCAAAATGAAGGTGCGTGTCTTTCCCTGTAACGTATCAGTGTGTCCTGGAGGTTATTGTTCACACCATCAGCTGGTCCTGTGTGCTGCTTCAGGTGGTGATGCTGAGTTCAGTGACTGAGCTCCACGCTTACATCGACCCGGGACAACTGACCACAGACTTGGGCGGCACGCAGGAATACTGCCATGACAGCTGGATCTCACACCGCACTGTAAGTACACACACACATATATATCTTTCCTTAAGCATTAAGATCTGTGTATCTATCATATGTGAATGCCTCCTTCAGGCCATCGAAGCCTTCGCCCTCATGGTGAAGACCACGGCTCAGACCCTGCAGGCGTTCGGCACGGAGCTCGCAGAGACCGAACTACCAAACGACGCCGAGGCCACAACCAACCTGCTGCACACACACACGCTGAAGAAGGAGAGGATGAAGGTCAGGTTTCTGTTCTCCTTCTCAGCTCATAGATATTTGGGGAAAACTTATTACCCCAAGTGGTTATGTATAATTGATGTTTTGTTGTTTAAATCATAGAAGGCCTGATATTATTTTTCGGCCAACTAAAGGTAAATTTAGGTCACATTTTAGCCAAAGTTGGGAATTTCATTTTGGTCTTTTTGGTAATTAAATAAAAAAAAATGTAGTTCCTTATCTAAAAAGGTTTTGGATAAATACACATTAAATAAATACATCCTTATTATTATTATAAATGTAATGGTCTAAAAGCAACAGAATTGAGTTATTATTAATACATTATTTATTTAGATTTTATTGTCTGACATATCAGTAAAATTAAAAAGTATTCTTCTGTATTTCTGTATTTATGTATGTATGTATTTATTTATTTATTTATTCATTCATTCCCAACTATTAAACTTAAATGAAGGAATAAATATGATTTCTTTTTTTTGTGAAATCCTTTTTTTTTTTACCTGTGAGAAGATGAAAAGTGTGGAAGCTTGTAGGAACATTAAGATCCGGGACTTGAATGCTAAAGGAAATCATTTGTTGTATTTCCAGGAGGACCTGCAGGTGGCGCTGTCTCAGGGGGGTCGCCTGCTGGAGTGCATTAACGAGCCTCTGCAGACGGACCCTGAATACAGTATGACCTACGATGAACTGGAGAACCTAGCGACTGTTCAGAGGTAGAGGAAGGGATGAATGGAAACATAAGTGCAGGTGCAGTGTCCCTGAACGCCTCATGAACTGTCCTCTCCTCCCTCTCAGACTCCTCGGTCAGCTCGACGAAACAGAAACGGCATTTGATGATTTCTGGGAGCGCCACCGCACCAAGCTGGAACAGTGTTTGCAGCTCCGCCACTTTGAGCATCACTTCCGTGAAGTGAGTGGGATCATGGGAAATGAAGTTTTTTAAAAACACAACTGAGTCTGGTTACCTGTTTGCTCGTAACACAACATGAATGTGTGTTTGAAGGTGCGTGCTCAGCTTGACGTGACATCAGAGCGGCTGTCCGGTTTCTCCGAGGTCAGCGTAAGCCCCGCCCACGCCGAGCATGTCCTCCGAGAGCTCGGCAGCCACGAGGACAAGGCCTGTGTAAGACACACACACACACACACACACACACTCTGATTCACGTGGAACAGAAAACACATGCTCAACACTTTTACTTCTGATGCATCCTTGAAGCCATGTGGCTGGTGATCGATGTGATTCCCTGTTCCATCCCCCACTCACCGGGAATGACAGGAAATAGATGTGGGAAGGGCAGGGTGGGAGGTAGAGGTGACACCTGTGTTTGTGTGTGTGTGTGCGTGTGTGTGTGTGTGTGGATTTGACTGAATATAATGATACATCAGGCTGATATTAGCCCTTTATTTCAGTTAGCTGTGGTTAGCTTTAAGGGTTAGTTTTATTTATTTATTCAGTTTTATTTAAAACATGACACAATACAAAAAATTGAAAAAAATACTCAAAACATTGATATGAATCTGCTTCAAACATTTTGCTTATACCTGTAATAATTATATTTCTGATCAACCACAAACAAATAAATTTTACATGATATAAACATCTACCTACATCAAAAATAAACATGTAAATAAAAACATGCACATACTTTTTGCCGCAGCCCCAGTTCTACTTCCTGTTTCTCCATCCACTGTAGGTAATATGCTGAGTATGCATAAATGCTTCATGCAACACTTCAAAACATCCAAACTGTCCCTTTAAGTAATGAATGCACCACTTTGTTTCACTGTCAGTGACTGATGATTGATCCACTGCTGTTAGCTAACAAGCTCCTGTATCCTGAAGCATAATAAGGCCGACATCTTTGATGTGGTTCAATAGGACGCACTGGACCACGCCCTGTCCCTGGCCAGCGAAGGTGACCGACTGATAGAAAATTCCCACTATGCCGAAGACTCCATCAGGCCGAAGTGCGGCGAGCTGAGAGGAGTGTGCGAGGAGATCAGCTCCACTCTGAGGAGCAAGAAGAGCCTCCTGCTCAGGGCGATGGAGCTCCACCACGCCCTGGAGAAGGTCAGTGTGGGTCAGATGAGGATTTTAGTACCTGGAGACAACTTTGAGGTCAAGATAAGACTTAATTCATCCCGCAGTCGGAAATTAAGTCGTCACAGCAGCTTAAGATACAGACGGGGGAGTTTACAAAGATATAAAAACAGGATAAAGAATAGAAATATACATACACAATATACAGAAATACTTGAATTGTTGCTATTTGGCATTAATTATTAGTGTTTTTTTATGCAGGTGATATACACATTATAGTATAAGGGGAATAAAAACACATATAGAAAAATATACATAGGATATTTAATACAGCATAATATATGATAATATAATAAACTCTCTGTGGTCGGATGTAATAGTTTGATGGATTTCCTCAATAAAACGTTTCCTCCCAGGCGTCTCGGTGGTGTGAGGAGGGCATCTTCCTGTTGGCCAGCCAGCCGGTGGACCGCTGTCAGTCTCAGGACGGAGCCGAAGCAGCTCTGCAGGAGCTGGAGCGATACCTGGACACGGCGCCGCTGCACACCCTCACGGACCGCAGCGCCATCTGCTGCCAGTATGAGGCGGTGCTCACCACGCAGCTCAGGGTGAGCGGGAAACAGACATAACAGATGATTTTTTGTTTATATCTTCTTCTCTTTTACACAAATAGTGCTTTTACAATGATTCAGACCCTTAGAAATGCAGAACAAAATTGGTCTTTAAATGGTGGGTCAGTTCTTGAGTACATTTCCTCAAAGAGGTCCACTCGCCGTCAACCAATTTCTCTTTGCATTTTGAAGATTTCCATTAGAAAAGCTTAATGGAAACACCAAATAAAAAAAACGTGCATATTCCGGAATGCGATGCTGTCACATTCTAGAATTAATTTATGTCACCTTCTAGAACGCAATGATGATGTCACATCCTAGAATTCGATGATGTCACATTTCAGAATGCGATGATGTCACATCCTAGAATACGATGATGTCACATTCCAGAATGCGATTATGTCGTCACATTTCGATATGCGATGATGTCATCACATTCCCATATGTGATGATGTCGTCACATTCCGATATGTTATGATGTCGTCACATTCCCATATGCGATGATGTCGTCACATTCCAATATGCGATGATGTCGTCACATTCCAATATGTGATGATGTATTCAAGTGTCCAAGTATTCTGTTTGTTTGTTTGTACGCTTCTATCTGGACTTCAATCACCTCATGTATCTCCCCTGACAGCCCCTTAGCCCTTTTTTAATCTATTTGTCGAATACATTTCTTACCTGTAGATATCTGAACAGATCCTTGTTCTGTTTTGTTTTCCAAAAGATTTAGAAAGTTGATCTTCAGTGAATGTACAAACAGCCATAATTCCTTTCATGTTCAGTTCACGTTTTAGTGAATTCACTGCAGTATCTCTGTGTTTGCTCTCCTTCAGGACCAGGTGGAGAAAGTTTTCCAGAAGCAAAGCTCCGTCCAGGAGATGTTTGAGAAGAGACGCGTCAGCCTGAAGAAACTCGCCGCCAAACAGACCAGACCAGTGCAGCCAGTAGCACCAAGACCTGAAGTGAAGTCTCCACTCTCCTCTCCCAGTAAGACTGGATCAAAGACTGGAATAAAGACAGCAGCAAATGCACCAAGACTACCAAGATAAAAAAAAAATATTGTTTTCTCTTTGTCCTGCAGATCAGCAAAGGAAAGAGAGAAGATACTCTGCAGATAATGCCATCTGCAAAAAGGTAAATGCATGCAAAAATGTATTTTATTTAGTTTCAGATTCAGAAACGTCTTTGACAGATATTATACTGTATCTGAATGTGTGTGTGCAGGTGGAGTCTCCCATTCATAACGGAGGCACCAGGCACGCTTCTCTCTCAGAGGAAGAAGAAAACCTGGCAGTGCTTCGGCGGTAAGGGGGTCAAAGGTCATCGTCAGGGCCACAGATAGGAAAACAGTTAATGGACAGTGAGACTGTGATCACTTGGAGATGTAAATATGATCATGATTGTTTAAATTGTATTTACTTCAGTGTCTGTTCTACATAAGAAACAAGCGTTGCTATACAAAGCCATGGAGAGGATTTAAATAATACAAAAACTGACACAGCATATACAAATTATTTTTTTCTTTTCTAATTTTACATAATAAAACGTGCAACATTTGTCATACGTAGCAGCTATGAAAAAAAATAAATAAATATAAAAAATAAAATTTAAAAAAAGCAAACACAACACAAGTGTAATTAGAATCAAACACAAAAAAAGAGGAAAAAAATAATAAAAAGGGTAATACTAATATAAAAATGATCAACTAAACTGAAAGAGGTAATTACAGCTCTGATATTAGTGATGCACAAAACACAAAATGACAATAAAGACAAAATTATTAAAAATAGACACGATACGACCAAGAACACACACATACGAACTAGAAAGAACCTAAACTGACAACAAACAGACAAAAAAAAGACTACAAGCAGCCTAAAGTCACTACAAAGAGACAGAAAATGACTAAATATAGATGAAAACTACCACAAAATGACAGCAAAGGGCCGCAAAATTACCATAAGTTGTCTTATACCAATGCAGGAGGTCTCATAATCCGTCTGTGATGTTTAAGAGATATTCAATCATCACTTCAAATGACAGAAACTTTGTTTTCCTGCTGCAGCCACGTGATGAACGAGCTGCTGGAGACGGAGCGAGCGTACGTGGAGGAGCTGCTGTGTGTGCTGGAGGGATACGCAGCTGAGATGGACAACCCCGCCATGGCTCACCTCATCCCCAGCACCCTGCTGAGCAAGAAGGTCGTCTTGTTCGGCAACATGTCTGAAATCTACCAGTTTCATAAAAGGTACTCCCTCCAGTCTTTATGCTAAGCTAAGCTAGCTGGCTCCAGCTTCACAGACTAAAATGTCAGACAAAACAGAGGAAATGATTCTCTCACAAGGTGACCACACACTAAAACACACTGCTTTATTTTCTGTTTTTACTTTAAATCGGTCCATAACAAAGCGCCACAGTAATGAGTTCTTAAACCCCGAAGTGAGTTAGCATGTTAGCTCCCTGGGGTCTCTCCTCTCAAATCTATTGAGGATTTTGAATTGTTTTTTGGTTAGAAGCCTGTTTTTCAGAGCTCCTGCTAACTCTTGTAATTTATTAGGCTACATTTTCGCTAGCTTGTCTAAAACCTGCTGGTTAGCTTGTGGAAGAGCGTCTGAAGCTAACGGTATTGACGTTCCCTGTTGGCCATTAGAAAGAATGCAGGATTAAAGCAGTTCTGCATTGGTTTCCATTTTCAAACTCTTAGGTTGCCATTGAAGAGAAAATAAAGAACAACACATCACTTTTTTCAAATTGAACTTGATAATATTAACATTTGTGTCTCCAGGACGTTCCTAAAGGAGCTGGAAGCCTACACTGACTGCCCAGAACTGGTGGGCCGCTGCTTTTTAGAGAGGGTAAGCACTTCCTGCTCCCCGGTCGAGAGCCAGTTATAAAAAGTGTCATGTTAAAAAGTCAAATCAATGACAGGCATCCTTTATTTCCCTCTGTAGATGAAGGACCTACAGATCTACGAGGCGTACTGCCAGAATAAACCTCGCTCTGAGAGCTTGTGGAGACAGTGCTCCGACTGTGCCTTCTTCCAGGTTCTCCCTTTAACCGCTCACTGTAGCAACATCTTCCTTTTCATAAAGGACAATGAGTGTGATTATTGGATTTTATGTTTTGTGATCCAGGAGTGCCAGAAGAAGCTGGAACATAAACTTGGTTTGGACTCCTACCTCCTTAAACCTGTCCAGAGAATCACCAAGTACCAGCTTCTGCTCAAGGTGAGCTGCGTCCACTTATAGGACAAGCTGTGTGTGTGTTTCAGATTTTATTTATTCTTTATTTTCCTGTTTGCGTGTGTGTCTGCAGGAGTTGTTGAAGTACAGTAAAGGCTGTGACGGCTGCGATGACCTCCAGGAAGCTCTGTCCTCCATCCTGGGGATCCTGAAGGCTGTTAACGACTCCATGCACCTCATCGCCATCACAGGATACGAGGTTACTTACTTATTACTTTTTAATTTAATGATTCTCAGAGAGTCGGCTTGTTAAATGAAAGATTAGAATAAATATTGCTTATTCGTTTCTCAGGGTAACCTGTCGGAGCTGGGCCGCCTGCTGATGCAGGGCTCCTTCAGTGTGTGGACGGAGCATAAAAAAGGTCACGCCAAGGTGAAAGACCTGGCCCGGTTCAAGCCCATGCAGAGGCACCTGTTCCTGCACGAGAAGGCGCTGCTCTTCTGCAAGAGGAGGGAGGAGAACGGGGAGGGCTACGAGAAGGCGCCGTCCTACAGCTTCAAACACTCCCTCAGTGTAAGCTTTCAGTCTGTGCATCACCAGCCAGCTTCATTTTTCAATCCTCAATCAAAAATCAGCTCCTGGAAGAAGTCAATAATCATTTGTGAATCCAAAATACTGACCCTGTCCCATTGAAATCCATTAAAACCACATTTTTTTTAACATTATAGTGTAAACCATGCATTGTTTTATGTCTGATCTAATTTAAGTGCAATGCATAAAAATCAATGTTGGTGCTCCTTTGTGATATATAAGGTAAGAAAATTAAAATAAAAAAGATTTCTCTGAAAAAAATATCCCTCAAGCATTTAGTGTACAGAAATTATATTTTCATATTTTCTTTTATTAAAAGAATGCAGTATCTTTCTTTAAGCAAACTGGGACTTACGGGTTAAATATGCAAAATAAACACATGAATAAAGAAATTTGAGGAAATATGGCAGGAATTGTATTTTTTGTTTACATTATAATGTAAAAAGTTGAATAAAAATAAAGAATTAAAAGAAAAATCTTAAAGAAGTAATGGAATTATGGTAGTTAGAGATTTTAAAAAACGCATCTTTATTAAAACAAATTGGCTCTTTAAAAAACAAACGTCCCATGTTTTATTTTTCGTGTAAATTATCTAAAAAGCTGGATAAAAATAAGGAATAACAAGCTGGCATTTAAGGGTTAAATATGTTTTCAAAAATTAAGGTCAAAGTAAATAAATGTTTGCAATTTTTTTCCAATTTAAAAAATCCCCCCATGTTCTAATTTCCGTTCAAATTATAACGGAAAAAATAAAGAAAAATATTTAAATAACAATAATAAAAGAAAATAATAAAAAAAATTATCATAAAAAAATCTTTCAATTATGAATGGTAGTTTATTAGAGATTAAAAATAGCATGCTTTAAAGAGAAAATAAAACAAATATAACATGTTTTTGTCTTCTAATTACACCAGAGAAACCTTCATAAAATGAGGCACGAGGGTTAATAATCATCCAAAGACCTCCTTTGTGCTTTGCTCCCCTCTCAGATGAGTGCGGTGGGCATCACCGAGAACGCTAAAGGAGACAACAAGAAGTTTGAGATTTGGTGCAACTCCAGAGACGAAGTGTTTATCGTCCAGGTAAGCTCAGTCAGCCTCAGCGCTCTGCTGAAAAAGAGAAACCCCGCCACTGTTAACGCTGCCGTCCGTCTCCTCCAGGCTCCAACGCCGGAGATCAAAACTTCGTGGGTGAACGAGATCCGCAAAGTTCTGACCCAGCAGCTGCAGGCCTGCAGAGGTACGGCACACAGGCGTCTTTGCATTTCTTCTTCTCTGCCTTTTTGCACCTTGTAACTGTGGTTACTGTTTCAGAAGCCAGTCAGCAGAAGAGCTCCGACCCTGTTTCCCCGTGTCCCACCAGCAACAACGCCTCCATCTCCCTCAGGTCAGTGTCTCCTTTTAATTAGTCTTTTCTTCTTTTCATTTCTCCATTTATCAACCTTAAAATAATAGTTTAAATCTGCAAATTAACATCATAGGACATTATAGTATTTTTTTAACAGATTTATTCTGGAAGATACATTACGATGTACAACATTCTGACTGTAATGTGAAAAAAATTGCAATAAAAGTATATTATTCTGTTTTGTAAAAAAAAACATGTCTGGAAGCAAAAGTTACCACTTACAAATTCAGATAATATAAAGTGAATATTTGCATTTAAAAATCAAATGCCAAAGAAATTAACATTATAATTTTTATTTACAGTGTTATTCAGCTGCTTCATGGTTCTGAACTTTTTTTTCTTTTTTATAGTAAAACTGTAATAAAAATGTATAAAATCTGGCAGCAAAAGTTTCAATTTTATGGTTAATATTGGTAATACAAGTAATTTACTTTTAAAGACATTTGCACTCAGATGCATCTTATTTATGCTTTTCTTCTTCTCCTTCTCAGTCCATTTCGTAGCAGCGGTCAGAAAAACCAAAAGAAGCAGGAGGAGAAGAAGGCGGAGGCGAGCACAATGTCCGACTCCTGTTCTTCACCCAAACACAAAGGTGAGTGTTTCATAAACATGATCCAGTTAATTAAAAGTCACCTATGCCCTAAATGCTCCAACTGAAATCTTCTTTTCTTCATCACCTTCATCTTCATGTACCTCTTTCTCTCTCTACCTCCTTATTGTTCTTTTCACGACTCTTTCTTCGCCTCCTCCTTTCCATTTCAAACCATCGTTTCCAGATGAACCAGTGACCAGTCCCACCACTGACAGGGCTTCAGTGGCTAAAAAGCGTTTTACTTTGCAGGGCTTCAGCAATCTTAAGAGTCCCAAAGGTAACCATGGCAATGAGCCTGATTTAGAGCCTGATTTGGCTGGAGGTTGAACTAGTCATCTTAACATTTCTGCCCCCTGGTGGTCAAAGTCTAACATTTCTGTAGAAGGAGGATCAAATTGTTGTTAAGTTATTTCATGTAAATTTAATGTAAATTTAATGTAAATAAGAAATTATTTGTGTCCGGAGAGCACATTAGAATAACTAATATTTTTTTTACTTTAGTATTAAAAAAATATTTACTGTATTATTTTACAGGATTTGTCTTGTTTTTTCTACATTAACTGCAAATGCCATAAAAAAAAATATTACCTTTATTACAAATATTATATATAATTTCTTTTACAATATTATGCATTTGCTTCATTGTCTTGATTGTTTAATGTATGTAAAAATACAATAAATTTAAAGTTTTACTGTAAGAAATAGAATTCATTTTATATTCAGCAATATGATTTTTATTTTTTCACTCACGACTATTAAGCAATTAAATAATACTATAAAAAATATATCTAATTTCCCATTATATTCATTTACACATTTCAACTTCCATTTTAATGTTAATATTTGTAAATAAATACATTCATAATAATTTGCAGGCATTTGCACTTAATATAGAAAAATCCTGTAAAATAACACAGTAAATTTCTGGAAAATAACTTATATTTTTTTCTACTGTGTGGTTTAGATATTTTCAGTGTTAAATGTTCAGCTCTTTCTCTCTCTCACTTTTCTATTCTTCTTCCTCCTCTTCACTTTCCCGCCCGTGTGGCCAGGCTCGGCCCTGAGCCCCGAGCACGCCTCCAAACGCCACTCGGTCAAGAGTGACCCCACACCGTTTGGGTTCAAAGGTATAAATAATGTCATCCCGTAGTCGGGGCCCATCTCATCGTCCCGTCCCTCACCACTAAAGCGTGCTCCAGTGTTGTGTGTTGTCATTATTACTGTAGATTTCACCTGTAAAGTTCAGTATCTGGAAGTCTTCAAATCAAATATATAAAGGGAGGAATAGTATTAATATTTCTATGTTGTGTTATCATTTTCTTAAAGGAGCAGTGTGGGATTTAGTGACATCTAGTGGTGAGACTGTAGACTGCAAAAGGGTTCATTCTAGGCTAAAAACTAAATATAACAAAAGGTTTCCTAGTTTCAGGTGATTTTGCACAGTAGTTTAAAAAGTATTCAGATTTTTTATTTAGGTAAAAGTACTAATGACACACTGTGAAATGACTCCACTCCTGCATTCAAAACATACTGAAGCAAAAGTAGAAAAGTATCAAAAGTTTAAAAAAAACACATACAGACATGGATACAATCATATTATTGTATTTAAAATTTTTAATGCATTTATGTAAGCAGCATTTTACTAATAGTTTTAATTACTTACTAAACTTTTATGTGGTTTTATTTATAAATTATTTTAGATAAATCATGTTTTTTATGTTAATGTCTGGACCTGAAAAGTAACTAAAGCTGAATCTCTCTCTAAAATGTCGTGTAGTAGCAGTATAAAGTTACATAAAAATAATATACATCAAATTATACTCAAGTACAGAACTTGAGTAAATGTACTTAGTTACTTCTGCCACTTATCATGCACTAATAAACAAACTAAATATGAAGATTTAAGATCATTTCTGACAAAAGATGCCCCTGAATTGTACACACTGCTCCTTTAAGATCAACATAATGTCTCCATGTGCATGACAACATTTTTTCACAGGTCATCATCATCTTTATCTTCATTTTTGTTAGGAATGAATCACTATTTGTGGAAATATTCTTATTTGCTTCTTGTTGACAAATGAGTGTATTTGTTATAATAATTAGTGAAGATGCTGTGGGGAACACTAACAAACGGTAAAGGATTACTAACACTATCAGAGGAAAGGAAGAGTATCTGGGGTGTTTCTCGTGGAGGTGGTTGTGGGTGTGTTCAGCTTCTCTCCTGGACCAGCTGACCCACATGTCTGACTCCAGGACGAGTGTCTCACTGACTCGCTGGCTGTCTCTCCCCGTCTAGAGCCGGCTCCCCATGTCTCTCTGAGCAGAGTCAAATGGATGAGCACCTCTAGTCTGTTACAGAGCAAGCGGCGAGGTACAGAGCCGCTCTGAGGAGCCACTGCAGCGGTTTGCTGTGGTTTGTGGTGATCGTGATTGATTTACCGGAGGTAAAGTGCGGCAGAATGTCCGCTTCCCTTTCATTCAGCCTTGTACTGAGCCTTTTTTATCTTATCTTCCATTTAGCATTCGAGCCGTTTCTCAACCTGATCTCATGAAATTACGTGAAATGAACACAGGGAATTATGTGCTTGTGTCACCTAATGTGAGGAAAATACATGAATTAGCAAAGTACACGTCATTTTACATACACGAACGGTTAACTTAAAGAAAGCTGCAGTTTCTGTGAATTTAGGCTACAAACTCACTAACGTAAGAAACACAAGTTACATAAAAAGTCATTTTCACATAAACCGCGGCTTTTTGTGCCACCAGCACGTAATTCAGTGTGAAATAAACTTGGTCATTTCACATGATTTTGTGAGAACAAGCTGCTGTTTCTCCTCTCTGAGGTTTTAAGTCTCAGTTCAAGGCTAAATGATGCTGTTTTTAAGGCATCTACCTCAAATCAGCCTCTCTTCTTCTGCCTCTTGGTGTTTGGGTTGGTGGTCGTGTGGCGTGGACAACAATGAGAATAAGACGTTATTTTTCAGAGCAGCCTTCAAATGAGTCGGGCTGATTCAAATCTCTTCTGATCATGAACCCTTGATTGACTTTGTTTTACTGGGATCTGTGTGTCTCCATTGATCTTCTGTGGGATTTTTGACCTTTACCTGCGTGAGTGTGTAAATGTGTTGATCTGTCTGATGTTTTTGTTTTGTGCTCCTCGTGGGAGGTTTCAGTGGAACTGGGACGTTCTGTCCAAGTGGCATTTTTGTTGCTCCTGAAAGAAAAAAACACACAAAAATTAACTTTTTGTGCTGTCATTCTATAATTACTATTACTATTAAATGATTGCTATTACTTCAGTAAAAGTACTCCTACCACACAGTGAAATTACTCCACTACAAGTAAAAGTCCTGCATTCAAAACTGTGGTAAAAGTACAAAAGTAACAGCATCAAAAGTATAAGTACTCGTTATGCAGAGTGGACCCACTCAAACTGTTTAATGTTTTCCAAATATATTATTGGATTATTTGCACTGATGCATTGATATTATCAGTGTTTTAATTGTATCAAGGTAGAGCTCATTTTAACTACTTAATATCCTGTTATGAGGTTTAATTTAAAAAAGTAACTAAAGCTGGCAGCTAAATGTGGTGGAGTAAAAGTTTAAAGTTACATAAAAATGTAAAATATTCAAGTAGAGTTCCTCAAAATTGTACTTTTGTACAGTACTTGAGTTTCAGTTTCCCAGGAAGCGTTTTAATGCCGCGTGGAGGGAGTGTGTGATAAATATTCCTCATTATTCCAGCTCTCTCCTCTTTAAGCGTCCTCACCTGTTCCCTTCTCTCCTCTCCTCACTTCCTCCCACCTACAGGCTGGAACAAGGCGTCTCTCTCTGTGGACGCCTCGGAGGAGAACGATGGCTACTCCAGCGGCGAGGACCCCATAACCTCTGACCCCGAGGACGACGTGGCGAGGAAGCTGGTGAGCCTGAACCCCAAGACTTTTACACATAGTTAGAGGGAAAAAAAACACTGATGAGAAGCTGACAGTCTTTGGTGACCTTTGACCCCTCAGGCTCCTGGGAAGTATACGGTGGTTGCGGACTGCGAGAAGGCGGGACCTCAGGAGCTGTCTGTCAAGAGCGGAGACGTGGTCCAGCTGATCAGAGAGGGAGAGGAGGGACAGTGGTAAACATCTTTAAAAACTCAAAAGAATCCAAATGACATGTTATGAATGTATTCAAGTACAATTTGGATTTTTATGTAACTTAATACTTTACTCCACTTCATTTAGCTGCCAGTTTTAGTTACTTTTCAGGTCAAGATTTAACATAAAAAAACATGATTATTTAAAGTGATGACACTTTTTTCTTTTTATTAGTCCAATAAAAGTATATTAAGTTATTAAAATTACCATGACAACAGCAAAATGCTGCTTACATAAATGCAATCCAATATATAACACCTGCATAATGTTTTAATGCTTTAATACTCTTACTCTTACACACTTTTGTACGTTTACTTTAATGAGTTTTGAATGCAGGACTTTTACTTGTAGTGGAGTAATTCTGCAGTGTGGTTTTAGTACTTTTACTTTAGAAAGGGATCTGAGTACTTCCTCAACAGCTGGCAGCTAAATGTAGTGGAGTAAAAACTACAATATTTGCCTGTAAATGTAGTGGAGTAGAAGATAAGAACCTTTGGTCTGATCCTCTGCAGGTTTGTGAGGAACCTCCGCAGCAGTAAGGAGGGCTGGGTGGCCGCAGCAAACCTCCTCAGTCTCATCTCCGAGTCCAAGTCGTCCCAGTCGCTCAGCAGCTCAGGTAACGTTTCTATAAAACACGATACTGGATCTGTTAGCATCTGTACTCAGGAAGGCTTCTTCCTCTCTGAACCCCAACAAGCTGCTCCAGACCGTTTTTTAATAATAATAATAATAATAATAATACAATTTATTTGTATAGCGCTTTAAAAGACACTCCAAGACACTTTACATTATAAACAAGTAAGAAACAATCAAAATCAGCAACAATTAAGGGCAGATTAAAATAATAACGTTGAGAGCAATTTAATTAAAATCAAATTGGATTACATTATTTTTGTTCTTTTTACTTGTCTTTTTTTTTCGTTCATCTCAGCAGAATCAGTAATGACTCCACAGAGTCTCTGAGGAGCAGAATTTAATGTTTTAACAGGATCTGGTTATTACAATTTTAAGCTTTGTTTCGGTTACTTTTTCCAACAGAAATCTTTGTAACCTATGAACCTTTGTTGGAAAGTTTAAATTCCGACAAAAATGCCTGTTTTTTTCACTTTCTTTCTACAATAAAAACCTACATTTAAATCCGACTCTGTTGCTGTTTGTGTGTTTGTCCTGCAGACGGCAGCGTCTCCGGGAACCTCAGCACGTCTTCCAGCTGCAGCGAGACGTACACCAGCTTCTCCGACATCAAACCCTGAGCTGTGATCGCTGCACGGCTCGACCCGGCGCCCTGCAGGATTACAAAACACCTGGAGCTGCGAAGAGTTTCATCACACGGACACAGTTTGGTGGATCCAACCAAAAATCTGCGAATGTTACCAGTGTTTTAGCTGCTCATTTTAGATCCTTTCACAGCTCATTCCAGTGGCAGAAAATTCACATAATCAGGGAAAACAGTTCCTCAACATACATGTTAGTCATGTGATGAATCAGTCCTTGTTTTTAAAGATCATACTGACATATTTAAAGGTTATGTAGCATTAAAGTGGACAAATTAGTAGAACATCTGCACTAATCGTGAGCTTGGAAAGCTGAACCCCGACATCACAGCCGAGCGACACATTCTGGTGCGAGACATCTGCAGGTATAGATGCTATCAGACTGGTATTTCACATGATGCATTAATCGTTCACTGTGAAAACTGGCAGCTGGCTGCAACAAGAAGAAATCTTTCAGTGGAGCAGGTCACCTTTTTGCACGGGGGGCACATACTGGGTGTGTTAAATCTGTGTCGTGTCTGGCGGGCCCTTGGTGTGACTGAATGCTGTGTGTTGTGGGCACGAGCTTCCCTATAAGAAACACCAAGTGAATGTCAGCAACAGCGCTACCTGGTGGTCAGACGTCATGCACATCAGAGTGGCAGCTTGGATCAACTTTTAAACCTCTTTTTTTTTTTTTTTTTTCCAAGAGTGATTGTCTGACTCTTCAGCTCTGGATTTACCTCTCAGGAAGACTTTGCATGGACAGGCAGGTGTGACTGCATACCTGCTGCATGTCTTTGTGTGTGTGTGTGTGTGTGTGTGTGTGCATTCTTGCACGTGTGTACTTCAGAACAAATCCAACTAGTGTACGTCTCCCCAGCGACTCACACACAAGGTCATGCCGGATTTATTTGTTAATTGAGAACCATCAGCTCTCCCCAGAATCAAACACACCTTTTACCTCTTACCTGTAGAGCTGTTTATCAATGTAGGTTATTTTTATTTATACTGATCTACATTCATGAACCATATCACCATATGAACACTCTGCAACTCCCGCCAAAACTATTAAGACAGATAAATTTAACTATAAGTAGGAGAAGAAATATTTAGATTTTGTGCTGAACTGTCCCTTTAAGAAGCTGAATAACAGTTTAAAGGAACCAAAATCATCATTTACTTCATATCTATAGAGCTATTTATCAATGATTATTTTGGTTTGTGATGCAAAGACACAACCAAAAGTACTTTTGAAAACGTCAACAGTAATATTTATTTTCCACAAATCTAACCCGGTTGTGAGCAGTTTCATGTCGGAACTATTTTCTTTCTACCGATCTACATCCGCCAACTATATCACCATATCAACACTCTGCAGCTCACAACAAAACAATCGACAAGAGCCCGACTGATATTTGAATTTTGGGACAGATAATGATTTTCGAGGGGAAAACTCATCAAAAACCGATATGTTGGCTGATATAGTAACTTTTGAGCTGAAAAGAAACCTTTTTTATTTGGATAATGCATTTTTAACCATAATATTTAACATCATACAGACAAAATATAACATTGTTAGCCAGTTGTAAAAATAAGTGAGAAAATAAAGAATAAATAGGATAAAATAAACAAAGAAAAAATCGCTGACACCAAGCACCAAGCAACATTTTCTGCCTTATATATTGTGTAATAAAAATAAATAACAGCACATATTAAACAGCATATACACTGATACTGATATGCTTTTCAGTCAACCAGTATATCTGTCCTGACTGATAAATAGAACTACAGGTAAGAGGAACAAATATGTAGATTTTGTGGTGAGCTGGCCCTTTAAGAACCAGACGAACTCTTAAACGTCAACACTCTCTGCACATAGATCCAGTTTTTGTGTCATGGCCGCTGCGCTCACCTATCTTTGGTTTGCACCGCAGCAACAAAAGGCGGCTTTGTCCGCTCCCTGTGCTCCCACCCCCACTCAGGCATGTGACAGCAGCCACTTCTGCACAAGCAGGGCCCAGACCTTTCTCAACACGTCTGCACTGTTTGTTTACTTACCACGATGTAGCCGAGTAATCGAGGTGCAAAATATAATGGCTTTGGGTGGGCGAAAGTTGACACACACACACACACACACACACACAAGGAACCTGTGCTACTCTGAACACTGAATGACACCTTTTTCTTACCTTGTTTTTTAAGGATGTTTTTATACCCCAGATTTCTACTCTCCCCTCACTGTAAAACAATCTTTAATGGTGACTCTGTTATTGAGACAGCATGCTGTTACACCCACCTGTTTATTTCTTAAAATGGGTCCTATTTTAACACCACTGTGGTTTCGTTGAATTCGGCCTCTTGTAATTGTTATCTCGAGCTCTTTTTCACTGAGAAAAACGCTTTTATACTCGAATCACAACACGCATGCCCTCCCTGTGAAAGGACAGATTCTTTCTTTGGCCTTTCTGTGTCAAACTGTGAGCTAAACCAGAGCGTAAACTGTGGCTGGCATTATGTGTCGACCCGTGTAAGTTCTGTAAGACTGAGAAATGTATGTTACACTTGTACAGATGTGTCCTCGCTCTGTTTTCCTCGAGAGCATGTGCATTGTGAAGAGGATCATGGTTTTTGTCTCTTTGTGTATCATCTCTCTTTGTGGCATGTTCTTCATAAACCTCTCATGTCCAAGCCCCGAACAAGGCGAGTATTTGTAAAAGGCACTGTTGTATTTTGTGAGAGTTTATTTTCTGCCCTCCTTAAAGCTGACTCGGGCACTAAACTTGTCAGTCATGATCACACAATTATTGAATAATTTGTACTTTTTGACTCGGAGGTTGGAGAGATGAGAAGGGTTATATTTTTCTTTTTATGCAGCACATTGCAGCAACCACTGTCTTTATTTTCCTATTGTATCTACTGAGTATGGTGTTGATATAAAGATATTATAATGAGACATATCTGTGTATATTTGTACATATGTAATTCTGAATTGTATGTAAAATGAAAAGCAGCTTTAATAAAGTCTGAGATGGTTTCCTCTATGGGATTTTACTTTTCTTTTTTCTACTATTGGAAATTGAAGCTATTTTATATTTATTTATTTTTGGAAACTGACAGCACTCAATTAGACCAGTGTGTAGGCTTTTATATACACCAAGATTATCATTATTATCATAATGTATAATACCTAATAACACTAATATAATGTGCATTTACTAACATACTAATGTCTAAACGTCTATCGCTTGCATCTCTTTTTTTTAATTACCCCACAGCGACAATTAAGTGTTTTGGATTTGCTTAACTAGCAATATTTATTTTTTTTTAATATATTTTATATTTTTTTATTACATTTTTTTTTATCATTTTATTAAACTATAATGATAATATCAAAACGTGCAAAGCTTGCATCTTCTTATTTATTTCATTATTTGTATTTTTTTGTAATGACCCCGTAGGAACAAATAAAGAGTTTTAGATTTGATTATTAAAAATTCCCAGTGTTATGAATTATCTCATTAACTTTGATTATGCATTTTAATCCGGAAGTGTGATTTAAATCACGTGGTATCAAACTTCCAATGGGCTTTTTCCAGTTTAGACTGTCATGATTTGGCCCTGGGGTGCGTTCCAATATTAACACCATTCGACCTTTAATCTCTATTCTCCTTTATTTATTTCTCTAAGGGGTAAAGGAAGGTAAAATATACCTCATAAGATGTAATACGTTTAAAAATAGCGAGCTATATTGTATTCTTGTTAGTTGAAATGATAATATTAACATAATATTTGAGGCAAAGTGGGTAAGTAGGACTTGATGTGAGAGGATGTGAACGAGACATAGCCGCGGCTGGAAAGATACAGATGTGTCAAGTTCGCACGTAGGAGCAGCACCGGAAGTGACGCAGTTTGCGCTATTCAGCAACTTTGTCAGTATAATGGCGTTATAGTGCACAAAAAGGGAAATTCTTGATATAAATCATAAATAAATTAAGTAGTTTTATTGTTATAAGTTGTTAACGCTTTAATTTTCACTCTACTTACTCTTCTTTTCCTTTTAATTTAATCAGACGAGGCGCCACGCAGTTTTTATTATGAAAGTTTACGCCGGAAGTTGTCAGGTTTATTCAAGCTAGCTTGACAGAAGTCTGGAAAGCGACCAGATGGAATTCTGCACTGGCTTCTTAACAGATTCCTCACATTTTAAATTGTATCGCACACATTTTTAGCTGACTTTCCTGCTGACAAACAGCCCTGGCGTGACTACAAAGGCCCATCTGGGAGGCTCGGCTGCGCTGTGAACCGGGACAGAAGCGGTCAAGACATTTAAAGATACCCGACCAAACATCTTCCCACTGTAGGTATCATTTCTAGCCCATACTGTCGAAGAGCTGTAGCTTCCAGTTATCTTAATGGACGGATATTATTGCCCTTGACAGTCTTTGTAACTTCAGTTCGGGTTGAAATGTGTGTTATGTTGATAAGTGAGACCTCTGTAATGTCCTCTGTGGCAGTTGTTCCTGAAATGATGCAGACCACTGTGATTAGCTTTGGAAATCTGTCAAACAAAAAGGGAGTTTAGCCCAGAGGCGAGAGGGGTGTAGCCTGGTTAAATCACATTGTCTGGGACTGTTTATGCGGCCTTATGTGTTATTAACTGCCGTCTGCGTTATAACCCTTATCCCTCTAAACACTGTCGTTCAGGGTTATTTCAATTCTCCCGTAGCACAAATACTGAGTGTTTTTTGTGTTTGTTTTTTTTCCTCCTTGCTATGTTACTTTAGTCGACCAGCGTCATGCTAGCAAGAATGAAAACAATGCAGCTTCCGGTCACATATTTCATAATAAAACATACCAACCTCTTATCTACTGCTAAAACTATTAATTAATATATTTATCAAGTGTTAAATTAATTAAGTAGGTCATTCTACATAAAGTAGTACTACTTTTGTAAAGAAAATTTTGATCTCCAGCAGTTTAATTATAAAAATATAAAATAATTGGATAATCTTTTCACACAAATATTATTATTTGCAAATATTGTACTTTTTAATTCACTACGTTCATTTGACAGCTGACTTACTTTGTTACTTTGCGGATTCAGATACAATCTACTAATACATTATAATATATATTTATTATAGGTTCAAGAGCAACATATAAAGGCATTACAATGAGCACATTAATGCATCAATAATTCTAAATTAGTGTTATAAAGTATCTGAAGTTGGTCATTCTGCTTAAAGTAGTACTTTATTATAATAATAGTATGATAATATTTTATATTAAACATCAACATTTGAAGTGATTGTTTGAACCCAATCATTTTCCTAAATCAATGACCAATAAATTGCAGAATTAATTGCCAGATTGATGAATATTAATATAAAAAGTCATTTAAAAGCCTGGAGGACTTTTTAATATGCTGTATGATAATAGCATTATAATTCAGAATAATATTTTACAGCTGTAGTCTGACTTCATCTGTGATGCAGTTTCTCAATTTAATATTTCTAATGCCATTGTTCTATGCTATAGGACTCTGATTGATGTGATATTGGGTAAGCATTAATATCAACTTTTGTGCACAGATATGACTATACAAAGGTGCTCAGAAGGCTTGTTAAATTGGAGGGAAAAAAACCTTTATTTTAGTAGTTTTACCATTATTATACATTAAGTGTATCTAATTCAGCTATTCTAGAAATGAACAAGGAGACTAAATCAAAAATAGAATAAATAGCTTAATACTATTTTTATTAGTCAAATAGTTACCATGTAAATAACAAATAAATACAATTAAATAATTAGCTGTATAGCAGTAGTGTATGGTATTCTTCAATTGCTGATCATTTAAATAGATAAGAAAATAAATTAAAAATAATAAATAGATGCTAATGCTACTGTATCTTTGGTATTAACTGGTCAATTACTGATAATAATTACTGTTTTGAATAAAGAATAAATAAAAAATAAACAAAATAGATAAATACTGTTTTGTATAAGTGAAATTGCTGATCATTTAAAATAATAAATAATAATAATAGATAAATGGATTAATATTACTGTAAGTTTGGTATTTACTGTTTTACTGATTTACTGATAATTTAAATAAATAAACAACAAAATAAATAGCTTAACACAACTGTATGATTGTCACTAGTCAATTGCTGAGCATTTAAATAATAAATAAAATTAAATAACTTAATATGACTGTATGTTTGTTACTAGTCAATTGCTGATCATTTCAATAATAAATAAATAAAAAATTAAATAAATAGTTCAATACTACTGTATGTTTGGTATTTACTGGGCAATTACTGGCAATTTAAATAATGAATAAATAAAAAATAAAAGAGTTAAATTAGACAGGCAGTTTTAAATGTAGAGTGGTTGTTGAAGGGTTAAAATTCCTCCTCGCTCCTCCTTGAATACTTAAATTCCAGTTGTATCATGAATGGCCGCCTCTGCATACCGAGACAGCAGAGAGGAAGCGCTGTCAAATTAAAAGCCGCCACCTTTTCTTCTCCTGAGGACGACTTCAGAGACACAAACATTTGACACATTGAATGAGATTATTAGATATTAAACTCCCTCTCTTAATCTCTTTATCCACTCCAGTGCAGCACAGTGACATGTAGGTGTGACAGATAACTATCTTGCTCCACTGGAATGACTCTGATTAGTCATCTCAGCCGCCCACTGCCAGAGAAACTACCAGTTACAGCTCAGGTTCCTGTAATCTGATGCTGGTTGATGGCATCAGATTATTTGAGGATACAGGGTTGGTTTGGTGGAGTTATTTTTGAGGTTGAAGCCCTCTGTTGGGAGGAATTAACTGCTTTAATGTGTCTGATGTGAAAGTATTCTGAGTAGGGCTGCAACCAACGATTATTTTAATAATCAATTGATCGGTCGATTATTTTTTCGATGAATCGGATTAAAAACATTTTTTAAAAAAAATTTAATTTCCACCTTTTTATTCCAAAATAGAACATTTGGACTGACAGAGCAAATAATAATCCAATAATATATTCTGAGTATATTAAACGTTCTGAGTGGATCCAATCTGCATAACAAGTACTTTAATTTTGATACATTAAGTACATTTTCTGATACTTTTTTACTTTTGCTTCAGTAAGTTCTGAATGCAGGACTTTGACTTGAGTAATATCACAGTGTGGTGAAAGTACTTTTACTGACTTTTGATTGAATAAAATATGTATTATTCTTAATAATCCGACTGTATCTTTGTTTGAGGCTCATAATTACAGCAGGAAGTAATATTTGGGGCAACATGGAGCCTTCGTCTGTTAGATTACACTTAAACACTGTGTGTGTTCAGGCCCAGTGGGCTCCACATTAATCCCATTACATAACATTTAGTGAGTCTTAAGCAGGCTACAAGTGAAAATGCTTCACAGTCACCTCGAGCTTTCAGGGACTCAGAGACGTGTTATTAGGTGATTAAATGGGACCCTGTAAGTATTCTGTTAATAATCACAAACAGAGTTGAGCTGTTAGACTTCTGACACAGTAGTTTACAATATGATTGGATAAGAAGGCTGCAATAAAACCACTTCCTCATTGCTCGCTTATCCTTTGACAAATATTGACCATGCCGAAGTTTGTGAAGGCAATAAAGAGAAACACAAGAAGGATATTTAGGTCTGTTTTGTTTTAAGATTTTTCTCAATGAGTTAAAATTTACCACTGAAAAATGTTCACTCTGCAGCAGTGGTGGAGAAAAATCTCTTAAATAAGTAAAAGTACTAAAACCACACTGTGAAATTACTCCACTACAAGTAAAAGTCCTGTATTCAAAACATACTTAAAAGTATCAAAAGTAAAAGTATTCGACCCACTCAGATTGTTTTATATATTCTAAATATATTAGATTTTTTGTGCATTTTTGTACGCAGCATTTTAATGACATTTTAACTATTTAGAATACTGTTATTATGTTTAATTCAAATATGTCTATTCACTTTAAATGCATCATGTTTTTTTTATGTTAAATCTTGACCTGAAAAGTAACTAATGCTAAATGTAGTGGAGTAAAAGTGCAACATTAGCCTCTTAAATGTAGTGAAGTATAAAGTTACATAAAATAGAAATACTCAGGTAAAGTACAAGTAGCTCAAAGTTCTTGAGTAACTGTGAATCAGCAGTCCAACTGTGTCAAAATAAAAGCATCAAAAACATGACAGCAACACACAGCATGTTCACATTTCCTTCTTCTCACCATTAAAACCTTAACGGATTAACCTCTTTCTAAGGGTTAAACCGTGTTGAGGACAGTGAACACACTCAGCTGCGGTTTTGTCTCGATCAGGTGAAAACCTTGTGATTCCAATTCGAGCTGTTTTCTTGCTTTTGCTCTCTGCGGCCTCATTATGACAACTTCTTGAAATCACCAGTCGTGGTATTAATTGAGCAGCATGGTGAGTTTTATATCATGTGATGTGGTTTTCTAATGGGTTTAAATGGATGTGATCAATCAGTTGATGTTAGTAGCAGGCAGTTAATGTTCCTGAGCTGGTTCTCTGGAAGAGTCAAAGTTTTCTATCTCATGCAGCCGATTGTGGTTTTAGAAGAACTTTCCAGGAAGTAGCCTGTTGCACCTGTCAGCCAGCTGCTGCCCCCTCACAGTTTCATACACTGTAAAAAAAAAAAAAATCTTGAAATTTCCTGTTTTATTGTACAGGGGTTTTCTTGTTTGTTTTTCTAGATTTTCTCATTATTTATTTTTAAGTAGTATCCAATTGCGTAAAGGTCTTGAATGTTTATTTACAGTGAATTATTAAAAAAAAATAATAATAATAATTAAAAAAAACAATTGTAAATGAAAGAAACAAAATGTAAATAAATACAAAAAATACACATAAAATTGTAGATAAAAGTAGAAATTGTAAATGAATACAAAAATACACATTTGTTATAAAAGTAAAACCATTTTTACAGTATTATTCAATTTCTTAATGGTCTTAAATGTTAAATTACAGGGAATTCAATGTAAAAAAAATAATAATACAATAAATACACAAACATCACTGAACTTTATTTTTTTATGTAAAGAAAATATAGAAAGAAATTGTAAAAAAAAACAACAACACATGTACAATCATATTAAAGTAATTAAAAAAACGTTAGTTATTCTACAGTTATGTTCTGTAAAAGCAATTTACAGTTATTTACTGTTATTTGATGATGTTTGGCAACTTTTGCTGCCAAACTTTTTACCATTTTTTACAGTGTACTTTAATGCACAATTCATCCATCAAAATCACTTTAATAGACAAATACTTTTTACCATTTTGTAGGATTTTCAGGAAGCCGGTCAGCTTGTGTGAACAGTGTAACCAGAGGGTTCATGTAGCTGGTGTTTAGGTCATTTTCCAGTACAAATGGATGAAATGAGCCAAAACTTGGAGTGGATGGAAGGAGGAAGGAAGGTGGGAGTCTGAGTTGAGAGGGAGGGTTACGGCCTTTTACATTCCCAGATGAGGATTAGCAGTCACAAGTTCTCCGCCTGTTCCTGACCTGGCCTGGATTGTGAACGCCGCTGCTCACACTCAGTTACGGACTTGACTGAAATCTGCCGCAGTGGAAATGCATTTTCACTTATTCATGTCTTGCATGACTGAGGTGGCTTTCATTGTAGCAATTTTAAAGAGATATTTTTTATTTATTGTTTTGCAAATGAATTTAAAATCAGAAACTAAAATCTCTCATTTACATCAAATACAGTGCCAATAAAAGTAAATGAACGCCTTAGTTTTTCTGCATTTTTGCATAATTTAGTCATAAAATGCAAAATCCTGTTGTTTCTGGTGTTATGTAACAAAACAATGTATTGACTTTGAGTATCTTGTCTGGTGTCAAAGTTGTCGCTCATGTAGATGAGAGAGGACGTTTGAATGTGTCTCTAAGGTGCAAGAGGATCCCAGCACACACACGCGCAATCGTATAGAAGTCTATGAGAAAATAACCACACTTCTTAGTTGATTTATATATTTTTTTCTGTATGGTATTAATATAGTTCCATAACATCTAGAAGTAAAAGAAAAAGAAAGATCTGATATATTCTTATCAGATTCTCAGCCTCTTAAATATTAATGTCTATATCAGCCTTGAAGACTCAGTATTTATTTGGGCTCTTGTCCGTTATTTTGTATCCTAGAAAAGCTGGCAAGTTCCTAAATGTCACAGAAATGTGATGAAGCAGATGTGCCCTCCTGACTCCAGAAGTGACTCCACACTGCGGTGGCTGCATCCAGCTTGTCACTGACTGCTCCTTTTCTGTGCCCTGACTGTGTGTGTGTGTGTGTGTGTGTGTGTAGGTCCCCAAGGCGAGTGTGTGTCCATCATGCCGCTGTTTGGTAAATCCCATAAGAGTCCGGCGGACATCGTCAGGACCCTGAAGGAAAACCTGGCCATCCTGGTCAAACAGGATAAGAAGACAGACAAGGTAGAGCAGGACAGTGTGTGTGTGTGTGTGTTTCTGTGTGTGTGTAAATGCCTGGGTGTCCAGGGGCCCGAGGGTGACAGCTCTCTGTGAAATTGGATTGTGGAACAGCCTGGCCCTGTCGTCTCCTGACACTTCACTGTCAATACAGTTTACACTCTGCACACACAAACACAGACGCAAATTTAGTCACACGAGCCAAGTTCAAGTTAGTTCCAGTTTCTCCCTTTTTCCTCTTTTAAATCTTACCCTCAAATGTTTGTTTTAAGTCCGTATTTTGCTCCGTATTGTGTCCTTGAAACAGTGGTGGGTAAATTTTGAAATATTCAGATATCTTACTTCAGTAAAAGTACTGATACCACACTGTGAAAGTACTCCACTACAAGTAAAAGTCTTAGTAGAAGTACAAAAGTAAGATATTCCTGTATTGATCCCAATGGGGGAAATCCAGGTGTTCCGTAAAACGGAAGTACAGAGTAAAAACAGATTGAGGTAATAAAAATATAATAATAAAATAAAATAAGATCAAAATAATACAATCAGTATCAAAATGTAGTTAAAGTGTCAAAAGTAAAAATAAAGATAAATAAAAATATAAAAACATTTAATAATCTTTAGTTTAATATGGCCATCTTTCACATCACTTGTATTCAGATAACATACTACATTTCCACTCCACTACATTTATGTGACAGCTTTAGTTACTTTGCAGATTATTAATACAACTTTTCAATCAACTAATACATTACAATATACATTTTTATTGGTTCAACAGCAACATATCAAGTCATGTATAAAGTAAATGTGCTTGTGATGCATTTATGTAAGCAATCATTTAATTTGATAAAGATAGGGGATCATTTTAACTCCCTAATATACTGTCACGAGCTTTAATTAAAAAGTTTGATCATGCTTTTTATGTTAAATCTCGGCCTGAAAAGTAACGAAAGCTGTCAGCTCAATGTAGAGGAGTAGAAGTTTAAAGTTACGTGAAAAGGAAATACTTAAGGAAAGTACAATCCTCTTCTGCTGTCACTCTTTGCTCTGCAGGCGTCTGAGGAGGTGTCCAAGTGTTTGGTGTCCATGAAGGAGATTCTGTACGGCAGCAACGATAAGGAGCCTCACACTGAGACGGTGGCCCAGCTGGCCCAGGAGCTGTACAACAGCGGCCTGCTGCTGTCGCTGGTCGAAAACCTGCAGGTCATAGACTTCGAGGTGAGACAGAAGAGCCAGGACATTACTCCACATGTTCACTGTTATCTTGTGCATCTCTTTAAAAAACTCAAATGTATCTGAATTGTGTGATTCTGTGTGTGTGTTTCCAGGGGAAGAAGGACGTGTGTCAGATCTTCAACAACATCCTGAGGAGGCAGATCGGGACGAGGAGCCCCACTGTCGAGTATTTCTGTTCCCACCAACAGGTCCTCTTTATACTGCTGAAAGGGTGCGCCACACACACACACACACACACACTGTACTCAGTCTAATGGCTTTCAAAGAGGTGACCCAAGTCTTCTCTGTGTTGGAAGGTACGAGACGCCCCAGGTAGCGTTGAATTGTGGGATCATGCTGAGGGAGTGCATCCGCCACGAGCCGCTGGCCAAGATAGTTCTTCATTCGGACGATTTCAACAGTTTCTTCAACTACGTGGAGATGTCCACCTTCGACATCGCCTCTGACGCCTTCGCCACCTTCAAGGTACCTTCCTGTTAGAAACAAATACAACCTCATCTCACTAAATTACTATAAATATTAAATTCTATTTATTTTTACAATGAATTACGTGCTGGTGGAATGTAATCATAACAGCTGAGTGTCCTAAAAATAGCATATGTGTCATTTTACATACACGTACGGTTCATGGTTGGAAAAAAGCTGCAGTTTTAAGGAAAAAAACGTCCTGGTAAGGCGTTAAAAAAAACAGTTTAAAACGTAAATAAATATACCGGAAATTCCAGAATTGAAGCCACAGAAGATATATAAACAACGTAACCTATGTGAAAAATGCTTGATTCAGTGAGCCACGTAAGTCACATAAAGTACATACATGTTAGAAGTTGTTTACTTTTGTTTTCACTCTGGACACGAACCCTGTTCTCCTGGGTGAAAGTCTGCTGTTTGTTCGTGCCACCAACAAGTATTTCCATTGTTAAAAAAAATTAATTTTGTGAGATCGGTCTTAAAAATATGTTTATACAGCATTTTCTGCCATTTATTTATACATATTTTCTATCTTTATTCACAGGATCTCCTGACAAGACACAAAGTGCTTGTGGCCGAATACCTCGAACAGAACTACGATGCTGTGAGTGATTCACCGCGATGAGGATTAGTCTGGAAACACTTGTTAATAACCTGGTATTTTGAACCGGCGTTACCAGGTGGAACTTATTTAGTCTCTAACTTGCATCACTGACCACATCCATGCAACACACACATGTGCCTCCCACGTAGGTCATCAGCATAAACATAAACACTGCTTTAAATGACTGCTTGACCAGAAAAGACCCCAGGAGAGGAAACACACACAGACACATCAGCAGATCAGGTTTCAGTCAGTGGAGCTCAATGGTCCAGTCAGGAACCCAAAGTTAGAGGAGAGTAAGAAATAAACTTTTGACTAATAGACTTAAAGTTCCAGGAACCGTGGAAAGCTCTTTCAGTGTCACAGCCTGTCTTAATACAAGACTGCGCTCTATGCTGTCAGGCAGGCAGAGGGGCCCCTTTCATACATCAGGCCCCCAGGGGTCTCAGCCTGAAGGGAGCCAACACAAAACGGCCTTTAAACCTGCAGGTTGCATGTTGACAGATGTCGCTGTGATGCTCCTGAGCCAGAATACAGCACTTTGATTAGGTTTTGTGGCCTGCCCATGTACATTCACAACACCACAAGTTGTTGTTTTGACCTTTAGCATAAAAAGTAATGCCAAAGAGGATGTGCCTTAATCCCCTGAATCCACTGGTAGAAGTTTAGTGTCACAGGAGACTGTGAAAACAGTCATTATCGTTGGTGTTTGAACTTTCCGAAAGTATTTGAACAGATCTTGGGTTATGAAAGTTTGCGTTAGAAAAAGTAACCGAAACAAAGCTTAAAATTGGGATATTTCTGCCAAAATGATTTCATTCTACATGTCTCATTGAAAAAAATGCCAATATAGTATTCATTAACTGTCCCCTGGAGTCCTGTCTTTTTGCAGAAATGATCCCTGGACAAACAGTTGTAGCTTTCACTGATCTCAGGCTGTTCATTTTTGTACCTTTTGTCCAAATATGGTCAATCCTGGCTGCAAAAAAACAGGATGGGCACTGCGAACATGACAAACCTGAGGCTTTAAAATAATCTGTGATTATCAGAGCAAATTGCTTGGCAGGAGAACTTCCATTTCCTCTTTTATTTATTAGTTTTTACTTCTTTAAACTCCCACATCCAAGAAGTTTTAATCCTTCTCAGAGGTCTTGTTTTGGGAAAGTGGACAAAATTCCAAAACACAGGAAACTCCACATGTTGAACTACAAGCCTGTTCAAATTTAATCAGTTACGAATGATAACCAGACCACCACATAAGTATTGTTTTTATGTGATTGCAGGTGTTTGCAGACTACGAGAAGCTGCTGCACTCTGAGAACTACGTCACCAAGAGGCAGTCTCTAAAGGTTTCACTCCAACCTCACTTCTTATGCTCAAGAAACTCTCGTCTCATGGATTTCCCCTGATATCTAAATGTCTCTGTTGCCTTGTTTTGGCTCTCTCTCCTCCAGCTCCTGGGCGAGCTGTTATTGGACAGACATAACTTCACAGTGATGACGCGCTACATCAGCAAGCCTGAGAACCTCAAGCTGATGATGAATCTGCTACGAGACAAAAGCCCCAATATCCAGTTTGAGGCCTTCCATGTCTTCAAGGTAAAAAAAAATCAAAACCTTCGCCAAGGCAACAGGGTCAGTTACACAATACCAGACTGCACACTTGAAGGATTATATTGAAAGCATGTATGTTATGAAACACACTGGCATTGAAATATTTCATTAATGCTCTACCAGAAACAAGAAGTTATCATGATTTTATCAACTCATTTACATGAGAAAAACACAGAAATTCTATAAAACTTTTGACAAGTTTTTCCGCTCGCTTGAGGTGGTTTTTGGCGTTAATACGCTAAACTTTTTGTTGTTGTTTTCTCTCTTCTTCTACTTCTTCACTGAAAGATGATCCTACAGCAACACATCACACTGCCACCTTCTGACCAAAACATGTTAATGCAGCTTTGTTTATTTGCTCTAAACCAGTTGATGGAAACGTCCCTGATTTTCTTTAATGTGACAAACTTTCGCCTTCATTTCACTTTAATGGAAACATGTCCAGAAGATTAATTCTCCGTGTCAGTATCTGTTTTTTCTCTGCCTGTCCTCAGGTTTTTGTAGCGAACCCCAACAAGACGCAGCCCATCATCGACATCCTGCTCAAGAACCAGACCAAACTCATCGACTTCCTGAGCAACTTCCAGAAGGATCGCATGGATGACGAGCAGTTCAACGACGAGAAGACCTACCTAATCAAACAGATCCGGGATCTGAAGAAGCCGGCCTCCTAGAGGAGCCTCCCTCGCTGCCCTTTGCCCCGACTTTTTATCAATAGGACGACATACAGTAGAAAACAAACACATTAACAATAACGGTTATTCTATTTCAAACAAACGTTCAACATGTTTTCTCTTTGTTGGTTCATACAAAACTCGTGCAACAGTAGTTCTCAATCACTGATCTTTCTTTTGTACATTTTATTTTTCATCTGTAGCATGTAGTGCCACAACTCCTGGTGTTGGAGGCAGCTGATTTGCTCTATTGGGAGAACCAGCGGTTAAAAAAGCTTCGGCCAAAATGGTCGGGACAATACAGACGTGGCCATTTTTGTAACTAATTGTTTTAATGAAGTAGCTGCAAATCAAAAAAAAATATGAAGAATTTCTGCTTCTTTTTGTTAAGCTAGGTCAACGTGTCTGGTCAGAATCAGGCAGAAACATTCTCAGTCACTGCTGAAAGCTTTGTTTGCCAAATGACAACAGTAATTCCCTTCTGCGCGCCAAATGTCTTCTTATTGGACTGCCAAAGCCAAGGATTGCTCAAGTTTTCCCCCGCTGAAACTACAACGCGTCATCAGAATTAAACACTAACAGATTCTAGCTGGAGCAGTTCTCTGCCATTGAGAACACACAACACTGTATATAAAGGCTGTGACGATGGCTTTCCCAGACCACAAAGATTTAGCACGTTAGACTGAGAGTTATGGGAGCCAAATTCACCTGGGAAGATGAAAAACATGAAGATCCTGTAAGACAAAAAGACTTCCTTCTCAGTATGATGTGATGATGTAAAAAGGAGAAATGTTCTTAAAATAAGGACTGAAGTATCTCAAAGCCATGACTTGGTATCTCTAAATTGTGACTTTGCATCTAAAGAAATACGACTTAGAGTTGTAAAATAATTACTTGAAATTATGAATCAGTATCTCAAAATTGACTCAGTATCTAGTAAGTGTGACTTACTATCTCCAAATTTGGCTTAGTATCTAAAATGTATGATTTAGTATCTCTAAAATATGACGTACTACTTGAAAATGATGGCTAAGTATGTCGAAATGATTAATTAGTATCTTGAAGTTGACTTGGTATCTAAAAAAAGATGAATTAGTATCCCAAAATTGTGACTTAACATCTTAACAAATCATGACTAAGCATCTAAAATTATGAATTTTGTTCAAATTAAAAATTCTGACTTACTTTCTCGAAATTCTGATTTAATACCCTAAAATTCTGACTTAATATCTCAAAATTTGAAGAAATATCTTAATATCTCAAAATGACATCCAAGTATTTGACAAACTATCTTAAAATGACTTAATATCTCAGAATTATGATTTGGTATCTAAAAATTTGACAAAATATCTTAAAATTTTGACCTTTCTAAAAATTCTGACTTAGTATCTAAAAATAACGACTTATCTCCAAAGAAAGAGAAACTTTCTAAGATACTAACTAGACTGACAGGGTATTTATCTTCATCACATTGGTGTGAATGAGCTTCCATAGTGACCCGCGGTGTCTTGAGAGCTGGTTTTAGTCACTGTTGACCACAGAAACAGCAGTTGTAGGAATATTGTGATATAAAAATGAAGGGCCTTGTTAACTGAACATCTGGCTGCTATCGGTACAGTACGCTTCAATCATTTTGATCACTGGTTCTCTTTGCTGGTGGCTGATAGCACTTTCTGTATGATAAAAAAAAATGACTTGTTTTTGTTAATCTTAAGCTGATCACTGTTTTCACACTGCTTGAGGGTAATTTTTTTTATATATAGTTTCATTTCTTTTCATGTACAGTTTCTGGTTCGTTCAGCTGAAGTGAGAACGTGAACAGGAGGCTCTTTGCTGTGTGTAAAGATGCTGTTGGTGTTTGTTTTCACTCCCGTTTCTCTCTGTAACAGTGTTTTTGCTCTGATTTGATGTTGGTGTTAGAAACCGGTGAGAAGATTCAGAGGTGCCTTTTTGGTTTGATGTGTTTCCCTTCTTCTTTTTGTATTTTCACTATCTTTCTAGGGGGAGCTTAATTATTATGTTAATGAAAATATGCTCTGGGTGGAACATATTTGTTGTGATTAAGCAGTGAACCTCTTAACTCACTATATTTGAGTTACGCTGTCCAAGAAACAGTTTAAACTTCTTTTTCTTTGCAGCTGGTTGGTTGCCATTGTGTGAGGACCAGGGTCACTTGTTGCAGAGCGAGGCCAAAGTTGTAACTGTGAAGTCAACTTTTAGTTAAAGGACCTTAAAATGTGCAGAAAACACTGACGTTAAAATACTTTTAAAGTGCTGTTTGTTTTATATTTGACTCCAAAATTAACCAATGTTGGGACATTTGGAATAATTTCCCAATTGGCATTTGATTAGAGCTCCCACTGAAGTTTTATGTTTGGTGGAATAAAGTTTACATTGTAGAGAAGTACATTTAAAGACATTGGTAAACCTGTGTCAGGAGGTTCATATTTTGTGTTCTGGGTCAGAAATAAAAACACCAGCTTGTGTTTTTTAATGCTGTTAGCTGTGACAGAATATAACACGAGATGCAAAAGTAGACAAACTAGCTTTACATCCAACTTGAGCCATTTCAAATTAAAAGAGCAACTTTGGTCCCAGCTGATTTATCTTCCCGGTGTCCTCTCTCTCTGAAAGCAGCCACCTTATATTCCACATTGATGCTATTGTACCACATTCACAGCAAATTAAAGGATGGGAATGCATGTTCTGTGTATGTGTGTGTTTATTTACAGACAGACAAATCTCTCATATTTTCACCTTTTAATGTGTAAACCGTCTTTTACAGAAACATTACAACAGAAAAAAAGTAGAAGAGGCTTTCATGCAGGAAATTAAAGCTCCTCAAATGAAAAATAATGACGCCAGAGTAAAGCTGTGCAATCCACTTCCTTGTTTCTTAAAGCTGCTTTATTAATATATATATTCATATATTTGTAATAGAATTATAGGTAAAATATTTCCTTCCACATAAAAATGAGAGATGCCACAGCGGCTCGTACCATCTGCAATTACTATTATTCAAGTCAACATCCTGGACAACAGCAGCTACACACACTTACAGTATAAATCTTTAAATCCAAATGTTACACCGTTTAAAGCTGGGCTCGGCAGAAAGGCAAAAACATTTCTTTTGCAAAGTGTTATTGCATTTATTGTCACTTTTCTTCAGGTTGCTTTGCAGTGTCGCATCTTTTCCTGCATGATTTTCCAGCACTGAAACGAGCTTCAACAACCTGCAGAGACACGCACCCACACCTGCATTTATAGAACAACCAATGGGAGCGCCTCCCTCTCAAATGACCTGTAATACACTGAAAACGGATACGAGAGGAGGTGCCGAGGTGTAGTTTTCTCTACATCACTTACAATATTTGGACATTTAATTATGGAATTTTTGACCACAAAAAAAAAAAAAAATCACTTCCTTCCCCAAGTTTAAATGAACTATTCACCACTTATGGTAAAAATAAAAGCACATATACAAATCTATGTCACAGTTACCCTAAGTCACCCTGTTTCCTTTCATCCAACAGTCTCTTCATCTCATTCATACATCCGTAGTGATTTCCCTTTGAGGAGTGCTTTTTAGTTACTTACTTACTTCCAATAAGTTTCAGATCAGGTGCTCTAATTTCTTCAATCTGAGCCTTAAAGGACATGATGGTCCAATCCCTAACTGGTCCTAGTACTTACAGTATAGATTTTTAGGGGGAAGACATGCAGCAGCAGATTTAACTGTTTACAAAGGGAAACATGATCCAGGTTCACAATCTCATCTCTTCACAAAAGAGCAAATAAATAGCGTAAAATGACGTGCAGTGCAGATCTGATATTCACATTCTTACTGTTCACTTTGTGTTGATGCAGACGTAAAGTGTCAAATCTGCAGCACGGGAGCTAAAAACTTGATTCTGCAGTTTTTGGTCTATGCATCCATGTGTCCGTCCTTCAGCTGGGGGAAGTTTGGGATCTGTTGGTGCACAGCTTTTTGCTCCTGTGGCTCTCCTGCTCGGCCTGCCTGCTGTGCTTCCCGACATAACCATCTGGGAGAAAAAGACACTGCAGTTACACCACGACACGATAAAGTCACATTTAAAGGCATAACGAGGTGGAACTTACTGGCATGGTGAGGAGAGGAAACTGACGGGCTTCGCTGCCACTGTGAACACAGAAAGCGGTCAGAAAATCTGCTCAAATCTCGTCCTCGCCTGCACCCGTACAGCACAGTACTCACTATGAACTTGCTGGTGTTTTTCAGGCTGCTGAACCTCAGGTAGGAGATGTCTCCCTTGTCCCTGTCCCTGTCCTGGTCCGTGGTGTATATGTGTGTGATGCCGGCTCCTCTGATCAGAGGGACGCACTCATCACAGGGACATTTAGTCACAAACAGCATGGTGGGCTCGTCCGCTTTGATGTGCCGAGTTCTGGAAACAGCAGAAAACTTCTGTCACACACTGTTTATTAGAGCTGCGTGTTATGACCAGAACACAGACTTGTTTTCCTCTGACCTGAAGGTGAGGGCGTTCTGCTCTGCATGGACAATATATCTGTATTTGCGTCTCTGTCTGTCCTCCTGTTTGTCGTCCATCTGGGGGTATTCTGCGTACTGAGAGCCTGCTGGATAGGCGTTGTACCCACAACCCACCAGGGACAGACACCCCGTCCCTTCACTGCCAGCCTGGGACCAGACAAATTCAATCAATAACATGAATAATAATGTTTTTAATAGTTTATTTCTTCTTTTGTTGTTATATTTTAGCTCTACAGTATTGCATACAGTCATCCCTGGGCTCTTTTTGTGTCTTTTATATCAACATTGACTGCTGACTCTACACTCTTCTCAGCCGACCCCTCACTCCTCCAGCCAGTAGAGGTCGCAAGTCATAAAGAAATGCTTTATGACTGCACAGCTAAAGCATTATGTCTGTGGTGGCCACCATTTTTCGGCCAATGCAGGACATGTGCATCGCTGCCATACCTGGATTAAGAATATCACCCAGAGGAGCAAACTGCTGAGTGAATGTCACCTTCTTCTCCAGGAACGACTGCTAACAGCTCTAATAAATCGGTATGTACCCCAAACACAACTGATTTTTCTGTATCTTAATCACAATAAACTAATTTAACCGATGCCGAAATGACTACAACATGATGCTAATGTGTAAAAAGTCTGACTTCATGCTTTGTCAGGTCTGTCTGCAAGACGGCAAGCAAACAACTTTTAAAATGCTTGTTTTCTGAATGGAGTTCAGGACGATCAGGGCCATGCTGTGCAGGAGATTTTCAGCACCTTGTGGCCATCTTGACTCTACTTGCACTTTTCTAGCTAATAATTATTAATACCAATTATTTCAACAATCTGTTTACTTATTACTGAAAAACTATTTAGACTATTTAAAATAAATTGTTTTTTATTTTAAATAGTCTGCAGTTGACTGAACCTGAACAGTCATTATGTTTATTTAGCTATTTATTTTATTCCTATTTGTTGATTTTCATTGATAGAATTGGCTGACAGTGTATAATAATGTTAAATATTATTTAATTAAAGTTTAATGTTTGAGAAAGTAGCTCTCTGGGTACTTTTGCAGAGTGGTGAAAAATCAGGGCACTATCAAGTTGAAAAAGGTCTATTTTCATTCCAGCTTAAACAAAGACTATATCGGCCATATCGGTTATTGATGAATTTTCCTGCTCTAAAATCAGTATCAGCATCAAAAATCCCATATGGGTCAGGCTCTATTAAGCATAAATACAAGAAAAAGTTTTTAAAAGCTTTTGGTGTCAAAGGACTACAAGAAAGAAATAAGAAAGTACAGCTGGAAATATTTTATCTTTTTATAACCTTATAACTTACAAGCCTAAAGCTCACTAACTGAACCAACCCTCCATCTATATGAGGCTGAGGCCACACAAACAAAGCCAGCTGCATCTGGGATGAAATAGGGAAGAAAGGTGAGCTCACCGACGGTCCTCTGGCCCAGATGACAGCACCCACACCCACTTTGGGATCCTCTGGAATGAAAATGACAGTTCTGCATGTAAGAAGCTGGCGACAAACTGACAGGAATGCTGTTTAAAATGACTGCGACCTTTTAAAAAGCCTGTCATTCAGGAAAATGGACTACAGGCACACAGCTGTTACCTTAAAGACTCAGATATTTGTGATTCTTAAATGCCAAGGCTTGGGTGCTGTTTAGTGACTGACATGTTTGACAGTAGTTGGATATTCTTGTGTTAATTTTCAAGATTTTCCTGTTTTAGCTGCAGCTTATAGCGTCAGCCTGACCTGAAACAGGATATGTGCACTTGTTTGCTGAAACACAGAAACCAATCAGACCTGTTCTATAAGCCAGCAGCCTGGCCTGGATGATGCAATGGCGAGCCACTTCCTGTGACAGCCCGTCGTGACGAGGAGGCAGGGAGGACTTGGCTGATGACGGATCAGGCGTTGAATGCTGTTCCCTGAGTCACAGGAACAACACAATCAACATCAAATACCAGCCGTGGGTGGAGGATTCATGATCCATGTGGGCGTTTCTAACCTGTAGAAGCCGTAGTGTTGCTGTGGCACGCCGGCGGCCACTGCAGCCAGGACCTCCACCAGCTCCCTCATGTTGTGTCTCAGGTTGGAGAAGTACGGCTCCACGCAGAAGTCCTCCAAACCCATGCGGGTCAGAATCTCCCTGTGCTGCTGAGACGTCCTGACCAGGAGCTGTCTGGAAAAATCCTTCAGGTGCCTCGTTCGCTCTCTGGAAAGCAAAAACAGATTCCCATATTTATGTTTAACCACGGTTACTGATTATAAAGATATAATCAAAAATCGATATAAATGTGTGACGATTGAAGTCGGATAAGATGAAAAATGACACTTTTTTAACACTAGAAGGCGCATTTCAGCTCCGTCCCCACCTGAGCAGGAAACAATCATCGCTCTCTGTTAGCTTTGTATTAAATGAAGGAGCCTCCTCGTCAGTTTCGTCTGTTAGCAAACAACTGAAAAAAGTCTAAAAGCTGCTGTGTGGAGAAATGAACTACCAACAAGTTAAAGAACCAGAACTAAGTTATTAAA
>CAFUXE010000054.1:314153-329495 GCA_903364295.1 Serranus cabrilla | reverse complement strand
AAAAAGTGTTGTTTTGCTCAGTTTACCTACCTCAGAGAAATGAAGATTCTCTTTAATTTATTAAAGATAAGAGAACATATATCTTGTAATTTTTTATATATTTATTTATCTGTATATTCTTTTAAATATGCATTAATTGCATAGTTTCTGTTTTGCAGTAATGTTTTTTGTCTGAGAAATACTTAAAGGAATGTTTCTGTTCTGTACTGGAAATCGTATCATGAGTTGAGTGTCTCGTTCCATCATCATCTGATCATTCACCTGTTGTAGAGTTCCTCTGTGTTCAGCCCCGGCTCATCTTCAGCCATCCTCTCCATGAAATCGCACTCTCTGGACGTCTCGTCAACAAACTGCGCCAGGCCGGGCACCAGCGGCTGCAGCAGCACACAGATGTGAGGGCGGCTGTTGGATTTCAGCTTCTCTGTTGCCATGGCGTCCAGCGCGGCGTCCTCCGTGGTGGTAGAGGAGGACCTCAGCATGCTGACCTCGGGGTCTCCGGGCCAGAAGGAGATCTGACTGACTCCAGCTGGAGGACACAAAACAGAGTGAGGTATTTACTTTACATTGTGAGTTGCCAACTTGGCTTGGCTTTAAATACTACTTGGCAATTTCTCAATCTCTTTAAATCTTCCAACTAAAATACAAGTTTACAGATATTATTCGCCCACATTAACCTATTAAATGTATATCAGTATCAGTGTATATGCTGCTGTTATAAAAACTATATAATGCAGAAAATGTTGCTGTAAAAAGTCAATAATAAAATGATGCATTAATCTATCTAAAGGCCGTACCGTTGATGATCATCTTGAGGCAGGTGGCGCAGGGTCTCCTCGAGAAGTACAGCTGACAGTCAGCCAGACGGGCGCCATGTAGGATGATGGCGGCCTGTCCCGCGTGAAGCTCAGGTCCCGAACAGTGGAGTCCCACCACCTTACTGTCCCGCACCACCACCAGACCCATCCCACGGATCTGCAACACAGCAGGTGTTATTACTTTACAGCAGGCAAATTAATTTTAGGGGCCAATTCAGCTCAATATTCATTTCATCGCTTTATTAAATGCAGTAAATTAGATTGCTGTGAGCTGCTAATACAACTGTTTTGTAGTGAGATGCCACTTTAGCAACAAGGTGTTTTTGTGGAATTCAAGCACAAACATTTCGCCTTCAAAATAGAAGCAGTGCAGTTGTATTGATTTCTAATTTCCGGGTAATCTTTTGCAGGTCGGACCGGGACAGCTAATACCCAGGTCTGCTTTAAAGAGACAGTTATGATTTGGAGGCTGGAGTCCAACACGCGACTGAAAGAGTATGATATATTTATAAAATGAAGGCTCTTATTTTCCCAGGCTTCCCATACTCTGTCCTCACATCTTTCACTTCCTTCACTTTCCTTTTCTCATCACTCCCTGTTTACTTGAATTTGCCTGAGCACTCCCTATCTAAGTGTTACACACCCATTCAGTCTTTTCAGCGTCACATGGGGCGGCATGTTGGAAAGGAGTTCTTACACTTTCACTTTTCTTTAAGTAAAACTGAGAACTTTATTTATCCGAGAGAGATCTGTTTGATTTGTGACATCCGTTTCATCCATCAATGTGTTTTTCTTTCTTTCTTTTGTTATGAAATTTGATCTGGAGAAATAAATCTGTGAAGATTAAAAAGTTTCCTGGCACTCCTGCATTCTTACAGATGCCCATTCCTACTTAACACTATATTTAGAATACTTGTTACACTTGTTGAACTAAAGCTGTTCAATATTCTTGTCAAAGCCACCAGACTCCATTGGAAAAAACAGTCATTTTACCTTGGAACACTCCCACTTTCAGTTCTATGGCTGCATGATCTTTATAATGCATAATTAAAATGACTTTTTATTCAATTGAGTCTGGTGGTTTTGAGAGCATGTCCTATTATTTGACATGAAGCAAGATTTGAAGGGGCATATGTGACAGGAAGAGGAAGAGCATACATACAGTCCTTAAAAACAACAAAAACTATCCCTTTGTGTATTTAATTCCATATTGAATTTGTAAGCCAACCTCGCTGTGCTCCTCCTCCTCAGGTTGCTCCTGTGGAAACAGCTCCATCCACAGGCTCAACAAGGTAAACAGGTTTACCTTTGATAACCTGGGGCCATGACCTGGAGGACAGATAAAAACATCTTGTTCATGCTTTGATGCCAAGTGTATAAACTCTAACCATGCAGAATGTCATGAAGGAAAACCGATGTGGAGGTTCGATGGGTTTATCATCTCAGGCTGCAGGAAGATGAACTCACAGCAGCAGAAACCATTTATTTATCTTATTATTCTGGATAAGCCTAAACCCACACAATCATTTATTTATTTATAATAATTGTTCTGTGCAATAAGACTTTCTATAGAAATAATGGGCATAATTAAATTTGTAACATTGTTGTTACATATATACATATTGTGCATATCTCTACTTAATTCAAATGTCTATTTCTTTATTTCTTTATTTCCATATTTATATTCTATTTCTTTAAGTACTTAAATCTATTTTCCTTGCAACTGATTTCTACATATCAGGTCTATTTTATTCATATTTATAAATATCTCTATTTACCTCAAATTTTTTTCTGTTGTATTTCTATTTGTCCATATGTCTATTTACTTCAATGCATTTTTATATTTCCATATTTATTTTTATTGCTATTTGTATGCATCTCTATTTACTTCAAATGTATTTATATATTTCCATATTTATATTTGTCTAATATCTACTCCAAATGTATTACCATCTTTTTTATTATATTTCTAGGTGTACATATCTCTAGTTACTTGTATTTTATATTATTGTATATTAAGTGTAGCGAACTTAAAACATTTTTTTTTTATTTCCATACTTATTTCTCTTTCTCTTTCTTATACAGCAAGGATTTGATCTTCAGATTTCTGCCCCTCCAGTGTAATGGTAACAAAATATATTTCCCACAATTATACATTAATAAAGTACTATACTGTGTACAGACTGCTCAGCTGGATTGGACCGGAGCTAACAGGATACAATTTATTTAATTACATGTAGGTACGTATTATTAATAATATACTGCCGCCATTGAGACGTAGCTGCTATCTTAGGTTGTTTTGATGAACTATCTTTCATAAATCAGCTGTTTTATGACATGCCAGAACAGAAACCTACGTAGCTAAACCATCCTAACATGAACTCTCCCTCCATCCGGATCACCTTGTAGTCTGCTGTCAGTCTGGGTGCTGCTCTCTCTCGTATCTCGACCTGGCATGGACTGGCCCGGATCGGCTCGGTTCCTTATCTCGCTTCCTTCCATTCAATCTGCCAGCTAGCGAAATAAAAGCTCGTCCTAGCCTACAGTAAGACAACAGCAACTAGCAAGAAGAGGAGAGTTCAACCGGTATTATGATGACCTGGTAAACGATGACAAATAAGCGACATTTCCGGCAATTTCTTTCAAAATAAAAGCGTCAAGGGCGAACTAAATGTCCATTTCCATAAAATAAATAAAATCTGCACTTAAACAGAAAAACAAAACAATTAAAAACAGGCATATTTTCCACTGAAATTACCCATTCATATGACTTTTTGGAAATGTCAAACTCAATAGTTTCACAATTCACACTCTAGTCCAGCAGGTGGCGGTAATGCATCTATACAGTGGCTGCCCAAAAAAGAATCAAAGAAGAAGAGTGACGCGTTGGCTGTTTCCTGGTTCTAACTGCGCAGACTCCTGGGAGAGCGCGATGTTCAGTTTCTGTTCGGCCCGATACACTTGCTTGACACGAAGCGACATCGTAACAGGTAATATTATACCAATTTCTCAATTTAAAAAAACGTTTTTCTAATGTATGACAACAAAACGGCACATTTTAGTGTATCATGGCTCTTCACATGGTACCGATTCTTGCCGTTTTCCTCCCTATGGAAAGACTGGTACGCCAATTTACATTGAATCATCTAGTAGTTTATTGTTTACTTTGCTTTCATTGAATGTATCTATCTCGCACAATGATTTAAAAGACACTTTATGAATCGACTGCATCCATTTTTCAATTCGGCAAGCATAATATGTTCAAATAAGCACTTTACTAAGTCTAAATATGACATTTTAGAGTTGTTGCACCTCCTATCACAATTGTTACCCAAAATAAGATATATACAGTCTATGGATTAGTCCCACAATGGGGACATTTCCAGCAGTAAATAGTGCATAGCAAAAGAAGAAGCATTAATAAAATAACAATAAATAGAAACAAGCAATATTAACAAAACATATAACAGTATTAACTTGGATAATAATAATATATATAATAATATGAAGTTAGGGGTTAGGAACAATGTATACAATATAGATAGACTGAACGGTTGCAACATTGCACAGAGAAAAATATTCATATTGCACAGTGAAATTTATAGACAAGTGCGTGTTTGCAATGTTAATAACAATGCAGTGATTTGCAGAAAATGCATGAATGGAAATCCTTAATTGTGATTGTTCTTTGCAGTTGCATCGCGGCGTGCTGTCCAATCCAGAGAATGACCCACGTGGTGAATCTGGAGCGAGTGTTTCTCCAAACTGCAGGAGGATCCAGCCCGAAAAACAAACCACTGGGTGACAATGTTTTCATTTCATTTAATTAGCAGACACTTTTATCCAAAGCGACCCATTGTAAATAGCGTATATAAATGTTTTTCCATTTACTTTAAGACATCCAAAAAGCAGACTTGGGTATAAAAATGATCACACATCCTTCAGTGGTTTCCACAATATACAGAGAACAATTACGATAATCAGCCTTGTGACCCCCAACAACAACAACCCACATTGAGATCTAAAATAAATACATAGATACACATTTAAGAGCTACTTTTGCTCACAGCAAATTGGAAAGAGAGCTGATATAAGTAATGAATGCACCACTTCATTATTCAAAATATTGAATCTAATTCACAGCAACAACAGTACAGAACATGTAAAACACATAATATTGTGCAGGAGAGTTGGAGCTTTCTAACCATGCTGTGATGACGAGGTTTAGACTACGTTCACGGTGCTACACAAAAATGTCAACACGAGTTAAATATCAAACTATCAGCCTCCCCATGTTTCTTCACATGCTGTGGTGGCTGCTGGAGAGACGGGCGCTTCATGATGACGTGTAGACATCTTCATACCTACAGCGTCGTTACCCTCCGTGTCCACTTGATGGTGCTGTTGTCCAAAACAATAATACTGCTGAGGAAAAAAATTAAATAACCAGTTTTGAGGACCCTTCAGTGACTGGGCTTGATGTCCAGACCACTTAATGTGCTGTTTCTCTTCAAACAGAATTATTAACCGTAAAATTAAATATTGTCGATTATAGCCAAATTTGTATGAAAGAAAGAAACTTTAAGACTAAAGTCAACTAAAACGAATGATGAAATAAATATATTTAATGCTAAATTTTAGTCAATATAAGATAAAAAATAAAAAAAACATGCTGTATTTTACGCAATTTGGTTTTTCACACCTTTTTGTTAGAATTTGTTTTTCTCTTGACCTAACCTGACATAATTTTTGTTTTTTAATTATCTGGATTATATGCAGTCTTAAATGTGTATAAATAAAATAAAACAAAATAAATGAATAATCAGTACAGAAATATAAAGGGCTTTCTCCAGCTGATTTAAATTATTTCTGGTGTCTAGCTTTTTTCTATTATTGTGGAATAAAGAGAAATATACTTTAAAAAAATATTCAATTTCATTAGCAGCAGTAGCCATACAGACAATTCGTTGCCTTTTTTTTCTTTTTAAGTTCCTATTCCTGTGCTGAATATTTTCACCAAGCAGTCCAGGAAGCAAAAGTCCTTGCATGTGCAAAAAAATCTTGGCCACTTACTCCCTCTTAAAATATCACAGTGAAGTGTTCCTCATTGTGTGATTGTGGCCTAATAATATGTCACTTTCAGTCCTAATGTGATCAGTTCCCGGTTCTTACAGTGTGATTATGCTGCGTTTCCAGTCTTGCCAGAAAAGAAATCATTCTGTTATTCCCTCCATGATTAACACTCGCTGTAGTGAGCAGCGAACTGAGAGTTCAGACACTTATGAATCATCATGCTTCACTACTGACTGTGTAGTCTCAATTACAGTGTGCTGTAATTCACATGTCTGTTATTACCAGAGCAAAGGTTAAGTAATGCAGTGTGGGATATTTTTATAACTGAAGCAAATAACATTTTGATGAAACTGGCTATTTAACAGATATTAATGTACAAAATATGAGACATTTGACGTAGATAGCTGCATTATTCATGCAAGAACCATCTTTGAATGGACACCATCCATAGTCAGTGTATTACCTACAGTCAGTACCGACCACAGTAGAAAGTGAAGCTGTTACCTCAAAGCCACCAGACTCCATTGGACTCTCTTTTTTAACATCTTACCAGACAGTTTTTCCCCTTAACCTAGATCAGTGGTTTTGTAGCATGAGTTGTATGTTTCCATAGTCAGTATATTACCTACAGTCAGAAAGAAGCAGGCAGGAATGCCGACCACGGCGTGAACTGAAGCTGTTATCTGTGCTCTTTAAAGCCACCAGACTCCATCGACAGAAACTGTCATTTTACCTTGCAGAACATTATAGTTGCCGGTCGACTGCTGCCACGATCTGTTTGTTTGTTTGTTTGTGTGACTGTGTGATTAGTCCGAATTCACTAAAGTCTTGCCATAACATAAAGTAACAGATTCATGTTTTGCAGCTGCCTCCGTGCAATGCAGTACTTTACCTGTGCCGGTACTCCTGAACGTGCTGGTACTCCTGTCTGTCTCTCCAAACTGGCATACACTGACAAGTTCCTCATGTAACACTAAACAAAACAAGCTATCCCTTTAAGATGAAGTAAAAATGTATCTTAAACTGCTGGTGGGCAACAGTAACATTTAAAAAAGTGAGAGTGACATGTCCTCCAGATCACCTCGCTGCGATCAAACCAAATCTGACCTCCCTAATGAGATGAAAAAACGTCTTCATCAAAGTTGACATTTAGAGATATTTGTGAGACTGCAGTAAACCACAGGAATAACATTAGAAGCAGAGTGCTACTCCATTTTAAAAGGAGCTTTCGTCTCTTCTTTAATCCCTCCATCAAAAGTTCCCTGGCCTGAGAAATTTAATGAACACTTAACACAGTTTGTCTACTTCAGGTTTTTGGGGTTTTATGTCTCTTGCTATATGCTGCTGGCAGGGCCCGCGCGCTGCATGCCCAAATAAGTTTTACTGGCTGCCCCTGCCCTCCATTTCAAACCTTCCCCCTGGAAAAATACAAGCATCTCATGATGTGGTGAGATGTGGAAACATCAGGGTGTACATTATTTAGACATTTTCAATCTGCAGTGAGTGAGAGATTTATAAACTCTCCGTTCAGTTATGAGTAACGCTGGAAAGTTAGATGACATTAGTTACGACGCCGGTTACTTTATTATACAACTTAAAAGCCCCTCACAATCTCACATTAATTTGGGAAATATTAATAGTTTTTGGACAGTTTTACCACAGTGGATTGCCGCAGATTTTGAAGGATGTTACAAATATTGATCCAAGGGCTGATACATCCCCATATAATTGAATTAAGTCAAACCAAAACATGGCACTTAGTCACCGTCTTTCCATGAAAAAGCCTTTGAAACAGAAGTTAGACCATCATGAGACACTCAAAGTCTCCATTAAACGCCAGACTTAGGAAATTCTTTTCGGCTTAGCAGCTCCTTAAGTCACTGAGGTTCATAAATCATAATCAGAAAATGTCTGCAAAATAAAAAATAGACTGGTCACACTTAAAATGACTGAATAAAGCGTTGTCAGGTGGATATACAGATTAAATCTGACTCAGGCCTGTATGTACAGTGTCTGGTCAGGAGGACGAGGAAATACTATATGCAACACAGATCATAAGCTGGTTTGACCTCAGAATGTGATTCAGTCCTCTGAGAAACCAGGACAGGCCATAAATCATTGGCTGCAAATAATTTATTTCACCTCTTAGTTAGTTTTTTACTTGGTTATGAGAATCTCTTGTGAGGTTAAGGACATGTTTACCATGTTATTTGTTCACAGAAAGTCTGAATTAGCAAGTTTTTGGCTGTGAAGTAGATCAACAGTGGTGGAAAGTAACACAGTACATGCACTCATATATCATCCTTAAAGGTCCTGTTTACTGTCATGCCCCATGTGAAAACAAAAGTAAATGATGTGATTTAAACATCACTGAACTTCCATATCTCAAGTTGTGTTCACCAAATATTTACGCAATCACTTCACTTCTGACTTTTACGTACATTTATTTACTGTTTAAGCTGTCTTTTATAACGCCTAAATTCAATGAAACTGCAGCCTTTCTGTTACAACCACGATCCATACGTGTATCTATAAGGACATGTGCTCATATGGGTCGTTTAGGTTGGAGATCGTCTTGTAGAAAAATGTGATTTTCATGTCTTTTTTGCTCTATGTGCTTTATATAAATACATTGTCAGGACTTTCACAAGGCTGTGATGTCCCAACTATGTTATATAGAGGTAGAAAGTGCTGCTGCAGGGCTTTTACTGTCATTCTCCTGCTGCAATGATGGTGCAGATGTGGAGAAGATGCTCTATTTGATCTCTCTCTCTCTTTTTTTTAAAGAGACAGGCACTAAAACAGAGCGTTTCAGACAGGAAGTGAATACAGGTATATTTATACAGACAGTTGAGAAAAAATAATGTGTTTTCATGATCATTAAAGCTTGAAAACATGTTCTAGTAGAACACAATACAAGTATGAACCTGAAAATGAACCCAATAGGTCCCCTTTAAAGTCTGTTCTGAAGTATAACCTCTGTATTTTTACTTATGCATACATTTAAATGCCATTTGCAATTTTAACTTTGTTGCACTCTATTGTAAAACATCTGAGTACTTCTTTCAATACTCATGAGCCTCGGCTAAATTTCACTCAAATTTACGATTCAAATAACACAGACAGGGACTTCATTTGCAACCATAAAAGTGTGTTTGCAGGGTCAGAAAATCACTTTAACCTCACTTCAAAATGATGCCTTCGGGTGCAACAGCAAACTGGCGGCTTTTTCTGCGCTAGTGGAGGGTTTTTTTTTTCAGTGTTTTCCACTTTGTCTTCTGAATCTGCCTATTTTTACCCAGACACTGTGGAACAGCGCATTGGGTGGGCTTCTTTCTGCCGTCATCAGGACAGCAGCAGAGACCAGGAGCGACCCGTCATAAAAACATTTCTCGGTTTATCACTTCGGCAAGCTGGTTTATGTCTGAAAAGCAGGACACTCTGGGGTGCTGTTACTTTATAGGCACACACACATGGAAACACACTGTCTGACCAGGACATTGAGGCATATTCATCTAGTTCAGTGTGTGTGTGCGCAGTCCGTGCACCTTTACACACACACAAACAGTATCAGTAATAAGGCCTGGGAGCTGTTGCTGTGTGAGAGGTAATTACTCCATGCAGCTCAGCGAGGCTTTGATGGAAAGTTTTAGACTAACTGGCTCGACTGTAAGAAGCCTCGACTCTGCTGCTTTTTTAACAAGAACTCTTTATGGCTCCTTTTCTCCCTTAAGTGCTTCAGTTTCATTGCATCCTGGAAAGATTTGACGTCTGATTTTTTAAAATATAACATACAAGAAAAGAGCTTAATGCACATGATGGTGTGGGTTAGTGTCAGGTTCTGTTATTGCACCGAGCTCTGCGCGATGTTTAGAAGTGTTTTTCTTTCTCGCTGGCGAAGCAAAGCTTCTTTATGACACTGAGGTCTGCCTGCTTTGTCTGCACGCTGCGTCTGACTCATGTGGGACCGCGTTGGGTGAGATGACAGCTTCCCTTCTCAAACCACTAACAGCCAGTTGTGTGTGTATTGCAAGTGGTCTGGTCCACGGCCTGTGTGTGATGTGTCCGCTGTGGTAGCAGAGCGGTAGTTTGCGCAGGCCGTACACGCTCGCCTGTTGACTTTCTAGCCTGATTGCTGCTCCTTTTCCAGCCAGCGGCCAGAAAACATGAAGTATTTTTGGAACATCATTCCTCAGATCTATGTTTTTAGCCAAAGCCATGTAAGGTTCTTTGCTGCAGACGCTTTTAGAGTCACCACACTCTAAATAAGAAGACTTATAGCTACCTAACCTGAAATAGAAGGTGGTGACTCCGGATGCAGAATAGTTAAACTACCATAATCAGCGATTTGGCAACCCGAGTGTGATGTTCACTGAATTGCAAATGTGCTGCTCTGGGCAATATAAGCCAATCTAATCCCTGCTTTGACATCACTGCTCTGGACACACTCACTCACACACACGCACGTATACACACATTTGAGGGTTTTATGCAGGTCTGCGTCAGCAGAAGCCCATAGACAAACAATACAGAGTGATGTCCAAGAACGATGTGTGCTCCCTGACAGAAAACTTTGTGTCACAATGACGTGAATATCTCTGAGGACATGAAGAGAGACAGTTTGCAACCAACAACTCCTGGATGGAGCTGAGTTTTTTTTTTCCATGAATGTTTCAGAGGTTAACATGTGAAGATTTTTACCATTTAAAACAGCATTTAAATAGTCCATCTCCCTTTGTTTGGCAATTTGAACACCAAAAAAAATACCAGGACCCTGGGCACATAAGGAGTCCCACAATGTGTTTAGCGCTAATTTTACAAATGCTAACGTTCAAACATGCTAAACTTAAATAATAAGTAAGTTGAGCTGTTAAATATCATTATCTTTATGTAATAGGCTGGGTGATATGACAATGTTTATCCATTCTAAGTGTAAAATATTAATGTAGTGTCTGAGACGTCACCCATATGTTTTTTATGGGTTTCTTGTGCATAACTTTAAGCCTTAATATAATTTAAATCGGTGAATTATTTTAAAAGATATCCCTGGTTGAAGGTTTTTTTGTACCAGGCTGTAAATATGTTTATTTCTGCTGTAAAGTCGGGCATTTTAACATGAGGTTCTATGAGGATTGACTCAATTTTGGAGCCAGCCTCAAGTGGTCATTTAAGGAACTGCAGCTTTTTGCACTTCCTGCTTTGGATTTTTAGGTTATTATGGGTGGTGTTGACAGACGACCTGTTCTGCTGTTAATGTTGGACATTTTGTTGGGATTTTGGCCCACAGTTCCTCACAAACAACGTCCTGGAAATAATTCATGAATGAATGTATCAGCAGGTGGTTGGGTATATAAACAGTAGAATTATAATGCTCTCTCAGATTTGTAGATTATCATATGTTTGTTTTGATATACAGTATATTCACAGAGGGAGGGGGTCTGCAGCCATACAGGGTTTAGTTATAAAGAGCTTACTCAAGCACAACAACATCAGAGATGCCTCCAAGACCGGCCACGTTACGTAACCGATGCTCCGTAGCTCATCCACAGAAAATCTAATCCTCTGTTGCCATGGATACGGCTGTCCCAACGGGCCTCCCCTGTACTCCAAAAGAGGAGCGACCTCGATTAATAAATGCAAGCACAAAGCTGGGACTCTGCTAAAAATAACAGTGAGGGAAAAAAAGGTCTTTTGACAGTAATAAAAGTGGTGAAAGTGATAGAGAGAAGGTCAAGGCTGAAAACCCTGCTGAGGTTCCCCTGAAGCAAGATGGGAATTACTGGTGGACCCTGACCTCTGCTCTCCTTGTAGAGATGGAGGGGGAGTGAAAAGATGTTTTTTTCCTTCTCACAGAAGAAATGATAATGAACGATGTGAATATTTACATTTTAGTGATGTTATTATAACCATGGTATGGAATGAAAACAGCTAACTTGAGGAAAAGATGTGCAGTTGTAGCGTTAGCTAGCTCAACAAGCAGTATTTTTCTAGTCCAACCCAGCATCACCATGGGGTCTATTAGAATGAATTAGAAAGAAGTATTTTGGATCAGCAGGATAGGGTATAGGGTGCTAACATGCTAACTTACTTCCGTGTTTAAGAACTCATTCTTGTTGAATTGAAAGCAGTTTGAACACGGACGGTGTTACAGTGTGGACTAAGCAGTACTTGAGTTTATCTCTCAGAGTTCTGGTGATACACTGGGAAAAAAGTTAGGTAGCAGGGAGATAAAATATACCAACATACTCTCAGTAACTGTGATACCACAACACCTGACCTTTGACCTCCTGGTGGATGAGTTAATATTTCACCCTAGCACAAATCTTGGCAGTGATGAAGTTAAATCACGTTCTTCTACTCTTTGGTGGGTGGTACCAGTCCATTCAGAATCTAATCCAAATTTCTCTGTGAACTTTCCTGAGTCAAAGACGCCTGGGGCTATGAATGAGCCAGTGGGAGCTGAGCTGCGAAGTCTACCTGCACTCGGTGAATAAAACCTCTTTTTTTTGCCTGCATTTGTAGCCTACATGGAAACTGGTTAGCATATTACAGTAATCAAGTCAGCCAAGGCAGGCAGTGGTGTTGCAGTTTTGCCTGTGGGCGGCTGCTGAGATGCAAAATCAAATATAAAGTAATGGAAATAAACGCATATTGGATTAGAGAAGGCAGCGGGGAAGGCGTTTCATGTTGCAATGACCAAAAATTGGATAAAAATGTTTGTTTCATTTTGCACTGCTGGTTATGGAAAGTGTTGAATAATGGAGGTTCCTCATGTTGCAGGCAGCAAAATGCTTTCTATCATCGGCAGCTACATCACAAATGTTACAATCACACAATGTAGAATGTGTTGCTGATGAACTTGTTCAATAAATCCACAATCTATTGATTAAAATCTGTGTGTTTCAGCTTGTTTGTTCCTTATAAACAATACAAAGTTACTACAAAAATCTGTTTTAAGGCACATAGACCAACAACAGGGACATATGAGCCATGTAAAAATGACACCACTGTAGATAAACCAAATCATATTTATTTAAATTTCACAGTTTTCCCTCTGAGCAGTAAAGGATAAAAAAAGAACTATTTTACATTCCCTGTGTGTTTTTATGTGCAGATTAATTACTTTTATTACAAAAATAATTATAATTTGGACATTGAAATCTGTAAATTATCATATTTTTTATATTATAATTTCTTATAATAAATGTATACTGTATTATTAAAATACATAAATAAAAAATTATTATGGGGAGAAAATATATATAATTAATTAGTTAATTATTGCAATAATTTTGACAGATATTACAATTGCAATTTAACTCACACAATATTGGAGGGAATAATAATTTAATAATAATAATTCTAATAACTTTTATCAGTTGTTCTGTACTGTTATTTAATATAATAGCCGATGAAATATCCATAAAATATGTAAATAGGCCAGGGGTAATCAATTATCAATAAAAATAATTGTATTTAAAGTTCCTAAAATAACAATAAACTAATTCCTGATGCAGTATTAATAGGGAATAATCTGCACTGAATCTCCCTGCAGTTATTGTATTCTCTTTTTGGATTTATTTGACATTTTGCAGTTTTCCTATACTGTTATTTAATATAATAGCCTATGAAATAGTCATAAAATATGTAAATTAGCCAGGGGTCATCAATTTACAAAAAAAGAGCACCTTTAAACAAAAAAAACAAAGAAAGCATCATAAAGTAGGATAAAGTTATGTTACATTTGCTTCTGTATGAGTGAGTATGTAAATAAAATTAGGGTAAAAAAAAGCGTGCTACACAAAATATATAATACAAATGCATATATTAAAAAGAAATATTAAATATAGGATGCATTTGAAATAAATAGAGGCGTGTTATCAGTTGTTCTGTACTCTTATTTGCTATAATAGCTTATGAAATATCCGTAAAATGTTTATATATATGTTATAACATTATTATGACTCATCAATTTACAAAAAAAGGGCACCTTTAAGAAAAAGCCCACTGTTGACGTAAAGCATCATAGAGTAACATAAAGTTATAAAAACGTAGAAACTGGAATATGACAGTGATATTTTTAATAAAACAGGACACGCCCAGAGAGTTTTTCCTCATCACAACACGAGCCTCCATCCGAAGCAGCTCACACACATCACGCTGTACAGATAATCACATTTTCATCAGGCTGAGCCCGCCCCTGGTAGATGCAGGGGCGCTCCATGTGACGCTGGGGCTGTAACAAAAATCCAGTATGGCGGAATGTGTCAGGAGATGAATTTTCTTGTCCCCCCCTCGCGCTGAGAAAAAAAACCCAGAGTCCAACATGGGAGAGAAATAAAAGCCCCGCGGGACAAATGTTGGGACGACTGGCTTCCTCCTGGCCCGTGTAGGTGAGCTGCTGCTGTGTTTGTGTCCTCTCGGGATGAATGTGTAGCCGAGCTGCGCCGCTTTGATGTTGATATTCAGGCAGGGATGCGATGCACAGACAGGATTCATCAAAACAATGTCCGGCTGAAGTTTCCACTCTGCTCCGCTCCGGCTCCGGCTTCCCGGTTGTTTTTTCACGGCTGTCGTGAAGCCTGGCCGTATCTACTCCTGGTAGGAATTAATTTTAAACCCATTTCGCTAAAAATTTCCATACGGTTTGTTGCACTGTAGCGGGCGGGAAGTGTGAAAGGGGGAATGGACAGGCGGTGTTTATTATGCCGATTGTTGCTGAGCTATTTTTAGTGCACGGCCGAGCCTTAGGCTTTAATGCAACATACACAGCGCAAACACGCCTCTGTTTCCATATACTCGCGTTATTGGCGAGGAAAAATGCGTAAAATGAAGGTACAGGCCTGCGTAAGTGTGTGTTTGAGTGTGTGTGAATGGTTCGGGATGGGCGGTGGTAATTCTCTGCATGCGTCAATCTTTTTTTTGTGAATGGGGGCGTACGGGTTGTTGGAGCTGTTAAAGCAGCATCAAAACAGCATATTACGGCTGGTTGAAAGTGTCGTGAAGCGAGCTAAACGGTTAGCAGCAGGAAATATTAGTCATAAATGGGGAGTTTTGTCGTTAGGTTGTTTTGTGACTGGAGTGCAGGGGGAGGCTAACTGAGTGGACCCATCTTTTTTTTTTGTGAAAGGGAATTAAAGCAGCTAGAATCATTTTTAATGCAAGTTTTCTGGGAGAAATTGCTTATTTTTCATCCACCGTAACTGTGGTTTTAACCCATTTTCCAGGTCTGTGTTTTTATTATTTCTCCACATAGGGCTTCAGGGCTTGTCTCCCCAGATCTGTCACCCTACATCAAGCATGCTCTTTTAGGGACAATGGCCTAGGACACACACACACATGAATACCCCTCCCGAGACAGATGAGATGCCCTGGGAGAATGGTGTTGCATGAAGCCCCCCTGGAGTGTCAGCTATTCCCTGTGACACACACGTTTGCCCCCTCCTCGCCTTTG
>CAFUXE010000054.1:300182-312622 GCA_903364295.1 Serranus cabrilla | reverse complement strand
AATGTAATTCTTCACCCACATTTAGCAGAATGGTTTCCAAGCAACACAGAGACGCAGTGGAAAGCATGCTTAAAGATTGGATATCACAATTCATTATGCAACTGTTGAAGCAGTGTACGGCTGTGTTAGCTCAACTCTGTGCTGGTGCTGGGTCTGAAAATAGCAAATAGATCTCATAGTATGTCTGTCTCACACATTTCTGTGTCTCTTCTATCTTCTGCCTTTATCCTGTCCATCTCTTTTTTAAGGTTTTAATGTAATTCTGTAGCTTCGCAGTACTTTTTCTTAAGTATTCAAATCCAGACATCATATTTTGGTTGAAGTTTGTATGTTTTAGCACAACAAGTCCTGTCCTTCCAAGCCTTTCTGACCAGTGTTGGGGAAAGTTATTTTTTAGACTAACTAGTTACTTTACTAAGTTACTCTTTATTGAAATGAACTGATAAAGTATTATCAAAGTTACCTATTTAACTGCTTCTCAAACATGGAAAGAAATCAAAACATCTTCAGTTTAATGTATTTATTTATCATTTGATCATACTAACCATAACCACAACAAGTACTAGATAAAAACCGAGTATGTGGCTGCTAACGGTTAGCATGTTGTGTCATTTCTGGTGTTTCTGTGTACTCAGTATTTGCTTGCTGCTCTCGCTAACTACAGTTGAATCTGTTAAAGTTACACATTTTTGTGGATGATTGTGCTGCGGTTTCTATTTAGATATCCTAAAACAAGACACACCAAAGGAGTCGGCCTTGAACTCTTTTCTAATGACAGAAATGCAGACAGCAGATAACATTCTGTCAGTGCACTCACTGTTAAAAGGTAGAGTAATGAGAATTTACCTCCTCAACACAGTCACATTACGGGGAAATCTCTCTGCAGCTACATCTGCCACATTGATATATGTGAACATTTTGATTTTGAGCAGAGACAGGCCTCGGCTGGCTAAAACGTAATAAAACATTTTAATCTGGTCTTATGACTGTTAATTGGCTTGATTCAATATGAATGAGCTCCGGAGGGGGAGAGAAAAAGTCCATAACACGGGCTCATTAAGAGACTCGACTTTCCTCTTTGACACCCAATCAGGCCGAGTTTAGAAGCTGGTGTTTTAGCGAGCTGATAAATTATTTGGTAAGCAGCTGGCAGATGAAAAGGTTAGCTCTCTGCACTGGTCGGTGTGGTACCTGGCAGTATTGACCGTGTTTACTTTGTACACCTGGGAATGTGTGCACTATAAATACCACAGCTGATTTAACCACCGGGACCCGGCGCCCTCAGCACCTCCCAATATCTTCATCGCTAACACATCTGAACACACCTCAGACATACAGCGGATATTTAGCACTCGGGTGCACATATTGATGCTATCTAAGACACTTTGTCCACCATCTCACCGTGGTGTCGACTCACTTTCCCTTTCCCCAAGTAGGGCCAATCACATTATACTGTTAGATCAACCCGGGATTAGTGCAGCTCAATGGTTATCATTAGACAGCCCATTCTAATTCCTTTACACGTTCGCTCATTTCCTCTTCAAACAGGGCTGACAGAATTCATGCCCCGCTAAGCCGAAGAAATAATTTTGACAGTGATATCCGCTGACATATGCAAAGTGACATGTTAAATGGTCAGAGGTGTGTTCATCACCTTGAAATAATGTTCATTTCAGTCGGAGGACGTATTCAGATGGCGTGTAGTAGTCAGTTCCTGAGTGGGTTCTGACTACTGTATATGAGTTCATATTCAAGTTTTATTTGCTTTTACACAAATTAGTCATTTAAGACAATGATTACGTGTGATGCAATTTATATGCATTGTATGTACATGTAGCTTTTTATTGCCCAAACTGCAACCTCCAGGGCTGAAAGATGAAGCCAATAGTAAAGCACCAAAAACTGCAGTTGCTCAACTGGCCACTTGAGGCTGGCTCCAGAAGGGAGTCCGTTGTTAAAATGCCCAACTTTACAGCAGAAATGAGCATGTTTACAGCGTGAAACAAACACGAGCAGAGGACAAGATATCCTGACTTTTAGTATGGGTAACGCTCCAAAAACCACTGCATCCTACATTTCCCATAATGCACCTTGCAATAGCATCTGTAGTCTCACCACATGCACAACAAACTGAACTCCAGATCCACATGAACTTAAACCAGTGATACAGACTCATAGCTACATTCTTTTTACAGATCAGCAGTTGCTTTTATTCTCAAAAATGTCCTGAAATGATACCTGTATAATTATTTTATCACAATGTGATTCTGTTGGAAGAAGACAAACAGTGATATTGAACCAATGCCCAGATCTGAGCACAGCCAAAGCAGGAAACTTCACTCTCCTCTGGCCAGGGGCTGCAGCAGCTGATAGAGCAGATAAACTAACCAGCTCCTGTCAAAATATAATAAGATTTAGCTGTTTTTAATTTCCCACGCTGCCCTCCTCTACCTCTCATCTCCACAGTTTGCATCCCACTAGAGGGCCAAACAGGGCTACCTGAGAATCTGTCCGTCACCGGCGTCAACTCACCTCTCACCAGAAACGAAAATAGCTGTGATCTTTTGTGAGTCCAGGAGAGACGATTCATACGAGCAGCTGCTGTTTCTCACTGTCTTGTTTGCCTCTGAAAAGCCTTCAGAGGAGACGGTCTCGGTCCTCAGAGTGCTGCCAAGTGTGGGCGTCAATTTGAGGTGTTGCTTCTCTTGTTTGAATGACAGCTTAGAGACACACTTGTTGGATGTTGGTGCACAAAGACAGACAGAAACAGGCAGCCGAGAGACATTTAAAGATATGAAATGTGAAAAATGTGCAACACTGTGGCCTTGTGCAGCTTGCCGGGCCTTTTTTTCTTGTTTATTGCAGTGCTATTTACAGAAGTGAGACTGTGCAGGGTAAGGAACGTGTTCTGTTTAAGAGATGCATTAATCTGATCGCTCTGTTATAATTGTTCTTTTGAGAAATAGATGCAAGGAAATTAATTCCGGGGCTTCAGGTTGCATCAGGGTTGTCTGCCACTGTTAAATTGAATTTGTTTTATATGGAGTGTAATTAAACAACATTGGCTTTGTTCTGAGGGTGAACAATGAGACTTTCAGATTCACGGCTTTGTTGTACTCTTGTGTTTGCAGATCCAAAGCTGCCAACTTTTTTTTTTTTCTGAGCTTGCTTTGCACTTATTTCCAATCATGTACCAGCCCTCTAACCAAAGCAACGAGTGTGTGTTTGTGTGAGTGTGTGTGTGTGTGGCAGCTCGCGTGCATGTCTGCTTGTGTGCCACTTTTGTAATCTGTAAATGAGCTTACTAGCACGCACGTTTTTTGATCCAGGACTTACTCATTTTCTTTATTACAGCAGCAGTGGGATTTTTAGATTAAATATCATTTACCATAAATCTCTTCCTAGAAAAGTGAAATGTAGAACGCTTTGTGGGGTTTATACATCCTGGAACAAAAGGGGGTCAGGCTGATACGGCCCCCTCACATCCAGTCTTTTCGCTCTCATATCAGCAAGCAGGCGGGAGTGTTTGCACAGGAGTGATTACTCTGTGTACCGAGAGCTTTGGCACATTAGCCGGCAACATGTGTTTTAAAACATGTAGAAATTTCCTGTTTTTCTTTCAATCCAAAACCAATCCAAACCTAATTTAACCTTCTGAACCCACCAGCAGGTTTCAAAAGCATGTTCTTTTTTAAGAAAATTGCAAAAAAAAATGCATAATTTATCACAGGCAGAAACTACAAAAACAGGTATTACAATCAGATGTTCACATTTCCGATGGCCCTTGAATGTATCATGTATGATCATGTATGAAAAACTAACCAAATAGAAGCTGAAATTTGTGCTATTTAAAATCAATTTATTCTACATGTCTAACCAGATTCTGTAAAAATTGTGAAAATTGCACAGAACTGCAGGCTGTTTACACAGATCAGAGAGGAGAGGACAGGAGAGGTTGTAAAAATCTAAATCGGTAAATATATATGGCATAGAAAGCCTCCGTTTTATCCCCCAATATTAGTAACACTTATGAAAAATGTTGTGTATATATAGATAAAATTTTATTCAAATGAATTAATGGAAAATAACTTTAAATTCCACTTGAACTTTATGTTCTTTTTTTAATGATATATGGCTTTATATGTGTGTAATACTGCACAAAAGGCATTTTTTAGTTCTCCTCATTTCTAGCCATGATTGTGCTGTTTCTGTTGAGGTGCAGGACTTTTATATTACCCTGAAAATCAAAGCTTAAATGTCATAGGAGCAAAAGAAGTTATGGTATGGGTTTAGAGGTTTTGTATAATGTGAAACAGAAAATCAGGAAATCCTGAAAAGCTTCCATTATTGGATAAAAAAAAAGGATTAATTGGTTATCAGAATACAAAAAATTATTTATTGGAGTTTACATGGCTGATAAGGGGAAATTTAAATTATTATGTTTTATTCTGATAATGAAGTTATAGCCAGTTAATAGTTAATAATACAAAGCTGAGATATATAGAGATATAGAATATTATATCATCCATCTCTGATCACTAAATCTTATATTTCCTCCCCTCAACTTGTTTTAAAAGTACAAAAATGTTACAAAAATTATCGGTTGTAGTTTCAGTATCAACCATCACAAGCAGGGTTGAAAAAGACTTCATTAATGAATTCATTTTGCTGTACATTATCCTTTAGTCAGAAATGTCTGAACTTCATCAGGTGTTTCCCATGATCCTCTGGGGCCGCTCTGTGGTTGTGGTCACTTGCCAAGCACCCCTTATCAGTTCCTGGTGGCAGTCTGGGTCTACCCCGTGTCCAGATAAAGAGGGAGACCACAGAAACCACATGCTGCAGAAAAAGGGAAAAATAAAGGCAACATTTTTAGACTGAAACGTTTATTTTTCACCATAAAGAATTAATTTGCTATTATAAAAGTGTTTGTAATGGGGAAAAGAAAAGGCTTAAATCTAGAGAATGCTATTTAAATCATGTTATTTTTGTGTCTCTGCATCTAAACTGGTCCAAACTCGTCCCCCATGTCTGTCGTTCACCACCGTTACAAGCAAAGCAGCTTCACCTCAGATGCCTGGTTGTGAAATTGATGCAGGCAGGATGAACTGAAAGTGGAAATGAAGACATAAGTCTAAAAATGCGCAGGCAGCCTCCTCAGGTGTTACAGCGTCTTATTAAAGAGGGAAGGTGATGCCACTTGCTGGCAACGATTTGTTTTCGTCTTAGTCAGAAGTGCACCGGCTTTCCAGGAAAGTCTGCAGTGTTTACCACTGGAGCAAGAACTGGGTTTACACATGAGTCATCCTCTCTCTCACACACACACACACACACACACTGAGGCCAGTAAGTGGTTGGTAAGTAAGTGCTGGGTACTGCAAGTGATTATTTGTGAATGAGAGGTTTGAACTTTACATTATAATATGCAGAAATGTAAAATTAAAACATTCCACTGAAGCTATGAAACGCCCTCCTGCTGCAGGAACTGTTCAGATGAGATTTTTTACTGCTTTATTTTGCAGGGTCTGTGTGGGCGTGAGCGCCTTTTATGGTTCTGAACCGGTGAACTTGACACAGTGCTCCTTTCCTCGAAGGCTCAGTGGTATCTAGGTTACAAGCCGTATCCGTTCCTGGTTTGTACAGCCTTGAATCACGACAAAACCAGGCAGGAAAATAAAGCAAGCACTGATGAGGAAGGTCAGGAGACTGCAGCGTTTGGGCTGGTGCCACAGGATTGGTCTCTTCAGGCGTCAGGTGCTGGTAGATTTACTGCTTTGCATGAACAGATTTATAACTTGTACAGGCGGGTAAAGTTGTGTTTGTGTTAGTCAAGATTAGATTTATGAACGCTAGTTAAAGGGAAAGCCATTGTTCCAGTTTGGATGTGAACCCGCGCTACGTAAACTACCATAGTGAACAACATACAAGCTCACAAGCTTCTTTCTTAAAAATAAACCCTTGGAATTAAATCTTCAATTTACATAAAGTGAGGCAGTAATTGGTATTTTCCGTCATTCTTTGATCAAACGTAGTCGTGGCTCAGACGGTAGATTGGAAGTCGCTCGATCCGTCGCCATGGCAGTCTACATGTCGGTACAGTGATCAAATATAAATGGAAGAAATTCTGGTCAGATATTATTTGTGTTTATTGATGCTTTAAAAAATGATATATCAAGAATGACATCAGCAAAGCATGTAGATTTATGATAGATTTTTATTGAAAAGAATGCTACTTTTGCTTACACATTGTATTCCAAATAAATTAGGTCCTGTTAATGGACTTACATGCCTAAAAACGCTTTACATAAACACAAAGAATTTCCTTCAGCTTTGCATAAAAATGAAATTAAGTAAAAGGTATTTCCACACAATAAAAAAAATTACATGTAGGCTTTTCTGGCTCAAAACATTTAAATTACAGTTTACTGCTGTTTACGTGAGGTCAATTTAGATTCAGATAAAGTTAAATAAAATGAAAAAATGAACCATCACATCACAAAAACCCTGACAGAGTTTGATTTTAATGTTCTTATCAAACTTTCAGTTAGGAAAAGTAAGAAACACTGTAACTACATGTTAAAATCTTTCTTTTCTTTTCCAATTTGAAGCTGCTCCTGCTGCAGACAGCCTGAGTGTGTAACTGCGAGTGCACTTTTACTATCGGGTCTGTCGGGAGTTTTGTCTGGAGTGTCGTGGGACTGCTGCTGACGTAACAGACGAGGTAGTGACACACATGTTTATACCCTGGTGTGCGGTTGTTCCCTTGCTGGTGGGAGAAAATTGCCACAAGGGACGCAGAACCCTGTAACACGTTCTGCAATACAAGCATGTATGAACTCACAAATACAAACAGTTTTTACTGACACCACCTTTGAGAAATCCCTGATGGTTGTGACCTCCTGGAGCGACTCTGTCTTTTGTGACGTCATGTTTTCAAAGTTGTTGTTCCTGTCAAATCGTTAGCCTCGAGTCTTGCATCATCGTACGAAGAGATGGTTCTACTATACCATTTTTTATTTTTTTAGTAGGATTTCCTGCTTCAACCTGCATTCTTCCTCGTAGCCAGCAGGGGGCGACTCCACTGGCTGCAAAAAGAAGTCCAATTGTATAGAAGTCTATGAGAAAACTACTTCTCACTTGATTTTTTACCTCAGTAAACATTTTCATAATTAGTTTCTGGTCTCAATTTCTATTTGAAAATCTTCTTTATTACAGTACAATGTTTATTTAGTAAAAGCTGGTCATTCTTTAGGGTGGGGCTACCTTGTGATTGACAGGTCACTAGGCTAGCGGCTATCCATTGGACTTTGTGCATTTTTAGCCTATTTTAGTCACTTGTAAACTTGTCCTGCTCAGCGTCTGGTTGTACCAAAAGAAGCTCGAAGGAGTCGTCTGTTTGTTCAGCTAGCCAAAATCAGTTTTCTTTTTGCCTCAACCAATGTTAAAGGCAACCTTTGACATAAGAAACCAGTGTTCAAGCTGAGTTATTTGTGGTGAACCCTCAAAACTGGGTCCTGCAATTCAGTGTTGAAGTAGATATTTCGATGCCCAACCCTGTTCTGTTCCCAAAATCTTAGTCATTTTGCAGAATGAACAGCTTCCTGTGAACACGGAAGTTTATTTTGAAAAGCCCATATGCATTTCACAAACTTAAAGTGGCTTCATGAACCAAAACTGAAGCATAGGGGTTCCGTGTGCGTCCGTATCATACACCAAGGTCTAAACATGGTCCCCTCTGGCTCCAGGAGAAACCAAGATGGCGACGGCCAAAAAGCCAAACATGAGCCTTCAACACTAACATCCACAAACCAAAAGGTGACGTTACAGCGGCTTCACCCACCTCTTTCACAGTATATAGTCTCAGCCCTGTGTTTGATAAACACTGCAGTACAGTACGCTCACAGATCTCTGGATGCCTATAAGTCTATATTATGGATTTGCTTTTTATTACACCTGCCAGATACTATTAACTGGGCAGCAGTGGCAGAGAGATTTAAGGAACAGACTTGGGACTGGAAGATCACTGGCTTCTACTGGCTGGTAAATGGAAAAAGTAAAGAGAAACACTTTCCCCTCTGTCAGTAAGAGAAAGTGGCGATCCCGATGTGCCCTTGAGGAAGACGCATATTTCCTTACTGGTTTAGTAGAGCTGCAACAGTGAGACTGGTTTGCTTGGGAAAATGGTGGATATAAAACTGTTCCTAATCAATCATTTTCTCAAAAGTTTATAAAGTAAAAGCTTCTCTGCAGTGGTTGCCTACAGAGACATGAATACAAGGCCAAAGGGTATGATGGATCATGCATTAAATTTACATTTCTCTCATCCCACTCTCCATTCTGGACCCATTCAGTGACCCCGTTTCATCCTCTTATCTGAATGCACGCGATCACACATCACGCTGCTCAAATCCAGGGGTGAAGGGGTTAAAAGTTTTCACTGCAATAAAGAGGGCCCGGCTTATCCCTGAGTCTATTTTTAGAAGCACACACACAAGATATGTGCACGTGCTTGCATGGCGAACAAACAATCATTATATTTGGTCTCCCGTGTTGATTCTCCTCTTCACGATTGAGCGCTTTTTTGCCGTGTGTCGTGCTGCTAAAAATGGAGCGCGGGACGAGTGCATGCGTGACACAACCTGCCTCTTTTGTGCGGCGGTCAGTGTGATACGAGCATGAGGCTCATTGAGGGTAATTTCGAGCCTTATTGTCACGTTTTGTCTGCCATCCACTTGTGCAGACATGTTGTTTCTCTGCTGCAAAACCAAATTACGAAATTGTGGCATATTTGAAAATGCGCTTCAGCAGCGTGTTCCCAGCCTCGCTGAACCAGTCCACGCTTCCTGCCAGCCGGACGGCCCTGTCCTCTCATGTGCCACCGACTTGGCTGAACACGACGAACAGTCCACCCCAGAACAAACCTAAGGGGGTCTCTTGTGCAACCCCCTACGTGCACAGGCGCTGCTTTGTCCTTGTGCAAATGGAGCGCAGCACCCATCTCGTCCTGCCACACCCACCCCCCTCCGATAGCAAACACCTAATCACGGCCTTTATTCAGGGTGTACGTCCGGGTAGAAAAGCTCTGTTTTTAATTGGTATTAGGACAGAGACAGCAGACAGAGAACATGAGCTAATGAAAGAAACGGGACGCATCTTTTGTCCCCGTGTCTTTTGTCTCGTCCCAGTCGAGAAACGGGATACACTGTGTTCTGCCAACGAGCTGTCAGCGGCAATTACGGTTTACACAGCCTCCTCGGAGCCCTATCCTCGTGCCTTTTGACATGGCGCTCCACAGGGCTTGACACGGAGCACGGATGTCTGGCCTGGGCATCCAGGAAATACTACCGTTATGTAACCGAATCAGAGTCTGATCACTGCTCGGACTTGAAACACACATGAAAAGTCAAGGAAAATAGAGCAGATATGAAGCTGTCATCTCACATACTGTGGCTGTTTGCTGTTAAAAGGCTGCCAAGGCTTTACAGTTGCATCACAAACCTCCATGAAACCAGGCGATGCACTAAATATATGTTGATCAGTTGTTTATTCATGCATTTATCCTTTTGTATACATAATTATTGCTGCGCTGCATTATTGCAGGAGTCTGATGTAGAGCAGGACTGATATGGTCGATATTAATTTGGTATGGTGGACAATAAAAATGTTTATTTAAAGCTCTGCAAATGTTCCCAGAGAGCTACTTTCTCAATCTGTACTTAATAATATTTAACATTGTTATACATTATTTTACATTATACAAACAATGTATTACAATATCAGCCAATTCGAGAAATGAGAAATGAGAAAATAAAGAATAAACAGGAGTAAAATAAATGGCTAAATAAACATCCATACTATCCAGTGTCAGCCAATTGCTGACTATTTTAAAAAAAAGTACAAAATAAAATAAAGGACTAGCTATCAATATTCGACCTATTGATACTGCTACCTTTGATAGGCCAATATCAGCCGATAATATCCGTCAACCGATATATATCTGTCAGGCTCTAGTCCCAGAATGCATTGATTTAGTGTTGTTGTATTGTATAAATGTTGATACTTGGATACATTCTTGTAATTCTAGAAGTGTATCGAAGTTTAAAATCGTGGTTTTGTGTGAACTTTATTAGTCAAGAACAAACATGTATCTTCAACTCAAGAAATCTTGTAAAAACAAACAAGGAAAAGCTATTTCTATCGCAGATTTAGATGCAGGAAACACGGCAAGGCAGATTTCCGATTGTCAAAGTTTTATTTAATTTTAGGTGTGGATAAAACCAGAAAGAAAAGTTTTCACCTGGTGATTAAAAGTGCCAACTTCTCTGCTAATTTTACCCACTTCCAGTTTGCTGCTTCTGCTTCTGTTTGAAGAGCTTTTCTAAACTTGCACCCCTTAAATTATAAATGAGCTAATAACTTGCATACAAATCTTTTTCCAACAGTCGCCGTTATATTAAACAGATAAATCTGAACTGCAGGCTTTGCCATCACTGCTGACACTGAACCAACTGTACGAGTCTGCAGCATGTTTTTGGGACAGAGTTGACGTCCCAACATCTCTGCAGCTTGAATTTTGGTCTTTTTATTGGTTTACTGACCTCATGATTATAATGTGTTATGGACGCGCAACAGACACCCGCAGTCTAATTACCAATTCCCAACTAATTTGTGATTTTATATCAAATGACAGCATTCATAGAGAAGCACAAAGAAGCACTTGGACACCGCGCCAAATCGCATTACCGCTGTGTTTTTCCGACTCTCCCAGCATGAAATGAGGGTCAGATGGTTGCTTCCGACTGTTCACGGGACGCAAACTGTTGGCGGCCTGCACAGGGGTCACCCATTCTCTGTTATCAGACGCCATGACGTCAGCCGGTGCCCTCGGGGGGGAAGCAAATTTGCGACCCAGAGGAAAAGGCTCTTCAAGGAGAGGCGTGTTTGATTAATCGTATTGTTCCTGTCTGGTTCACCTTGCCCACTGGAGTCACCCTGGACGAAGCAGCCAGAACGGAAGTGCACTGAATGTAATGAGGCTGGAGCATCCTTCCTCTCATTCTCCGTGTCACTGTGTCTCTTTGTAAAACAGTGGCACAGGCAGACTTCTCATTTCTCCTGCATAACAAAGGCCTTTGTCAACATCCAGCGTGCAGACCGGAGTCAAACTGTCTCTGCATTTAGCAACACGGCAGACGAGCTCTCCACCATTTAGCTCATTACTCCTGCATCCCTCCGCCGATCACAACATGCATGTTTGCAGCGAGCGCTAGCTGCGTTAGCCCGAGCTGACTGACTCTCTGCCTAAGGCTAGCCGAGGCTATTTATAGCTCCCTGTCTCCCGATGCTCCCCCAGTGGGACCAAGAAGAGAGGAGGATGGAGAGAGAGAGGAGGGAGGAGGGGGCTGCTGGGTAACTAGGCTACATCCAAGATTGATGGACCCTGTTGCCAAGCTATAGTCCCTGCGAGTGTGGTGGTTGTATACGTCGGCATGTGTACACACCTGTGCTCCCTCCACGTGCGTCTCAGGTATCAACCGTGCGGTCTGCGCTGAAAGCTTACACGCTTTGTCGAACTAACCGCTGACAAAGACATCACCCCTCCTAATTCCCCCACACTTAAGTGGGAGATGTAAAGTTGCACCCGGCAATTTGCGCAAAAGCCGGCGCAGAATGACTTCCAAGCCACAGGTGTCACCACACACCTCATTTCCATTGCAAAAACCCGCCAGCGTGTGTGTCATTTGAATGCGCTCATCAAGAGATATCACTGTTTGTTTTGGAGATGCAGAGACGTGCGAGGTGGCGTGACCGCCCGTCTGTTCTTACAATATTTCCTTACATTAGCGCCGGCGTGACCCCGAGCCTCGCACCTGTTTGTGAGGTTTCGATCAGTCCGAGAGGTAAACAAACATGGAGATGAATTTGAAAACGTGACAAGTCCACACCCAAGTCCTCACAGGGATTGGTGCATCATGGGTGCAGCCATTCATGCAAGGTGGTGCGAGACGAATGCACACACATAATCAGCGCACGATGCATCCTCCAGCTTCATGGCTAATTAAGTGTGTGTGTGTGTATGTGCCAGTTTGGTCCAGAGAGAATTCCAGAAATAGATCGTGCACAGTGAGACGCTCGCCTGTTTTTCCTCTCTTTTATTCCTCCAAAGGGATTTTACATGGGTTTTCATCTCCCATCCAAAGGAATAATTGCATGTTTGTGCGCCTTAGATGTCTTTAAGCCTCCGAATATATGTGGATCAGGTGCTTATGATGACTAAAAATACATGCATATATATATATATAAAGAATGTGTGTGTAGTCAGGTTTGTGTGCAGGCGTGATGCATGTCAATTCCATCCTCTCCTCCCTTTTTTCCTTGTTTTTCTCCCATCGCCTCCTCCCCCTCCTCCTCCTCCCCCTCCTTACCTCTGTCTTCCCCCT
>CAFUXE010000054.1:267866-292601 GCA_903364295.1 Serranus cabrilla | reverse complement strand
TGGTTGAGATCGGAGCCGCATCGCTTTGACAAGTGCAGATTTCTGTCATGCGGTTTCTCTCTTGTCCTTGCACCTCTGACGTGAAACGACTATTATGCTTTAAAAGTGATGTTAGATAAGTGAAAAGGCTGAAAAATGCAGCTTTTTTCTCCCAGCAGACGTCACTGGTGCATGTTTACCTTTGACGTCAGCCTGAAAGTGACCCTGAAGACTTAATACGGAGTCCTTGATACTTGCAGCCGGCAAGACACTGACTCACACTCTCAGGCTGCAAAGTGACTCATCGGGACCCAGGTAAAACCCTGACATAACAGCAGAAGTTAGTGAGGAAAGCGACTTAGTAAATATGAAGTTTCAGTAATCAGAACTCAAACTTTCTCCACTGCGTGATTGTAGGAGTCGGAGCCGGCTCTCTCCTTCGCTTCTTGTCTCATCAGCTGCCAAACTGTAACCATCGTCGCCTCGAAAACGAGCGAAGGGGCCGGAAAACAGCCAAAACTGAGGGCGTCGCTGCATTTAATTAAATATTGGGTACCTTGTTAGTCAGATTCACAAATGGCAGAAAAAAGAAGAAGTAGAAGCTTGAGGCTTTTTTTTCACAGAAGGAAATTAGTGGAGGGGGCAATGAAAGAAGTCATCTGGTGTCAGGGAAATATCAAACCTCATGTCCTGAGGGTGGAAACAAATAGACTTCTTTTCACTGTTAGTAGATTAGACGACTGTGTCGACTACTGACTCATATGTGGTTATCAGCCCTCACATGACAGCAGCCCATGAAGGGACAATTTACCCGAAAATCAAAGATGCATATTTTTCCTTATCTGTAGAGACTGTTGGATATTACGGACAATGAAAAGTCAAGTTTCTCTTCAGGATAAAGGGGACGACATGAGTTTGTGGTGCACAAAGCGCAAGAATCTCAACAGCCAAAAGCGTTTTTGTACTTTTCCGAGTTCCAAGAAACTCTCTTTATGTTGTGTCTGCACCACAAAAGCCAGGAATGATCGTGATTCCTAGAAAGCCGCTTTAAGGATCTTTTTTAGCTTCACTCCCAGAACACGAAGAACCTTGTTAGTCATGTAATTGTACCTTGATTAATTGGACACAGCCATTGCAGCCATTTTTAAAAACTCAATCAACAGCCGTTAACGGAGTAAATGGAATAAAACAAGGACCAATCGGTCGACGCAAAAGTCAAACAACAACACGATTTTGACTAATTTGGGTGAAAAGATGGCCGACTTTCACACGCCAACGATCCTGTTGGAGTTGCAAACGCAAACAGAAAAACATTTCTTAATTAGTTCTCCAGAGAGCGTCCCAGTGCCTCTCAGTTCCTCTCAGAGACTCCCCAGATCTGTTTTTTTCGACAACGCCGAATGCCTCGTTCAAGATCATCACGACCCGGTTATTCAAGATGATCCGCAGACTTTTATTGTGGGCAGTTTCGCACCGCAAGAGCCGGGAACGATCGTAGTTCCTAGTTGGCGATTTTGACGAACTTTTTAGCTTCTCTCCCAGAACAAGAGGAACCTTGTAATTGTACATTGATTGTTTTTTAAAAACACAAAACTCAAACAGCTTTCGAAAATAAATGGAATAAAACATGGACAAATGGACCGGCGTCTAGTCACGGCTTTACTGAATGATGGGACTAGGGACATACCACAAGATTTTGACTCTTTTAGGCGAAAAGTTGGCGGTCTTTCCCACCTCCCACTTCTATATAAAACAGCCCAACAGTTGGATCTCAAGAAAGCTTCCCAGGAAGTCTGCAGAACTGTTTTATTCTGCAATGTCTTTTTCCAGAAATCATGACCAAGTTAGTCAAGATAATCCACAGTCTCTGTTGTGTTGTGTTGAGGATGCTTCTTTCTGCGTAGTGATACGGTTGGCAGCTGTAGTTTGGCCAAAAAAGTAGTTCCAACATGAAACTGCTCAGAACATGTTCTGTGGATTATCTTGAATAAACTAGAAACTACAATCATTCCTAGATCTTGCGGTGCGAACACAATAAAAAGAGGATTTCTTAGAACTTTCCAAAAAACCCTTTTTGCTGTTGAGTTTTTGCCGCATCGAGTCCCTTTTATATTGAAGAGATACTTGACTTTTCAACGTCGGTTATCTCCAAAGCCCACACCAAAACAATCTAGATGGACTGTTAAATCTCTGCAGTTGAGAGGAAACATATGAATCTTTGATTTTTGGGTTAACTTTCCCCTTTAAGGAGCTCACAACAAGGTCTGTGGATTATCTCGAGTAACCGGATCAGGATTTCTGGAAAGATAAATGTTTTTCAGTTTGAGTGTTTCAAATGTATATGTACTGTCCCTTTAAGGACCCGTTGCATGCATTGTTGCTGCACAAAAACACAAACAAGGACGTTTTTAAAAAGCGCCATATGGCTTTAAAGGCAAGTGAAACTGTTTGGATGCACAGTTACAGTATTTGCATTTGTGAGGATGATGAAAAAAACTCAGCTTCCAAGCTACCGTCTGCAGTTTATTCAGGAGGATCTTCTTCGAATGCTTTACGGCTTTATTTTTCAAATCGTGCCACGTCTCTGAGGATGATGTATCATAGATCACGTCGGGGCCCAACAGATGCAGGAGACTTGTCAAAACTTGGAGTGGAAATGAAAAGATATCAGTAATTTTCCAATAAAGGCGCTTCTAGCGGGAGAGATGTGTCTGTTTTCTGTTAGACAGCCCTCACATCAGCGGGCCTGAGCGGCTATTTGACAACTACAGTGTATTTATGACCACTGAAGCGTTCTTAAAGGTGCTTTCACGCTTTGATTTGTGTGATTTTGTCCAAGTGTAATATCCTAAAAATAAACACTAGAATCTCCACCGGTTTGTGGAAATGTGCTTTTTCTCTGCGTGTGGCTGCTGCCATTAAGTGTGCCAGTGATGCCGTGTTTGCCTCTTTATTAACACAAAGTTCCAGGCAAGTATCTCTGGCTCTCGCCGCGCACTCGGTAAACATGTAGGTAAATAATCAGCCAATCGCCTCCTATTTATCCAGATTTAATGGGGAGGAAGCGGCGTGATTGGAAGGCTTCCTGTGCAGTGATTTGTGGGTGGCTGCTCCCCGCTCAAGGTCCGCACTTCACCGGGTCAATGCAATCTTTGTCGGCCGTCGCCTGTAACTGCAGCATCAGTCAGGGGTTGTGTGTTTGCATCAGGATTTTTTTTGCAGAAAAAGACATCAATGTCCGTTCCTCAGGGCTGCAGATGTGAAGCTTTATTGATTCCCATAAGAAGATGCACCTCTTTCACACGGAGGTCGGAGGTCAGGGTTTGCTGGTTTCTCTTCACTGTGAGCGCCACAACACTGACACAGAGCACAGATTGATCACTGTAGATGGAGACCTTTTGTTTAGGATGGCGGGTCAAATAACAGTCAATACCTCCCAATTACAGACATCTATCATGTTGCACACGGCTGTTAGCATGTTTTATTATCAGGTAGAGATGCACTCGCTTCATGATTCAATACCATTTCTCACCATTTCTATAAGTTTGTGCTGCTGTTTGATCACTTAATCCTTATATCATCAATCTAAAGCACATTCTAAAATAAATGAGCACACCGTCTTCACTTAAGAAAAGCCTGTGAAAATAAGAGAATGTATTAATTAAAACCACACAGCTTTGAATCGCGTTTCAAACCCTCTGATGCTTCAGAGTTGATGCCAAAGCTGGTACCAGATGTCTCTGCAGTGTGCTGCCAACAGGTTTTTTTTTTTTTATAAACCTCAATTCTGCTTCCCTGAGCAGGTACACGCATTAAATAACATTTTAGAGAGCTTTGATTTAATCCCATTCAGCTGCACAATGTCTCTCCGAGCTACTCGAACACCAAGGTGCCTTGCAGAAACAGGGTTTTTATTTAACAGAGTGTTTGGAGTTAAAGCAGCATTAAACAGTCAGGGACAGAGCGGATTCAACACCTACAGGTGCACTTAATTCCTCTTCCTGTCTTTGTCGCAGTGGACATCAACTCGGCGCTGCCCCTGCGTCTCCCCCCGGCCGCCATCCCCATGGACCTGCGCGTGGACCATCACCAGCAGCAGCAGCAGGTGTCCTCGCTCTCTCCGCCCGGCCAGCAGCCGTCGGGCGTGGTGGGGGCGTCGGTGCGGGAGCAGCAGCTGCAGCAGGAGCTGCTGACGCTGAAGCAGAAGCAGCAGATCCAGCGGCAGATCCTCATCGCCGAGTTCCAGCGGCAGCACGAGCAGCTTTCCCGCCAGCACGAGGCGCAGCTCCAGGAACACATCAAGGTAGGTACAATGTGATTTAAACATCGCTGAGCTTCACGTTCTGGGCATCATTTTTTTACTTGCATGTCGCTCTTGTAACTACTCCACTTACAGAATTTACGGACGTTTTTTACTTTATAAACTGTCTTTTTTAACGCCTTACCAGCAGTGGTTTTGTAGCCTAAATTCAACGAAACTGCAGCCTTTTTAAAATAATATTAATAATACATTTAATGTAAAAGCGCCTTTCACGTCACCAGAGGACACTTTACAGAAATAAATTAAAATTACACAATAAAATAGGTATAGGCACATAATAATGAAACCAATGTCTAAAATAACACAATGAAAAAAAACTCTAAATAAACATCCCTTATACTTACACATGAATGCATCCATAATTATAATTTAATAGTATAGTTATTATTCAGAAATGTGTATTTTAATGCTTATTCTTTCACACAAGGTGCATTTGAATGTGACTTTACTTGTCCTCTTGTAAAGAACAAGATTGAAGATGTGATTCAGGGCGTGATAAAAAGGTTTTGTTAAACATGCAGTTAAATCCTTGATTTTTGTCTCGACAGAATACTTTTCAGCCATTTTTCAAACTTTAGTGAAATGATTCCCGTGCATTTGCGGCACATCTGCCTCCTCACAGGTTGAGTACACACACAGTCAATTTAGCTTTTTATTTCCAAGGAAAAATAGCATCATCAATCATTAAAGCTTTACACACTCAGCAGCCAACAACGCACGTTAAACAAACACAATTAAAGCTTCACAAGAAGAACACGTTTTTATTTAACTCCTCCAACAGGCAGCAGTCCAGAGTCGCAGCAGCGCGAAACCTATTTAAAACTTCAGGAAACAAAGCCGAGGCGGCTCTTGATTCAGTCTGACACAGGATTCTTCATTAACACACTGAACTCAGCAGAGAGAGAGAGTCGCTCCGTCAGCTTTAAATCACTGCAGAGGACGAGGAGGCGCCTCGGCTGCATCCACAGCAGGAAAATCACACGTTTAGATCCGGGACGCACTCTGAACGCTGTAAACCTCAGATGTTCATTTTCAGTGTCAAACTGAATAATATATTCAGAATCAGTTTTAATGCCAAGTGGGTTTTTCACACACGAGCAGTTAGCTGTGGTACATCGGTGCAAAAGAACAGACTTAAAATATAAATAGAAAAAAATAAAATAAGAATAGAAAAAGTAAAAAAACTATATAAAACAGGAGAAACAATATGTTATTTACAATGCAATATAGGAGAAAATATTAGATTACAGCACTTTAAGAGAATTATCATTCATTATTTACGAGAAATATGCTGTAAATTTACACTCAAAATCTGAATTTGTACGCTGTAAATGTTCAGTAATTTATAGACAAAATTATTTTATTATTATTTTTATTTCTAGTAATAAGCTGTACAGTTTCTTAAAGTATTTGACATAGTAATAAAGTTTATTAGTAGAAATAAATTAGCACTATATAACTGTATTCTTGTACATTTTCAAAACAAAAAACTGTTCAGTTATGTCCGTAAATTACTGAATATTTACGCTACACTGTAAAACTTTTCAGTGTAAATTTACCTGTATAATTTTTTCTTTTTCAATAGTTATTCAGTATATTACTAGAAATAAATGTGAACTAAATACTGTAAAGTACAATATATTTACGATACACTGTAAAACCTTTCAGTTTGGTATAAAATACAAGTTTTACAGTAAGTAAATCCACACTGAAAAGTTTTACAGTGTGGCGCTGGTGTAAATATCGTCCCGTGTGTTCAGACGGATCATGTCGTGTACTGAGGCTCCGCCCGTCCCGTTCTGACCTGGAAATCCAAAGTGAATCTAGTTCATCCCGCCCACACGCTGCAGCTCTGATACGTCAGGACCCCGGAGAGCGCCGCGCGGCTCCCCAGGGGCTCAAAAGTCATATAAAAATATTCCTGTTTGTTCTTTTCTGGAATATCACTGCTGTAATGTGAATGTGAATACACGCAGAATCAGCTGAACCACTTAGAATAAAAGTCTAAAAATGGATCGAGGGGGCGGAGATTAGATCTCAGCGTGCAGGGTGACATTAGATTCAATGTAATGACTTTAAGTCTTCAACTTGATTTATTCTTTCTTTCCTCTTTCATTCCTTCTTTAGATCTTTCTCCTTTCTTCTTTTCCCGTCTTCCTTCTTCTTCACTTCCCTCTTTCCTCTGTTCCCTTTATCTTCCCAAACTCGTACTTCTTTTTCTCTTTCCTTCTTCCTTCTTTTTAACGTTTCTCCTCCTTCACTTCCTTCTTTCCTTTTGAATTCCTAATGAATTTCCCCTCGGGGATAAATAAAGTAATTTTGATTTGATTTGATTTGATTTGATTTTGCTTCTTGGGTCTTTTTCTTTCTTTCCTGTCTTCCTTCTTCTTTTTCTCTTTCGTTTTTCTTTTTTAATGCTTCTCCTCCCTCCTCACTTCCTTTACTTCCTTCTTTCCATTTTTCTTCTTTCATCTCTTCCCTTCTTTCCTGTCTTCCTTCTTCTTCACCTTCACCTATCTTCTCCTAATCTTACTTCTTTTTCTCTTTCCTTCTTCCTCCTTACTTCCCTTTCCTGTCTTTCTTCTTCCCTCTCTTCCACTGATTCATTCCAGCCTCTCATCCGTCTTTCTTTCTGTCATCTTATCTTCCTTTTTTCCTCTTTTCTTTCAATCGTATCTCTTATTTCTGTCCTTTTTTTCTTTCCTCTCTTACCTCCTCAGCTCTTCTCCTTTTCTGTCTTCCTACTTTCTTTGCTTGGTTCTCTATCTGTTGCTTCCTTTTTCCTCCTTCCTCCTTCCTCCTGTCTTGCATCTTCTCTTTCCTTTTTATTCATGAATATATCTTCTGTTTCTCCTGATTTTTCCTTCCTTTTTTCTCTCCCTCCTGACTTCTTTCTTGTCTCATTCTTCTTACTGCTCTTCTTCTTAGTTTTAAGTCATTCCATAATATTTCCCTGTCGTCTTTTCCATCCTGTCTCCTTACTTTCTTATTTCTGTCCTCTTATCCTCTCTTCCCTTTTGTTCTTTCTGTCTTCTATCTCGTCTCTCTTGCTCTCTCGATTTTTTCCCGCTCTTCCTCTCGTCTTTCTTTCCGCTCTCTCTTCTTTCTCTCTCTGTAGTTGCTTCTTTGTCCCTTCCTCTCTTCCTTCTTTCCTTTTACTCTCCTTTTCCCTCCCCGTCTCCCTTCATCTCTTCTCCTGCAGACCATCTGTAATGAAAAAGCATTTTTCAGCTGCTCCCGGCACATTTCACATTGTACTTTCCAGCATTAATTAAGACTCTCGTATCTGCTCGTCGGGTCGCCCCGCGCTGTCGAGGGACGCGGTCTGAAGGGCCGTCTGGCCTGTGGTGGGGCTGCAGGACCACTCAGGTGGAGGCCAGTGACGCACAGCCGGAGCAGGGAGGCCCGGCCTCAATCAGCCCCATTCACTGCCCCTGTGTACACACACACACACACACACAGAAACACACACAGGCATTAAAACATACACATCCTCTTGAATGTCAGCAAACACACAAGCCCAGTCTGCAGCCACACACACTTAAAATTTGAAGCTCTTTTTTAGTGAGTTTCTGTGTGTACATCTCTGGTCTGTTGAGCCACAGGGGTTTTTTTTGTGTGTGTGTGTGTGTGTGTGTGTGGGTGGGGAGGTTACTTTGAGCCTTCCCACTCACTCAATCCCCCCATCCCCAACGTTGATTGAAAAAACACACAAAAAGAAAGGACGCAGGCTCCGGGGCTGGAAGCTCGCCAACGAGCTGATGTGCTTTTCTCACGAGCCCCCGCCTCACCTTCCTCTCACCTTCAGCCACTAATTTATTCACAGACTTCTCTCAAACATTTGATTCGCCCTCACGGTAAACACAAGAGCACGTCCCGCCACGGAGCGAAGTTGATTACACGCCGTTACAGTAAACTGATCAAATATTGCCATTGGGTGCAGCGATAGTGTGAAGAAGAAGAAGAGGTCATTATGGAGCGCATGCACCGACAGCTGCCTGTTCATTCTATGTTACAGACACTTTAAAGAGTCATTGAGAGTCCTGATTTGGTGCCTAAGGTCAGAGAAATGAAGTGAGGAACAGCTTTCAGTGTGTTTGTAATTGGTGCTTTAATCCACAGTGACTCACTGAGTCTCATTCACAGACACTTTCATAAGACGAAGAGCTCATTTTGGGTTAAACACTGATTTTATTTCTGACATAAATCCGACTCGTCTCCATTTTTCACAATTTCTGTGTTTTACGTAACCTCATTTTTTTTACGAAACTTCCATGGCTCAAAGTTTGTGAATCAAATTTGTTTTTTACATATGTTTTTGTGGTTCACGTCGTCCTCTTATTGACTTCACTTCCGGCATTTACGTACATTTATTTACTTTATTTACAACCACTAACTGTCCGGTTATGTATAACGGCGTGTGCTACTTTTAAAACGGTCCTCTGTACCGTGAGCCGCTTTTGACCAACACTCATATGTGTCGTTATGGTGTTGACACGTTTGTTCCTTCAGAATAAAAGCCTGAGGAAGGCAGATTTTTTTTACATTTAAAGCAATTACCAGATGCTCTCCTCTCTCTTCTGGAGTGATGAGGAAGTGAGCAGATTGGATTATGTGTCTTCCTAAAGCCTCATCCCCGGTTAAATTGTTTATATTTATTTAAAGGCTTAAGCATGCGGCCTGAGGTTTTTATAGAATTGCAAAGGTTTTATTTTATTGCTTCAAACAGCTGTCAGACTTAATTATTTCAGATGGCAACTTAAGCACACAAAGAGTGGAATGTAAATAGTTGTTTAAAGAGGAGAAAGTAATGAATTAATTACATTTAGATCTGAAATCGAGAAGCTATCTTCATGAAGTGATCTCATCTCGCAGCTTAGATCTGGGGTTGCTTTTCTGTCTTTATTGTGCAATCAAACAGAATAGGTTTGAGAGAAAAACTTCACACATTGCAGTAAATTAATTGCACATCAAAAACTTCTGTTTGCAGCTCGGCCGGCTGCACAATGTACATTTTTATCTGTCACTATAAGAACAGTGTTTGCACAAAGTTTTAATATACTGCTGGAGGTTTTTGCTGACGTGACGTGATGTTTCCTCCTGCAGCAGCAACAAGAGCTCCTGGCGTTGAAGCACCAGCAGGAGCTGCTGGAGCACCAGAGGAAGATGGAGAACCACCGTCTGGAGCAGGAGCTGGAGAAACAGCAGAGGGAGCAGAAACTGCTGCTGCTCAAGAACAAGGAGAGGGGACAGGAGAGTAAGTCGCACACACACAGAGCTGAAACACGAGAAATTAGACCCCAAATGAAGTCTTGGAAAGTTTTTGTTTGTTTTTTTCACACTCCGTCCAACAATGCACTCACACGTTGTCACATAAGGAGCAGAAACAAATATTGGAGGAAGGGAAACAAAAGAATAGCAGTTGCTGGAGAAATGACTATAAAAAGTTTCACACCTCTTGCTGGGAAAGAAAACAAATAAACACTTCTGACGGTTGAACATCACATTTTATACCAGAAACGGCTTCCTGTCGGAGTGTGATAGTAAATATTTATGGGACTGAGTTTCCCCGTTCGGTCTCATCTGGAGCGTCTGAACTTGTTTGAAAGGACTGTTGAGATCAGCATTCACAGTGTGTTTGCATGTCTGTATTTCCATTTTACTTGGAGAACCGGTGTATTTACTGTGGTGAACGAGCTGTATTAGCCGGTGGCCTTGGCGGTGGCAGAGCGAAGTTATTACCGCTGCCTGCTGGATGTCTCTCAACAGTTCATTGAAAGCGAGTGGACAGGAGTCCTTGAGAGCCGTTTACACACTATATGGAAAGTGGTTACAGATCGGCTGCATCCATGTGAGTCAACTGTGTTTGTGTGTGTGTGGGTGTGTGTGTGTGTGTGTGGCTTTGCTTGGTGTGTTTGCCATGTTTGTGGCAGATATTTTACTCCCCGGGCTCTTACTCTCTGGAGGCGTTTTCTTTCGTGGGGATGAAATTGTGGGTTAATATATTTTTTTTAATGTTGTTTTTGTCACAAGAACCAAATTTTTCATAACATGGTTGTTTTTTTGTGAGCGTTTGCAGCCTGAATTAAGGGTTCGACTGATCCCTGATAGGGATTATAGAACAAGACCCTGTAGTTGGACCAACAAACTTTAAGCTGTTTCAATCTTAACAAATCATGCGCAGATCCACTTCTTGCTTTCCTACCTTTCACAATAAAAGCCCTAGACATAAACACTGTGACTATTCAATTAGCTTATTTATTTACAGATCTACAATACTGTTTTTCCCATTGACTGTAAATAAATAATGGGCGTAGTTACTGTGACGTCATCCATTGGTTTGTGGGCTGCCAGTTTGGGTGTTAAGATTGATTGTTAGTTTTTGATAGTTTTGGTCTTTGCTGCCAGATTTCTCCACCAAGAATCTTTCAAAAGCACAATTTAAATCTTGTGATAACCAATAAGTTTCATGCACAAAAGTCATTCAGCATGTTTTTTATAAACGATGTCTTGAGTAAAGAAATGTTAGTGAACTAAGACCAAAACGACCCTTTAAAAAGCCATTAAAACTTGTCAAACCTTGGTGAACCTTTGCTGCAGACTGTAAGTTATCATGTGCCAACTTCCCAATATAACTTGGCCTCGTTTTCCCAGACCAGCAAAGGCCTTTTACAAGGTCTCGCAGCCAATTCTGGCACTAAAACCTCTTAAAAATATATATTTTTAATACATTTCTTGCCATTGCCTCTCTCAGGTGCAGTGGCGAGTACTGAGGTGAAGATGCGGCTCCAGGAGTTTGTCCTGAACAAGAAGAAGGCCCTGGCCCAGCGCAGCCTGAACCAAGGAGGCCTCCACAACGACGCTCCCTACTGGTACCGGTGAGGAACACTCATACTTGACTAAATTTGGAAAGAAGAGAAAAGTCCTTGTCGTTTATCGCTCTAACTATCTGTCACCGATCTCACATTGAGAAGTCATTATCACTGCTGTCGGTCAGTTTGCGAGCTGGGAAACAATTAGTAATAGTAACGATTGTACGAACGGAGGAGAAGCTCATTGCCACTGCAGCTCATAATGAGTTTGGTTGGTGTTTCCCTCTCCGGCTGCAGCTGAATAATGTATTGGATTGTGTCTTAATCTATCAGCGAGCTTCTCCTCTTCCTCACCTGCCACACTGTGAGCAGGGTTATAAAACACACACACACACACACACACACACATGAGAGCAGGATATTGGAACCTGATGACACTGAAGCTTCGGCCTTGAATGTTTGTTGTTGCATCTCTGCAGCCTGTTTGCAGGTGTGTACACTTGTGTTTCCTCTTTGTTTGCTCTTTCATTGTGTGAGTAACATGGAGACATAATTATACAAACGAATGGAAGAAGCTAATGCTCCATCTTTTTTAGTATTTGTACTGCCTGTCTAGTGGACGGTAGATTATTATCCTCCCTGGTTTTCAGTGGTCCAGGAAGGATTCAGAGGCTTTATTCAGATGTTTCGTAAAAACAAATGATTAGAGCCAAACTGACTGATTTTTGAGATTGTTTTATAACAACAATTTTTAAATCAACCCAAGCAATATTTAAGATGTTCATATTAGCCAACATATATGCGAACTCCAGTAGATATGTCTGTTCATTCATAACACAACAGAAAACAAGTAATGATGGTTTTCAGGATTCTGTTGTGGGATAAAAAAGTGACTTTTGACATGAGAATTTGTCTAAACAGCATAAAAATTTAAATAGTACAATAAAAGTTTAAAGACATCGAGTTGCTCGGTACGCAGTTAATGAACTCGATTACTTTCCACTACGGTTGGCAGAATATTTTAACAATGTAGTTGAGCTGGGCATAATTTCTACATGGTTATCTTCATGATTATGTATTTCATTTGGCACAATAAAGCAGCTAAAACCATGAAATGCATATCCAATAAATACCGTTGTGTAATCTTGATGTGTGACCCAAAGAAACACCCACAAGTGTTGACTTCCAAAGTGATACAAACTTTCTCTTTCTATATCTGTCGTCTCTTCTTTCCTTTTTGCCTTTTCTCTCTCGCTCCACTCATTGGACTCATCTGCCCCCTCGGTTTTGGAAGAGATGAGTGTGTACATCCGCTTGTCAGGAACATGCATTTGGTCCGAAGCCAACTCGGCTTAACTTTGCCTACAAACACCGCCTTATTCTGTAGGCAGCGAGCAGATGGCCGCACATGTCTGCAGCCTCGCCAAAGGATTTGCATGATGCGTTAATCATACAGATCTTTGACAGCCATGAAGTTCGCTGCTTATTCGCTCACTGAGTTACCTTTTAATGCTGTTTTTGTTCTATAGAAAAACCCAACACAGCTCTCTGGACCAGAGCTCGCCTCCACAGACTGGTGTGTCCACCTACAACCAACCTGTGCTGGGTGTCTACAATCCTCGGGACGACTTCCCACTGCGAAAAACCGGTACATCACACACACACACACACACACATGCTCACACACTTATTTTTGGCAGTGCAGAGCTGTCAATTTGCTTCTATGCGGGCTTTCAGGGAGGATTACACACTGTAGCGTCCAGTAGCTGCTCTGCAGACTCACGTCTAGCATAATTTAGATGGCATCAGAGCTCCACACCATTAATCACATCCACATTAGGCTGCCAGGGTCTTCCAGCGCACCCCACATGAGAGCGTTGGAGAGAGCAGAAGCGTAGGTGGTTCAAGAGTTCAATAGAGAGTGAGAGAGGTTTTTAACATTTTAGCACCTGATGGTTTATTTGTTTTTAATAGTTCCTTACCAGCAGGGGTTGTTTAAAATCAGCTGTTGTTCAGCAACACCTTAAGGAACATAATCTAAGCAGTGACATTGTTAATAATTACAGATCTACATGAAAATATCTCCTTTTTTGCTCATTTAAAGAGAGCAGGTTATATATTTCTTTCAGATTTGAGTTATCCTGCTGCTCTCTGATGCTTGCTGTTGTACTATTTTGTGTTTCTGAGCCTTTCTGCCGCCTTTAATTTCTTCGATGATTGCTCATTAAAAGTAACTGGCCTTGACAGATTCTGTCTGAGGGCCGTGTCAGGTGGGAACACCTCCTCTTGCAGTTCAACAATTACTTTTGGGGTTCCCCAGGGCTCTATCCTCGGCCCTTTATTGTTTTCAATCAGCACGATACCTCAGTGATCCACAACTGCAGTATTTCTTTTTGTTATGCTGATGGTACACACAAAGAAACCCCATCAAGCCTTTCCTCTGTCTTCTCACTGTCTTTGGTATGTCCAATAATATTTGCTTTTAAGTGCTGAAAAAACCTTCTGATCCAAAACGAAGATAGAAAATGTAAGCATTTATCTGCTTCCATTGGATTTATGCTACAAAAGGAAGTCTTTTGGTGGTTTTTCCAGGTTTCTCCACAAGGATCTGAACTAGCTAGGCAGTGGGAAAATGTAGCTAGCTGAGGGGGTTTGGGGGCGTGCCCTAAAAGCCAAACTTTGGTAGACTCTGGCACATTGTAATTGAAGATGTGAAACATCACAATGGACGTTATCATCTGCAAGAATTATTGAAACTGATCAGATCATTTGGCCAAAAAATTGTTTCATTAACCATTATGAATAAAAGGGTGTCAATCATTCACCCCTCCTGATGTTCTTTCACCAGAAATTAAAGCTTTTCATGGATTATAAAAATCAGTGCGGTCGTAAAAGTCATTAAGTGAATAAATAGTGAATAGATCCTCTTTTACTTTGGATTTGTATAATCCTTTAATTGCATTGACAAAATCAATCTGTGCGCTGATAAATCAATCAGAATTATTAGTTTTTAAGCAATGAATGCTACCACAAACCCATATACACAAACCTTTATTAATGTATCTGTGGCCTTCCATTTAAGTTATTATTTGTAATACCATCGTAGAAATTCAACTTTCAGCTCGTAAAAAATGTAGCAATCAAAACCAATTTCTGGTCCAACAGGAGGTCATTAGACATTTTGAGTCTGATTTAAATTTCACAAAACCATTTATTAACACAGGAGCCTCATTAGCAATAAATCACTTTCTTTCATTTCCACTTTTATTTGTGTTTTTTATGTAGCTTCTAATGATTTGCTGTATTTTCTAAGAAATTAATCGAGCACCTTGAGCTTCAGAGACGCAGCAGGCCGGGTAATTACAACATCTGATTTTAAATCAGCTTTTAATTTGTTTCTACTTTCACTTTTACTGTTATCTTATTGTCCCTTCGCTGTTAAGGACTTTCTAATCTTGTGTTTGGGAAAGTGCTGTGTATAAATAATGGTTATTATCAGAGTGAACTGTACCACTGCATAGAGCAGCGTGTTTTCTTTTAAAAGGGTGACAAATCTTGTCAAAAGTCATTAGAGCTGCAGAATTCACCGCTGGAGTAAAGTTTCTCTGTGGCGTGCATTCTCACGTCTTCAGCGCTCAAAGCACAGAAACCCTCACAGAGTGAAACCAGCTGTTTGCAGTGTGTTTTTCTCAGGTGTGTGTATGTGTACAGCTCCCAGTGTGTGTGTGTAAAGCGCGAGCGGTGTGTGCGGTGGTGTAGCCGTGAAGCAGCGGTCGTCTTACAGTGCAATTATTCACTTAGCGCGGCGGCAGGCGGCTACAGCCAGCGCTGTTGACTCTGAGCCTTCGGGGCTGCTGGCTACGACAGCGCGGAGACCACAGTTGACACTGGCCCACACAGCCACATTCCACCCGGGAGAGGAGGAGAAGAAGAAGAGAGGGAGGACGGAGGAGTGGAAAGAGGGAGACAGCAGAGATGACAGAACGTTGATAAAGAAGCTTTTGCTGGCTTCATTTAAAAGACGTCAAAATGCTTTTTTCACAAGACGTTTGAGGTGCAGGATGAAGGGAGCATTCGTCTCTTTTTAAAAAGACATACAGAGCTTTGGAGCTGGCAAGAAGGATTTAAACTAAATCCAGCAAGTGTCGCACTTTCTTTATGGAAAGAAAAAGAAAAAAAAAACAGGTGGGAAGATGGCGAGGGGTGCAAAGTTTGTCCCTGGAGTGTCAGTTTGTCCCTTGATTCCTATAAGGCTGCGGATTGTGTCCGCCTGCAGAGAGAGGAGAGAACCTGTGCCACCCTGATATTTGCCCACAGCGATGACGTGCTTTGCGGGGTTTACTTATGGTAATGCCAGCTCGGGAGAGGTTAGAGGCTCTTTTATATCGCCGCCTGGCCATAAAATAGAGGACTGGCACCCAGGACTCCCAGCAACGGTCAAAGGAAGCAACAGCGCTCTTTTGTGCATCTCTTCTTCTTCATTTTAAACATTTAGTGCAGCCAATACTCTTATCCACAATCCACTGACAACAGATTCATGTAAAGAAGGTTTATGACATTAACTAGATACAGTGTTAGCAGAGTAAACAGTGGGATAAAATGACAAACATTTGTGCTGAATTGCATGCAGCATTGTTTCCTTTTAATGGTGTAATATGCTACTTTCTGCATTAAAATGAGAGTGCACAAGCAGCATCAATAATGATATGACAAGTGCATGTGTTATAGTCACAAGACCTGCAATGTAATGCAAAAAAAATGTTTGTGTTGATATAAATAAGTATACTAGCCTATGCAATATACAGTTACAGCTGTGGAAAAAGGGTGCGCTTTTATGATACACTTATGATATTGTTATGTTGTTGTTATTATTTGAACCAGATCAAGGATATTAATTGTCTGGATCTAAAGTTATCAGAGAAACAAGCTGAGTAGTGGCAGCTCTGGGACGTCCTGTGTCCACAGAACCTCATCTGAGAAACACTGATTTTAACGCGAAACTGCTTTATTACGTGTTTTTACCACTTTTAGTTACCAGGTGTGGTTGTTGTAGAGAGGAGGAGACTCCTGCAGATAATACGGCTCCCATTAAAAACCTGATGATGGTGGCGAAGACAACAACTCCCATGATCCCACACTACTGCACAGCATTTTGAATGAAACACCCACAGATTCAGAAAATGACATATTGTGCCTGTGAAATTTGAACCGCTAATCGAAAATTTTGTTTAAATTCAAGAATTCCTGAGGATTAAAACTTAATTTCCCGTACAATAAAATTATCTAAATATGTGGCGGAAAAAGAGGTCCGTGAACACATGAGCCAATTTAAACCATTTACTCAATTAGGGGTGTGAGAGCATCACATATGCTTTGTTTTTACTTACACACGAGTGCCCTGAGAGACGTAGAGGGGTTGGGAATGTTTGAGGCCCTGTGATATACTGTGCTCTTTGATGCAGCCGGGGGAAAGCCGACTATACTGTCTTTCACTGATGAGCATGTGTGTCTTTTTGTAGCCTAACTGGGGCAGCCAGTCCTTCACATGGAGACAATGGCACATAGGAAGACTAGCGCTGTACGGTACATGACGTCGAGTCTGAAGAGGCCGCCCGTGAATACAAAGCAGCATGTTGCTGTCTGAATGCAGGATGTCACTCTCATACATAACCTTTTCTCCTCTGTTGTGAGGCCCACTTTAACATGCTGACAATGCACCATCTGTGCATTGATATCATGTGTGATTGTATGTGCTCATGCTTCCCCGAGGCCTGGAACAAAGCCTTTAATTTTGTATGACCTGGTAGAAAAATACCATTGTCGGGTCGTGTCGAGGCTACGAGGTAATTTTTCTACTTCATTTTTCTACCGGGTGTCAGGCGAGGCGGGTAGATCGGAGGCAGGCAGGGTCGGCAACAGGAAATGGAAACTGGGAAAGTCTGACTTAAACTTCTGGCAGTGAGTGTTTGAGAGGCAGGATTCTTTATAGTGGTTTGATTGGTGATCAGAGGCAGCTGAGTGGAGTTGGGATGATGAGGTGGGAGTGGCTGGCAGGTAGAGTCTCCCCTTTAGAAACATGCCCACTTTAGGCTAATCCTATAATGTCTTTGTAGCTTATTTATGCTTATTTCTATATTGGCCTAGTTTTAGAGTGCTACTTTAACTTTTTTGTATTTCCTACAACTATAAAATAATTTAATTTGATGGTGTAATACTCCAAAAAGGGTCTTATTCTGGTTGCAGAAATATCCATGTTGACCTAAATGTTTGTGGTCCTTGCAATTTTCTTTTGCACATTACTTTGAGTTTTATTGTTTTCAAAGACCAGGAAACCAACTTCAGGAACTCAGAAATGCTCATTTGTAGTAAATTGGCTCCTCGTACTTTACTGTAATTGGTTTGACTCCATCTGGACTGATTTCTGCCTCCCACTCTGTGTTACTGTACCTTCACACTTTGTAGTTCACACTTCACTCTCTTCCACACATTTATTTTTACCTGACACTGTGAGCGGGAACTCGCTTTGGATTAATGTTTCCTAAAACTGATCTTTCTGGGAAGTTAGCTCCAGGTAAAGAGCGTTTGTACCGTCAGTTTCAGAGTAAGAAATAGAATAACAGCTTAATCTGGTTATATCATAATCAGGGTTGGTGATGTTGGATTTGGCCCTCCTTTGATGATTAAAAATTGGATAATGAATAGTGAAATTATCCAATGCCGCTGGTTGGCAGGGTACACGGAGCATTAGCCACCATAGCTGCAGCCAAGGTGACATGCCGTTCCCTTCTCCCTGTCTCCATTCACAACTCTGTGACAGCGTTCACAAAAGACCAGAAGGCCTTTAGGCAATCAGACATGGCTCCCAAATTGGAGCTAATTGCTTTTTAGCCGCAATGTCGTCGGGAGAATGGAGCAGAATTTGGCATGTTCAGAAAGGCAGGAATCGTACAGTAAATGAAAAGCGGCGCGTACCAGTGTGTTCACTGAACAGGTTTCATAACAGAGCGGCTCTGTGGAAGGCGCTCCCTGACAGATCAATGTGTGGAGCTGAGAGCCTGTGAGACTGCAGCTCAGGTAACTCTCCCACCCTTTACATCGATTCGCCCAAAGCTGCGCCGCCGCCAGTTATCTGTTTAACATCAAGGAGGCTTGACAGGAGTGTCTGCGTCTGAGCCGGAGCTGGCAGCAATCAAAGAGCCCCCAGTTAGAAGCAGATGACAGTGCTGTCGTTTAACAGTCCAGGGTGCTAATGAGAGTTTGAATCGTCGGAAAATGTCAAAGATTAAATCCACAAAGAGTCATTTATCTGCACGAGAAACACATCAGCTTTTGAACTTTGACAGGCTGCAACAGGAACCAGTTACACGCTTTATTACAGCAGATCATCAGACAGGTGTGGCTCCTCAGTCCTCATTAATAACCATGAGTGACACTTCAGCTATTTAGGGAATCCCTGAATCGAAAGATAAATATCTAGCATTTTACCGAATATCTCCTTTTTTTTTGTACATTTAAAGCTTCATTCGAGATTTTCATATCGGTTGAATCAAACCTGGGTGTGTTGAAAACCATGGGGCACTCCTGGTACATCTTCAGAGATACTTTTGTCTGTAGATTAATGCGTTCTTCCTCCTGTACTGTCTTGATACACACCTCCAGAGACTCCAGTGCATCAACACATAAGTAATTAATAATGTTTCCATTAACAAACTTGAAGATTCACCTCAGAAAAGCTTGATGGAAACGCCAGAATGCGTTAAAAATTTCAAAAATGTGCATAAAAGTTGAGGTGTTTTTTTGTCTTTTTGAATAAGAGCTCACATTTAACTCACATTTAACTGATCAGCTGTTTCTAAGTTGCCCAAATGAATCCAATCCCTGAAACGCCCCTAATTCGCATTCTCTTAATGGGAAATTTTCAGAATTCTGCTTCAAAATTGGATTCAGCTTTAATGGAAACACTCTACACTCACACAAGTTTTTCGTGAGTCTTTATCTGCAACTCTTTAGGAACACTCGGTTCAAACTAGATTATAAAGCATTCTCTATTCTGTCTTCCTCTCGTTCTTTTGCTTGGTGCATCAATAATCGTTTCTTAATCAATCCTGATGAGCTCGGCAGGATTCTGAAATTACTGGAGAGATAGGAAGATGACAGCCTGGGAAGCAGACGGATGAGTGGAGCTCAGGTTTATTTCCGGCTGCAGATGTGTCCATTCAAACAGATCTCCACCTGAACAGGAGCGGGTTTGATAGAAGCTACGCTGCCCAGTTACTGCACAACACAAATGTTTTCCAAATCATCTTCTAGCGTGCTGTTTAGCTGTAGTTTTTTCTATTTTTTTCTTCCTTGCAAACACTGCTGCAACTTCATCACAAGTTTAGTAGCTTTGCAAATGAGCCTCCTGATGCCAGGCTTGGAAAAAGTGTAAAAAATGACTCAACAGGAAGTAGTTGTCGATGTTTCTCACTCCTCAGCTGTATCTCCATGATTGTGAATAGGCTGCAGATTCAGTTCTCCCCTCCTTTTCTGTTAACTCCATCATGTTCTGCAGCAGTTTAACACTCAGACTGTGAATGAATGAGTCAGTCCTCATGTTTGCTTCTCCTCTCCATCCCTCTTCCAGCCTCGGAGCCCAACCTGAAGCTGCGCTCGCGGCTGAAGCAGAAGGTGAGCGAGCGCAGGAGCAGCCCGCTGCTGCGCCGCCGAGACAGCCCCATCACCACGGCCAAGAAACGCTCACTCGACATGGCAGGTGAGAGACACGGAGCCGCTCCAACATGCAGCCGTCTTTTAGTGTCTGAGCGGCTTTATTTTTAGGCTGCTGCGCTTTATTTTGACTGTTTGATACGTGTGTGTGTGTGTGTTTCAGACTCTGCGTGTAGCAGCGCCCCGGGCTCAGGCCCAAGCTCCCCGAATAACAGCTCCAACAACATCCCCAATGAGAACGGCATCACTGTGTCAGTCTCCAACAGCACGGAGGTAACACACACACGGATCCAACATTAGGCGAACTCTGCATTTTGTTTTTACAATTTAAACATTTTATTCTTGATTTCTGGGTTCGTACAAAGTCTTGGAAGTTTGGAAAATGCTTAATTTTAGCCATAATGTTTTCAAGGTTTGGAATATGTTTGAGTTTGTGTATACTCCTTTAAAAGATGCTTGATCTTTAACAGGATCTGTTGTTTCATACACACAACAACAGAAAAACGGAAAATTAATTTGGGCTGTCAAACAGTTATAAAAGTCATAATTGTAAAAGTATTTATTGCTACTATTCTGTTCTATTTATCAACTGATTATATTTATTTAATTAATCATTTAGTCGCTTCATTTAATTTATTATATTATACTTTCTTTACCTGCTGGTGGGTTTTAAAGTCCAGAAGATTAATAAGTATTTACTTTTTTTTGTTGAATTTATTATTTATAGGCAATTTTATAACCATCTAATCCTCTAATATTTGGGGTTGCTACTTAATTTCTCCCCTTCAGCAAATGAAATAGTAAGCAAACACTAAATACAAGTTACTTTCCGTTTAAAGCTCATGAAAGGTTACGTATCGTGGCACATAACACGAGCTGAAGGCAGCCTCGGTTCAGAAATTCAGATTGTGCTTGTTGTTGTCAGAGGAGCTTTGCTCTCTTGTGTGGGTGCTGTGCTACAGGTGCTTGTTGTTTGGTTTGAACTCGGCAGCCTATAGCATGAACCACGGCTCCCAGTGAGGGATGTTCACATGACGGGTCTGCAGAGGAGGAAGACAGCCGAGGAGCTGGCAAGATGCTATTTGTGGCAGCCATTAGGGCGCTCAGGCTGTGTGGAGGAGGCTGATGGCCGTGACGCTTTTTATCTCGCCGGCGGGGCTCAAACGTGTTGGACGTCCACTGCTGCGGCGTTTGCCCCTGTGTTGTTGTTCTTCTCCATGATTCAAACACAGATAAATCATTGAAATGTGCTTCCCAGGCGTCTCTGGCCCAGAGGCTGTGCAGCGGTGCTGAGCGCGGCTCCGTTAACCAGCTGTCCCTCTACACTTCACCATCCTTACCCAACATCACCCTGGGGCTGCCCGCCACCGCCACCGCCACGGCTGCTTCCAATGTGAGGGGCTGGTTAAATCACTCGCAGACCTTTTAATGGCGGATTTCTTTATCTGGAGTTGTATTTAAACCCCTGCTCTGCTTGTTTTTCAGGTGACCTCAGCCCAGCAGGACGCAGGTCTGCAGCCGGCCCTCTCCCTCAGCCCTCCCTTCCTCTCCGGCGGCCACTTGACCCCCTACCTGACCGAAGCTGGAGCGGGAACAGGCGGGCACGGCGCGCACAGTCCACTGCTGCAACACATGGTGCTGATGGAGCAGAGCCCGGCACAGAGCCCCCTGGTGACAGGTACGAGCATTAACCCTGTGAAGGCCGAAGGGCGTTTTTTTTTTTTTGTTCCTCTGTCAGTTTACTCACTGTGGTCCTGTTTTTCACTGCAATATAAAAGACATGCAGCTCTATGGAATCAGCACAATCAAAATAAAAAAAAATAAAAACTTATTTTGTGCAGAATAACACAATTATAATGGCATACATCAATGAAGAAAAGAAAAAGCCCTAGTCAGATTTCTCTGATAAATTATTTTAAAATTTCAAATAAAATAGGATTCATACATACAACACTTTTCCAAGTGCCCACAAGTCTCAGGAATTTTGGTAAAAAATAACTGGTTCTCCACATGCGATACATATTGAGCTATTTACATTTTTACAACCTCTACTTCCTGTCCTCTCCTCTCTGCTCTGTGTAAACAACAAGCAGTTGTGTCCATTTTTCTGCGAATATTTGTCACATGACTGTTTATCTCAGCATAATCAATCACTGTGTCACAGATTCACTGAGAAATACTGAATTTAATGTTTTTGACAGAATCTAAATACTTTCAAAGGTTTATTTTTGGCGAATTTTTAAATGTAGAATTACATTTTTTTTTGTTTAAATATGTTGTTTTCAGGCTTCGTTTTGGTTACACATGATCCGTTCAAGGACTATCAGAAAGTTAAAACTTTTTTTTTTGTAGATTTTTAAAATAAAACATTGTTAGTAACAGTTGTAAAAGTGATTAATGCTAGCTCTATTCGCTGCAGTCCTTTTTTTAAATTGATGGATACAAGAATAAGAAAATCACCAACTAATACTGTGACTAAAAGTTCCTCTATGTGTTGGTGGTGCACAGTGTGCCCCCTCACTCTGACAGACGTCCATTCACTAGCTCAAACTAATGAGCTCCTTTCATATGTCAGCGTATGCTATGTGAGTGTGACATGACTGCATTGTGCGCCCCTTTCCCATCAGCTCATTCATTGACGAAGGCATTGCTGCTATTTTCAGCGCCACACGAGCAGCGAATGGGGCAGTGACGCACATGTGTGTGTGTGTCTGCGTACAAAGGAACGTACAGGCGAGGACACATGCACACCCACACACAGGCCGGGGATTTTAACAGCCCAGATGCAGAAACTTACAGGCGAAATCATGTCAAAAAGCTGCTTCCTATCAGCTTCCACGTCCTTTAAACTCCGCTGTGCCATGTGGAAGCTGTGCATCAGAAACAACAGGGAAACACTCAGATCGTCTCCCAGCCTCATCCAGTCTGTTTTCCTTCCTCTCCTCGCCCGCATGATACACTGTAAAGGGACGAATCTGCTCACTTCTCCCTGCTCGTGTCATCACAATAGAGGAATGGCAGTATGGCAGCACAGATGGCAGTTTTTATTTGGTTCACAAATACATCTGCTGACTGATCTTAGGTCCAACACCAATGAGAGTGGTACCATATCTGTATTTTGCATTTTAGGAATTCAGCTGGAAGTCTCATTATTGCAGCTAGACAGGCAGCTATACATGGGTAAATACGAGACCGAGAAATAATAAATATTAAGTGAAAAAGAACCGTCAAACAATAAGTGATAATAAAATAAATAAACACAGATAAAAACAATTAATTAATTAAAATTTAAAAGAAAAATTGCTATAGTGATATTAAAGTCTGAATATAAATTACTAGAAAAAAAGTAAAGAAAGTAAAAAATAAGTCATTAAAAGACAAATGTTTGCATAATAATAATAATACTAATAATAATAGTCATAATAATTGTTAGAACAAAGATCACTTTATGTTTTTGCTTTAATTCATAAATTAATACTCGAAAAAAGTACCAAAAGAAATGAAAAATAAGTAAATAAAATGTAAATGTTTGTATGATAATAATAATAATAATAATAATAATAGTTGGTACAGAAATCACTTTATATTTTTGCTTTGATTAATAAATTAGCAATAGTGATATGATAGGTTTGGATATAAATTACTAGAAAAAAGTACAAAAATATAAAGTAAAGTAAAGTAAAATTTGAATAAATACAACATAAAATTTAAATAGTAATAATAATAATAATAATAATAAAATACACATCTTGTCCTTGATAAAAAAACATTAAAAAAATCTGATTTGAGGGGACAAACTGAGACACAAGCTGGATATAATGTGAATATACAAAAAACAGATTTATGCTGACAGTCTGAAATCGGTTTAGGTGAACACAGATTGTAGTGAGTCCCTTTTCAGGTTTGCAGTCAAAGCAGTTGTTGTTGTGCAACAGTCAAAGTACAATAAACTGTGTTTCAACAATCAGAATGGAAAACCACTGGATAAAACATAACAAGCCTGTGAATCCCTGGGTGAACAATGCATCATGTTGAAACAGTGCCGTCACATATCGCACAGACAAACAGCAGAAACTGAAAGGCGAGCACACAGGCGGTGTGAGACAAAACAAAGCATTCTCTGTTCTTGTTTTCTTGGGAAGTGAGCTGTCTCCCAGACAACTGCTGAAGAAAGCTCTGCTAATGGATGTGACTTTACTCTCTGCGGTGTCGGGTTTCGCCTCCTCTTGTAACTAAACGCGCTTCCTTGTTTGTGTCCAAGGTGTGAGCGGCCTGTCCATGTCGCCGGCAGCTTCCATGGCCAAGCTGCAGCGGCAGCACCGGCCCCTGGGGAGGACCCAGTCGGCCCCGCTGCCCCAGGGGAGCGCGGCGCAGGCCCACGCCCAGGCGCTGGCCCTGCAGCAGCTGGTGGTCCAGCAGCAGCACCAGCAGTTCCTGGAGAAGCACAAGCAGCAGTTTCAGCAGCAGCAGCTCCACATCAACAAGGTGAGGGAGGAGACACTTCCTTAATCTCCCCTAATGTGGTGCAGGTCTCTGACCCCCTGACCAGTGAACGTTTAAAAACACTTTCCATTTGAGCTGCTGGTTTATCTCCTTTCTTTTGTTCCGATCTCACACAGTTTGTCAGGACTGATTCACATGGCTTTTCTTTTAGCTCATGAACGGATTCATACTGATGCCTCCAAGTGACAGACTAAAGCATACGAGGCCATCAGTCAGAATATAATGATGCTTTTTCTTTGTTTTCTTATAGTTTCCTAATTCTATTCTTTCTTTGTACATTTTTGAGTTATAATATTTAAAGGTAGATTATTAAATCAATAAATAATCTACCTAATCTAACACAGTCAGTAACACAGCCAGTAACACAGCCGGTAACACGGTCAGTAACACAGCCAGTAACACGGCCAGTAA
>CAFUXE010000054.1:205669-246612 GCA_903364295.1 Serranus cabrilla | reverse complement strand
TTTTTTTTTTTTTTTTTTTACATTTTTTATGTGGATTGTGCTGCTAATGTAGCCAGAAAGCTACGTCTCAATAAACCGTTCTAACATTTTATTTAAAATTGTTGTACATTATACAAACGCTGCATCACATCGTGAGATAATTCTATGAATTATAAAATTAGAAAATAAATAGGAATAAAATCAATAAACATCATTACTGTTCAGTCAGTCATTTGCTGACTACTTATATTGTATTTTTCATTATCCTTTTTTTATAATTTTATTTTCTTGTCTGTAATACAAAACATCATTTCTGACAGCTGTTTGAAGAAAGTTGTGTATAAATGTGTGTAAATGGGACAAACGTCCCCGTGCTGCAGCTTAAAGTGACAGATGAAAGTTCTTTTCTGCAGCTCGGCGTGTTGCATCATTTTGCATCGATGCATAGAAGGGAAAAACACTTTACAATCTGAGCCGTTTGCTTTTCTTTGAAAATCAGAAATCGACTCCTCGGACATTCCAGCCGGCGGAGAAACTGGTTCACACAAACTCTTATCTCGTAAATCATTATCTTGTGTTGCTTCAGTTGTTTGTCTAACTACGACAGCAGATCAGGTCCATGTGAAGCAACAGGAGAAAACCCTCCGCCTGCACATTCAGCAGCTGCTCAATCCGTTGATTTCATTTCTCCCACATGAGGGTGAAGCATGCAAACGCTTTGTTTACTCGTCCACATGTTGACTTCAGGGGCCGAGATAAAGAGCTTTCTCTGAAGCCCACAACCGGTGGCGGGTTTGAAGGAGAGCTGTTTATAAGAAACTGTCAAAACAGCAATAATCATAAAATGTTTAAATTTAAGGACAGTGCTTGATTAAAATCTGTCCAAATCTAAGCTTCAAATCGTGATTTTTCATTAAAATCACTTTATTCGACATGTCTCATTTAAAAATGAGCTAAGTTGCACAAACAAAATCCTGTAAAAAAGCTAAAAATAAGAGGAAACGGTGCAACTGTGAAGCAATGAATGACTCGGCTGTGACCAGCAGTCATGTGACCATAATGTAGTGAAACAGAGCAGAGACAACACGAGGTTTTACTGCTCAGGTTCTGTCAAACAAAAATCTAATTCAGAGCTTTTATTTACGAAAAGTTTCAGTTTCAACACTGTACTTACAGAAAACAAACGTTTATCTGCTTCAACATTACATATATTGTCTTTGTGCAGTTCTATGTTGAGATTTTTGGGAGTCGGGCTTGTTAATAGTTGAACATGTGAAGTGTAAGGAGCCCAATATTAGTAACACTTGTGGGAAAATGTTAAATTTATATCAGCACCACATTTTCCACAAATGTTTGCAAATTATTATACAAATTCAACTCAAATTTTTTCTTTATTTTTAAGATTTATGGCTTTAAAAGCTGTGTTGTTCTGCACATACGGCATTTTTCATTCTCCGTACTTCCAGCCACGATTGTGCTGTTTACACAGACTCTCTGAGGACCCGGAGGGTTCAGAATCCTGCCGTGTTTTATAGACTGAAAGAGTCCGTGGCGGCAAAAAGGCCTCGATTTTTACAGCGACACATGAAGTCCTGGAGAAACTGGAATCCCAAAGGATTTGCGCGGATAAATCAAAGATCCTGTCAGCGTTTTGTCTTCCTGACTTACCTGAAGCGCCTTGTCTTGATGCTTGTCCCAGAGCAGAGCACCCATATCAGCCAAGCTGGTGGCCAACATGTTGTCTGTGGCCGGAGCCGACCACATCATCACCATGGACCTCCACGCCTCTCAGATCCAGGTCAGTGCAGGCTTTGGTTTGGCTGTTTGTGGGTCAATTTTTGTTGTTTCCAAACTTCACGAGTACGAAAACGGAAGTTCAGAGCTGTTTTAGACGTTCACTGAGCTAAAGCAGTGAGGGAAGGAAGGAATAATAGGAGTCCAGTAATGAAATAAAAGGACTGTACGCATAATTTAACTTGCTTAAGAATGAGAGATTAAATGATCATTTTATATTATAAAGTTGTCTGGATTTTGTTTAAACTATAATTTTAGTACATTTTTATTGTAACTTTGTTTGTGACTGAATGCTGTTTTTAAATGTTTTTCCATAAAGGGCTTTTTTGACATCGCCGTGGACAACCTGTACGCTGAGCCCGCCGTGCTGCAGTGGATCAGAGAAAACATTCCCGAGTGGAAAAACTGCATCATCGTGTCTCCTGACGCCGGCGGAGCAAAACGGTAAGAAGCACGAACAATTTAACTTTAGTTTGCATTATTTTGAAGACGAGCTCCAGTTACTTTCCTTAACAAGGTCACAGCAGCCGTTTCCGTTAAAGGAGAAGCTGCAGTAACGTACTTTGGCCAGCAGATGGCAGTGTGACGTCTTACTGGAGGCTGATCCGTCAGTTAACAGTAGAAGAAGAGAAAAAACTGTAAAAGTTGTTTTTTATTTTATTTAGAAAATACATATTTTGAGACTAAACTTTAAGGTGAACATGTAAAATTAAATGATTTATCAGTCTGATAACAATCAGCTCCCAGTGTTGAGTGATGACATCATCAGTAATCAGTGTTATTAAGACTATTATTACTATTATCCTTGTTAGTATTATGTGATCATCATTATTATAGAAGAAATAGAGTTTGCTAATCTGAAAATTTTTCCAGCCAACAAGAGAAAACTGAGAAAAGTCTTCAGGAATTAGATTTAATTGGAAAACTTATGATTCTTCTTTCACGTCAGCTCGAAAACAGCTGATCAGTTAAATGTTCAGAAAAAGTGTTTCCATCTTCTGTTTGGTGCATTAACTGTTTTTCAAAAAAGACAAAAACCACCTCGAGTGAGCATGAAAACGTTTCTGCACATCTTTTAAAGATTTATTGAATTTAGTTGTTTCCATCAAGCTTTTCTCTGCAAACCATCAACATTCACAGAGAAATGAATCGATGGAGTCGTGAGCACAGAGAGTCTTCAGTGTGTGTGTGTGTGTGTGTGTCCTCTGCAGCGTGACGTCCATCGCCGACCGTCTGAACGTGGACTTTGCTCTCATCCACAAAGAGCGGAAGAAGGCCAACGAGGTGGACCGCATGGTGCTGGTGGGAGACGTGAAGGACCGCGTGGCCATCCTGGTGGACGACATGGCCGACACCTGCGGCACCATCTGCCACGCCGCCGACAAGTCCGTATCAGATCAGCGCTCATTATAGAACAAAAAGAATAAACTCCAGTCAACTAATCTCAGTCTTTTATTTCCTCTGCAGGCTGATCGACGCCGGCGCCGTCAAAGTCTACGCCATCCTCACGCACGGCATCTTCTCCGGGCCCGCCATCTCTCGCATCAACAGCGCGCCGTTCGAGGCCGTGGTGGTGACCAACACCATCCCGCAGGAGGAGAAGATGAAGGCGTGCCCGAAAATACAGGTACACACGCGCACAGCCCCGCCCGGAAACATTACTTTGTTTTTAACATTCATTGCAGGGAGGATTTTTTGTGCTCCAGACTTTGGTCGTGTGTTGCTGTCAGCAACGTATTTACACCTTTAAAATCTTTAAAAGTGTGACGTCCTCTGTGCTCAGTCGTTGGGATTAAAACCTTTAATTCTGGGTTTTTCCAAGACAGAAAAACTTGCAAAAGACGCCATGTGTAGAAGAAACAGACGGTTGTGTGTAGAATTCATGACAAAATTTGTGTAGTTGAAAAAGAGAAAAACAGGAATGATGTCGGTTTTCCCTGCAGTCTGATGTCTGCATGTTTTAATAAGATGGATATTTGTCCAAAAACTGCAGATAAAAGTATTAAAATAAAAGGAAGCATGGCTTTACTTCCCTCACATGTTGCACTTTTCCCTCCAGGTCATCGACATTTCCATGATCCTGGCGGAGGCGATCAGGAGAACCCACAACGGCGAGTCCGTGTCCTACCTCTTCAGCCACGTCCCCTTATAGAGCGGGGAGCGGGCGGGCGCCGCGGCGGCCTCCTCTCTCCCCCTGTTGGAGCCACTCAGCTGGCACTTTCTGCCACACATCCTCCAGAAACGGCCTGATGTGAGCGTCTAAAAGGTCACGCCCACTCTTTCTTTGACATTTTCACCCCGGAGACGGAGAGAAGACCAAGTTTGTATTTATGAGTATCTCTTTCTTTTCTTTTTTTTCTTCACTCTAACCAAAGCCTCCACCGTGTAACATTCTGTGTTATTTGTACCTCATACTGAACTTTAAATGAAGCATTCCACCGTGTCATGTGATTAGACTTATTTTGGCTTTTTCTGCTTCACAAAGTCTTTAAAAATAAAATAAAAAAGCACCTTTTTGCCAGAGTGTTTGCTTTACCCGCTGCTAAAAGTGTTAAAAATCTAGTATTGATTGTTTGCTTCGTGCTATCATCGGGCCACAGGACACAGAAAAAAAACACTTAATTCAGTTTTTTACGGGTGTCATGAATGTGCTGATGCCGTGTAATCTCTCTCCCTTGGTAAGCTGCTCGTCTGCACCACATCCCTCTGCTGCACAACTGTGCTCAACACAATATTCCAGCTTTCCCAACTGTTGGTTTAAAGTGTCTGATACGAGGTGTCGCCGGGTGTTTTCACCCACGTTTTCCAAAAGGTCATGAATTTAAATTGAGCCTGAAGCTTCCCGTGTTGATTTCAGCCGCGGCGGCTCACAGGAAGCTGTGACGGGTCACGTGTGTCCGAGCGCGGCAGGTTTCACTTCCTGCCTGCAGGTGGATTCAGAAAAAAAAAGTTGGAAAAGTGTGGTTTAATTTTTTTTTAAATTTTTTTTTTATATGTAACACTTCAAGCTGTATCTTTGACAATAAAGCTCTGACAATGGCTTACACACACTCGTGTTTACTTGGTTTGTTTATTTATTTGTTATTTATTTGAAGCGTCGGAGGCTGAGATGTGCTGACTCGGCACAATAATATTAGAAATATGAGTAAAAAAATCCAGCAGTGAAGCTGACTTAAATGGTGATTGAGTGGATCTCAGCTAAATAATTAAATAATATATAAAACTAACAGATTTGGGAATTCAAGTACATTTAGTAAAGAAATGTACAATTTCCAAATTTACTTTACTTTACCTGACTGTGTAATTGGACATTTTATTTACTTTAAAAAAGGGTTAACAAAAGTTTAATCCTAAACTTCATAAATTAAAGTGATATTTTTCACTTTCAATTACATGCTGTATTTCAATTGCGTGAACAGATGAATTATACTGTCTTGTTCAGTCTTGCACAAACTTAATAAATTATCTAAATGAACACACATTCGTTTGATTAACTACGCTTTACAATTCCCAGATGTTTTTCCTCTTTTTCTGTGAGTGTAAAGCTCCAAAAAGTAATATTTAATTAAAACGAGCATGTGTGTTAAACGACCACCAGGGGGCGCCCTCTCTCTCTCTCTCTGCAGGAATCTGCAGGCGGAGCAGCTGCAGAAAGAAAAGTCATGAGGAGAAATAATGTGCCATTTAACTAAAAAATGAGACATTTTCTCTCATTAAATTGTGTTTTTAAAACGAAACAGCCACTGTGGTGCTAAACTTATGTCACGGTGACATAAAACAGTCATAATATAAAATACTGCGCGTGTCATTCCGCTTCACGTGGCAGCAGAAGAGCAAAGAAACCCAATAAAACATTTCTTTACATTTCTGTCCTATATGAGGCTGTTTTCAGTGTTTGGATGGATATTGCGGTGGCGGGTGCGTGTCTCTCCAGCAGGGGGACACGGAGGATGGGGCCTGGTGATGTCAGATGTCATTAGCATATTTCTGACTATATCTAATGCTTGCGCAAAGACGCGCCACTACTGCTGCAGCGCACTGACCAGAGAGCATCCAGCCATCCGCGCGCACTTACGGTAAGCTCCATTCAACTCATCGCCCCATTGTTTGCTCTTTATAGATCCATGTGAGGATTGTGATCCAGGAGCTGCGGACACAATCCAACACAATTAAAGCGATTGTTTTTGCATTTCAACAGCTAATAACGGTGCGTGATGTGACAGCAGGGCACGCATGTGTGGCGTCTTTGTCTAAAGCGAACACACTCACACATGAGCCGATTTCCTTTGTTAACGTGTCTGATCGAGATGCATGCTTCCGTTATTAAATGATGCCCCTTTTGACCGTGAAAACGCCTCATTTATGTTTTTTTGGCGTATTTTTAAATAGGGGTGTTGAACTTGGATTTTAAGTGTAGCATGAATGTGCAAAATCTGGGCGGTGGTTCCTTCAGATTGCACCCTGTTGGGAGAAGTACGTGACAAGTGGATTTGCGGATGTTGAGTGGACGCTTCTTCATCAATATTTTACCTACTAGATTACATTTTTTTATCATCTTTTTATAGATTTTTGCGCACAAACTTGGAATCTTTTATTTTGCATATTTTCCTCCGTCAGCCCAGCATGGGAACTCCTGTTGTTATGTAAATGTCGGGTTTGAACTGGCTTCATTGTCTGGAGCAGTGTGTGTATAACATCCCGGGCTGGGTGTGTGTTGGATAACGGGACTGGGTGGCAGGCAAATCACGCCCGGCAGAGCCGCAGGGCGAACAAAAGGAGGCGGACGCACATTGGGGGGAAAAGTAGTCCCGCGGTTGCGCATGTAGTTAAACAGATTTTTTTTTGGCCACTGAGATTTCAGACAACGCCCTTCGGCTGATAGGGTGAACCACATGCTGGGTGTCTTTCCCTCATTAATACACATACATCTACTGTCACGTGCTGTGTTTTAAAGTGACTTTCCTGCCTTTTAGATACCTGCAACAATGAGTGACAAACCCGACATTTCGGAGGTGACCACATTCGACAAGACCAAGCTGAAGAAGACAGAGACGCAAGAGAAGAATCCTCTGCCGACGAAAGAAAGTAAGACTCCCCAGATTCCTGATTTATCCCGTGCAGAAAATACTGTGTGTGTCCTGACATGTTTCCTCTCCGTCCACAGCCATCGAACAGGAAAAGGCATCTCCATGAAGGCCCTCCCTCCCATCATGCACTGTACACCCTCCTCCTCCTCCTCCTCCTCCTCCCGCATTGCCTTGTTTTCAGTCACCTCTTTTAGCTGTATAACTTTGTAACCGAAATTATGAAACGACGACAATAACCAAGCTGCACAGCCTGTGGACGCAGGGATGATGCTTTCTCCAGGGTCGCTCGGCCCCGTCCCCCCGAGCGCCGTCATGTGATGATGATGATGATGAGGAGGAGGATTTGTGCGAGGCGGAGGAGGGGAGCCGCTCTCTTCTTTGACACCTTCACACCGCCGTGCAGGAGAGAGGGCCTGAGGGACGGGGCGTGGCCTGCGTCCCAGGAAGCACATCACCGTCTCACGCACCAACACCCGACTTCCTGTGTGGCTGCTTCTGCGCCCCGCCGAGGCGTCAGGCTTCTTTTTGTTCTTATTGTTTCTTCGTCTTCTAATTTTCGGAAATGCACAACTTTGTTTGTACGCTGGCCAAAATGTAAAGCCCCAAAAAAATTGATACTGTTGTCTGTCACGATGTTTTTTTTTTTCTTTTGTATGTACACGAGGATAAAAATGTAACGGATTCCACCTAGATCTGGGAGATGCTCAAACGGACTTTGTTTACGGTTCAATTTTAACACCCCCACCTTTTTTTATTTGGAGTGATTCGGGATAGCAGTTGTCTTGCAATCTGTCTCTGAATTGTCTCAAATGAAGAAAAGGATAAAAAAAAATATATATATACACCGGAAATTGATTCCATTTGTTTGCTTTCAACAGTAGATCAAATTGTTTGGAGTTCCAGCAGTCATGTTACTCTGCCACAAACCATTACCAGAATGGAAAACCGTGAAATGTTGTAATAAAAAAGAATTTGTTACTAAAGAATTGTGCTGCGGCGTGCTTTTTCTGGCCTCACACACTTTATATTTGCAGCACTGTCCAGTCAGGCTGCTCTTCTTTTACTCTTAACCCACTTTTCACACCATCTCACACTCCTCAGATGCCAAACAATCCTTTAGCATTACTTAAGGGATGAGGCTGTGCACTATTATAAGGCTTAAATGTCTCAAGCCCTGCGGGGATTTACCAGCACAGGAGATGAAATTTGTATCCCCACGTGTGTGTGTGTGTGTGTGTAGAAGAGAGGCAGTGAAATGAAAGCAACTTGTTACACCACCTGTCATCACGCTTTTTTCTGCTAAATCTCACTTTAAAGCCAGTGAGCTGCAATCCAGGAAGTAGACACATCCCGGGAAATTATGTCAAAGCTCTTTTTGAATGAAAAGCATGACAAAAAAAAACGTATTACTCATGCATCTATTATCTTATGTGCTGCACCAGTGGTGAGCAGAGGCTTACAGGACAGCACGCCCTGACCCAGAGAACAGCCTCAGCGGGAGATTTACTGAACGTCCTAAATTAGCCACCGCCGACAAAGCCTTAATGTCATTAGCATGACATCACTGACATTTCCTGTAAATGTCATGCATTTATACCTATATGTAATGCTGTTATTTAATGGAGGAGTGCCTGGGCTTTACATTTGGTGTGCATGGATGTAGCATTTTGAATGCTAACGCTATCAGGGGAGCGGACACGTGGGACATGAGTCGACATTTTTAAGCATGCAAGATGCATCTTTGTCTGCAGTGTTTTATTGTATTTTGGGTGAAATAACTCAGCTGTTTCTGCAAATGCAAATCGATCTCAGGCCACGCAACAGTGTGCAGCTCTTACATGTTAGTGTAAGTGGATTGGCGTTAAGTCAGTTGCTCTTAATAAGGCATTAATCTGCGTGGAGGAGGAGGGGTAGCTGTGGAGGTTAGTGGGCTTGTGCAGGTCGTCGCTCAGATGGGATTAACGCGTCCCTCCCTTCTCCGCATGCTGCATGGCTCCACACAGGCCATGCAGCATCGCAGGGAAAGTGACGGAGGATTTGAGGTGGAGCGGCAGATGGGGTGGAGTCACTGTCCAATGCCTGGTAACCCATGGCAACAGCTGCTGCTGAGTCACTCCCTGGGGCTGGGCGTTTGGATGCTTGTTATCCTCACAGAGGCTGTTTCTGCCTGGAAAGCACTCGTCATTAAACCGCGTGACGAATAGTTGGAGATTATGAACCCAGCACATTCATTCTGTCGTATCCAGACGTATTTGTCCGTCTCTCTCTCCTGCAGCCTCTTGTCTTTGGCCTGATTAACCAAATGATTGATTGATTATTGGTTACCAAATGCACATGTGCCACAGTTGAAGCTCCATTAGCAGGCTGGCTTTAAATGGGGCTACAACACTGTTTACAGTAATGCTAATGTAAGTCGGTTTGTCAAATACTTTTACAGCCTTGAGTTTGTCATTTCTGCTGTTGCCATTTTGTTTTTTTTGGAGCTAGAAGTGACTTTATTTGGTAGAGAGGACGGAGCTGGAGAGAAACCAGGTGTGGTAGCTTAGCAAATGCTAAATTACCAGTTAGGTAGCTTGGCTAGCAAGGGGCTTCCGTGATTTACATGAACTGTAAATGGGATGCTAAGAGGCTTAAAACAAAATATTGAAATGAATGTATAGCCGAGTCCTCAAAGTGTCTTTTAGCAGAACTGAAAACCGATTAGGATCATTTACAATGAACATACATGAAACACTGTAAAAGAGTCAAATAATTTTCTTTCTTTTAGGTTTTTTTATTGTAACTTGTCCCTCCTACTATCCCATGACCCTTATATATTCATTTAACTTAAACTAAAACTTAATTGATTGACTTAATTTATTGGTTGCCAGTTGTATGTTTGGATGTATGTGTTTTGTATGGACTGGGAAAGCTGCAAATGAATATCCCTGGGGATAAATGAAGTTGTGACTATACTTCACAATGGTAGTGCCACACCCCAAAGCGTACCCTACTAAATTGTCTATTTTACTCTAAAAGGGACCACAATTTACTAAGTTAACATCATGCTGTATTGAAGAAGACTCGAAACTAGCAATTGAGACCATAAACGCATTAGAAAAATGTTTACTGAGTTAATAAATCAATACAATCTACTAATCTAACTTCTTTGTGCGACCACTGTAGTCGCCCCCTGCTGGCCATTGGAAAGAATGCAGGTTAAAGGCATTACATGGACGCTTTATCCATTTCTTTTCTAAAATCTTTGCCTACACTCTGATGTACTTTGTGTTTTCTGCTATTGATCAAACGTTTGCATGTTAAACTAAGATGGTAAACATGTTAAAATGATCAGCTGAGCCTCAGACTGACACAGCCTCACATGGCTGCAGACTCCATTGTTGCAGAGGAAACAAATGAACAGCCACAGATCAGTCGAGCTCATTCACCAAGTGTCCTTCTGTTATCTGTGCTATATTTTATCTGCAGGTTGGTTTTCCACACCGCCCGAGTCAATTATCTCCCAGAGACAAACACTGGGGTCTGCTGTCGATTACCATGGCAACTACCCACCCAGGAGCTACATTCGGCATTGATAGCGAAGCTACACACGTTAACACCTGAACATTAGCTTTAAACATCCACCGTGTCTCTGGCTGCAGAGGTACAAACAAAGGGTGAATGAGCAAACAGGAAAAACATGTTTATAGCAGCATAATTGTGTCATGATTATAGTTTCCTGTCCAAACCGGCGCTGTCTCACTGCATGTGGTGTGATTGTCGGCTGTCTCAGCTGTCAGAAATCCCCCACATATATTAAGTTATCTACATATATGCGACATTTGTTCCTTCTTTGCTGTCATTTGAGAGGTCATGCTGTTATCGACACATGGCAATGACAAGCATATGAGGTATGAGCAGCCGTGCTGCACGGGTCGAAGGCCGTGTGTGTGTGTTAGCTCTTCAGTGTGTAATTTAATACAGCTATCAAAGCGCTCGGGGGACTCCCACATGACGTGACCCACCCGTTAACAGAAGGCATACCATGATGTAGTCATACTCGTTGCATACTTTTATTTTATTTAGTGCAAGAAAATCCATCTTAGCAAATCAGTAAGTGAGGTAAAAGTTGTTTTTTTATCCATTAATCACCATGCATCTCCAGGACGTCAATACCTGTCTTTAGTTATGAGATAATCTATCTATAATAATCACATCTTTTCTTCTCCTTGCGCCCCTCTAACTAGCAGACGTACAGTCAGCATCTTTATGTTGTTTGTTAGCTTTGTTAGCGTTCTTTGAAATTGTAATTGTACACATAAAAATGGCCGCCACTCTGACCATCCTGCTATGTTGATTTGGATAGAAATTTTGATAAAACAGCAATAATAAAAAATAACTTCTTTAGTACCTGTTTCACACGAGCAAAAGGTACAGAAGGATCTTTTCACAGTCTGGCATGACTCAGAAAACATAAATTTTCATAAATGCTGCAACAAAACAGGCTCCAAAATCTTTCAGCAGTCATGTCCTCTTTGTGCAATGTGTTTACAGATAAGTGCTGCTCTGCGTCCGGAGTTTGCAGGGAAGCAGGAACTGACTTTTTATAGCACTTTGCTGAACAAAGACACAGAGAGGTCTGAGAGAGGAGAGCGTAACACACATGAGCCGCAGCTGTAAGACAGAGCAGACGTGCACTGCTGGCTACAGGAAGCACGGAAAGAAATCAGATTGTGTGGATTGGTAAAAGTCAGTAATTACACCGTCGGTATAAAAGTACAGAATCAGTGGGGCAGAGAGTGGGCTGGGCGTGGTCCTGCATCACAGCAGCAGGCCGTCAGCACAGACGTGCTCTATTATTCTGGCCCCAGATGGGCCCCGATCAATGCTGTCTAAATGGTGTTCCATATTGCTTGTAAATGCATTAGTCAAAGCATTGCACAGAATCGATGCACAGACAGCAGAGAAGCACATCGCAGTGTGCCACATCGACTCATTGTGACTTGATGAGGTGCTCCTGAAAACATCCACTCCGAGGTGATAAGTGGCTCCTGCAGCTCCAGTGAACACGTGCACGTGTGACCTGGCTGCATGCGTGCGGGAGTCACCTCGGTGCATCCGTGAAGTGTAAACTGGGAGAAGCTCTCAGCGGCTGCTCTCCTGAGGGCTGATGCGGAGCGACAGCCCTGACATTTCCTCCGAGTGGAGAGGCGGTGGCTGCCGTGTTGCAGACGAGACGCCCCCTCCCTCGCCGCAGGCTCACTCTCTGCGTCTCCTCTTCCTCCTCCTCACGGGGGGGATTCACTGCTGCAGACACCTGGTACTTTTGGTTTCTCTTTTAGAAAACACCACAGAGAAATTTCTTCTGATAGAGTTGATGCTTTTGTATCACAATTCCCTGAAGAACAACAAATGTGGTGGTTTCTATCTGGAAATCTTAGAATAAATGTGAAAAGTAATGTATTAGAGATGGGCCGATATCATGATATATATGCATCCAAGCAATAGAACAGTGGCAAGACTAAATATTTTTCTATATTGTTTTGATTAGCATGTTGGAAAACCAGAGACTAAACAGCATTATTTCAATATTTTATTTATTTAAATAAATGATTCTGCACGTGGGAGCGAACCATAAGTACTGGTTTGTAACCATGGAATATGCAAAAATAGGCTTTGCCATGTTTTATTCAATATAAACAATTTATATATTGAGAAAAACATGCAATATCAGGATATATAGATACAGTTGTTGGGATATAAAATGACTTTTAATGGAAACCCTGATGTAACAGTAACCCCATGAAACCCCTTCAAAGATCCACAGAACATTATTTTACCTCTACTTTGCTGTGCAGCATCACAAAAACCCAAACTTCCCTTTTCCCCATCTTTCAAAATAAAAGATTGCGATACATGCTGCTTTCAATGGACCAACATTGATTGATAAAAAAAACTTTTTTAAGAATATTTTTGAATCACCAAACAATACAACAATATTTCAGCTTTCTGAATTGAACCATGAGAACAGTGTCCCAGTGGCCCAGAAAGGCTGAAAGAATGTTGATAATGAGTGTTAATTACCCTGATTGTCCCAGTAGAGGACCGCCTAATTACTGCCCCCTTGCTAATAACAAGCTCAGTCATGTCAGCTCCTTATTTGAGTTTTATTAACCAGCTTGAGGGAATAAAATGTTGGTGTTGCTGAAGATAAAAACCCAAGAGATGGATATATTTCCACACCACCTATTTGTGCCCCAGTATGGAGAATCTACAGATCAAACTGATTTATTGTGATGTTCTAGATGTCTGTGCTGTTCCTGATGCTTCATATGCAGGTGGAATGACCAAGGACACCTTTTTTACTGTTTCAACCCACAGTGTTTGTGTTCCCACAAACGCTGATTGATGATTCAGTTTTGGAGCGTTGCCCGAGCTTTTCACACTCCTGACTTTGAGCCGTGCTTGATAAAGTTGCACTTTAATCCCGCTGTAATTAAAAGAAGTTGCTGGCTGTTTGCCTCATGCTGCTGCTCACAAATTAAACCAAGAATGAATGGTGTCTCTCACAGGGTTGTGCCGGTATCATCAGGGTGGAGCTGCGCTGACACTACCTCTCTGTTTGCATGGCCTGCAGGAGGGGTATTATTAAAAAACATGCAGCATGTAAAATGTGTTTTTTCTTGCCATCTATCAGCTCATTATCTTTGTTTTGAGGCCCCGGGGTTCTTGGCATGCTGTTTGTCTGCTGCTCCTCATCTCATTTTCTCTCTTCGGGGCTTCAATAAATCCTTCTCATGATGTTACATCATATGGAGAATGTGACATGAGACTTGCAGAGTTGCTCAAACAACGTTGCTCAAAGGCGTCATTGTGCAACACCTCGCTGGGGTCTGAAATGCACAGAGGACGCTATCACCACAGGCTTTAATGAGTCATGTGTTAAGTAGTGTGAGTTGCACATTAAGGTACTCAGAGTTGTATTAAGTATAGTTTTAACGGAGGGATCTCACATCACACCCGTAATCCACTTAACTTCACGTCTCGTAGCTGTTTGACGTGGTGTTTATTTTCTAATTCCCGTCGGCGAGGTCAGTCCAGTGGCGATAACGCCTGCTGGCATGACAGTGAGTCACAGGGCCAAGGTCAGCATGGAGCTGTATCAACAACAGCACAGCAGCACCTCGCAGCGCAAAGGAAGAAAACACGGAGGCTGGACTCCTGCTGGCCCGAGAGGTTGGGAGCATGGACAAAGTATTAGTCGTCTTTATCAATGACCTCATCTGCAAATGATTAAAATGTATGCAGCATACCACACACACACACACACACACACACACACTCACACCTGCATTCACGCCCACACACCCAAACACACTCACTCATGAATGCCAAGAGATTTTAAAAGCTGATTTTCCCCTCGTTAGCGGAAAGTTTGCCTCATCCTGAGATTTATTGAAGCTTTAACATCTGAGAACAGGACACTGGGGGTGCGTGCAGAGAAATATAATGACGTCATTGATCTTGTGGCTCATTTTGCTGCAACATCTGCAAATTGGATGCTCATGAAGGCGTTTGTTTTTAGAAGTAAACCCCCAAAACCTTGATGCTTCCTCTACCCTTTCTCTTGTTAAACAATAGCCGAGCTGAAATTCCTGGATTTTCTATTTAGTTGGGCCCAAGATCAGCTGCAGCCTTTGCTGTCAACAATCCAGCACAGTCAAGGACATCGACAAAGACCTGTCATGCAAAATACAAAACCTAAGTTTTCCATTCTCTCCAGGCATCCGAGGAATTCTGGACCACATGTTGTTTTGTCTAAAGGAAGTGAATGCTCTCTCTGAGAGCACTCATTTTGGCAAAACACAAATGCTATTGTCATGAAAAGGGATGTAGCAGTACGACCTGTTGTCACCTTCACCCCCGAGTGAGTGATGATATTAATAAATGGCTTTTTGAAACATCAAACATTTTCATGCCTTCAGTCCTTGTGAGGGAGCTGCAAGTTTAATCAGTGTAGGAAAAACAATAGTTGTTGTTGCCAATGAACGGCAATCCTGAACTTATCTTGACATCCGAGGGAGCTCTATCTGGGAATGTTGATGTCCAAATCAGTTGGACTGGACATTAATTGATCCCTAGTGCAAAGTCTGTGTAATGTCCGATTGAGCCCATGTGTGACCCGAGCGTGAGCCTGAGTTAGCATGATGATGATGTTCCTGTCATGCAACTGCCACAAAATGGGAAGAAAAGATCCCAGGAAGAGGAAAAAACTTTTGTTCAGTAAGGCCTGATGACTAAATCATTAGGCTATTTCAAAGACTGCAATTAGTTCAGTTGTTTGTGACTAAATACGTGACAGCAGTGCACTTTTTGTGTCGTGTCCTGCCTCCTACATGTTCTTCCCAGGTGCCACTCCTCACCTAAACCAAACTGAGTACACAGACACGGACTTCTCCCGTTGTGTGCTACATTTGTGAAGGGGCAACTTCGGACAATACCTGGAACTGAACCGGGTAATGTCTAGAGTTCATATGGTGTCCTGACTAGGAATGGCACAGTGCCACTTTTTCAGGTCCTATACGATACAGAAACCTTAAGTATCTGCTGATACCGATACCAACAATACCTCAATATAACACTAACTGTTAATGTGGCACATGTTCACCTCTCTCTACAGCAGGTGGCCCAAAGTTACGTGGTAGTTTAGAGTAATGGATCGGATCGGACTATACTTTTTTCTTTCAATATCCAATTGAATGAATATCGGATCGGCACATGCCTAGTTATGACAGAGCCTTAGAGGTTGTTGAATCTCTTTAAATCTCCTGGATCGCTGGGCCTGACCCTTGACCCTGCTGTGGTTGGCAGCGAGTGAATCCAATTTCCCAACAGGGATCAACTGACTATGAGATTTGTTATCATGGCAGTAGTTTGCAGAATTGATTCAGAGTCAGTTTTGCACGCCTCAGCAACCAAACCCACACTTAGCCAGGACAGTGATTTGTCAGAGGTGGTCTTTGGTTGTACGATGCTGCCAAAGGTCAAGAGTTGAACCCAAACCCGCAACATTCCAAATCCTCTTCAGGGTCCTCCAGGGTTTTTACCCCACGTGGAGGAATGAGCCCCAATCGCTGCCAAAATCAGCTTCCTCGGCCTCCTGAATGTCTCAGCATGCCTTTCCAGCTTTTTAAAAAAAAAAATGAATAAGGCCTTTTGTGTGTTTGCTCTGTCCGAAAAGGGAAGTCTGGCTGCACTTTACTTCCTCTCACACTGTATCACTTCTGTGGTTGCAGAATCAGTAGATTTAGCTTGTGCTTCACCTTCATTTTAAAATGTCACAGGATGTATAATAATAGTGCATTCTGCTCAAGGGTGCAAGCAGTGGCTGTTTCATCATGTGTGGCGCAAGTCAGAGTGGTCTATATATTGTCTCCATGGCAACAGACATGAAATCTCACCATGTATACGTGGTCGCTGTTTGATGCTCATTACTAAACAATGCATGTTTCTCATGTAGTGTTCATCCAGAGAGGAGTAATGCCACATCATTAAGGAATGAATTATGTGTGTCAAAGGGGAAAATTGTTATGCAGAAACAAAATGCTGCAAATGTTCACGTGTCGCATACATGTTTGTATGCGACATATGAGCCGGCTACACTGCAAAGACACACTGTGGTGCATGTTGCTGATCAGCTAGTTATTGTTTTGTCAAACTGCAAAAGAGATGACTTGACTGTCACTGGCAACAATCACCAGTGATTGAAAAGCAAACAAACTTCCCAGACTGTGACTCACTGATAGTGTGTGAGCAATTTAGGTCAACACCCAGTCAATAAAGATAACGAGACCTGATTAACTACAGTATACGTCTAATCTCAATTATAACAGTACAGTCAGTGGCTATTATCAAGGCTGTTAATCTCGGGAGATTAGAACATGTTTGTGTGTGCATGATTTGTCAGATTAACATGGATTTTGTTGATATTTGCAACAAAAACAACAGCTTCTATTTCTAACTTTGGAAGAGAAAGAAAAACAGCTCTCAAGGCCTCGGCAGATTCTGGCCTGCAAAAAAATCCCCAACCGGAGTGGAGTATTTCTTCTGTTGTCGCTGCACAAGGAAGTCAAGATGCTGATTGCTCTTCCTGTTTTTGGGTGCGAGTGTTTGGCTCTGCTGCGCTCCATTCTGCCAAGTTTCCTCCATCTGAGTATCAAAGGTGAAACCGCGTTGTTCTGAGGTCTGAATTAATGAATTATGGAGGTTTGTGGGCAGAATGGCTGTTTATAGCGAGAGATAGTTCCCAGGAAAACAAGCCTGAGGGACAAAATGTGACGAGGTTACATAGGACTGAAGAAGATGATAGATGAGAGAGGGGTAATGAGGATCTATGTTTGCACACAGACGCTGATATGTGAGGAACACAGTCCAATACTGCCTGTGCTGTAAATCAGCAAACAGGACATGCAGCCAGCTGCTGTAATTCCCCCAAAACGATTGGTTTAAAGATTTGAGCCGTTGCTGGGTGAATAGAATCCCAGATGCCTGAGTGCCCCTCCGTCTTTGCAAGGGGAAACAGCCGGTCCCTGTGTCTTTTTGTCCGTTGAGGCCCCCTCCTCACATAAAGGCTTTAGTCAGACGTGTGCCTGCATTCCCTCGCCCCCCATCTCTACCGTCTCAATCCAAGTTCGACTGGACTCCTGCCCAGATGAGCACCGACTCACCCTCTTTGTCTACAGATCTGGCGCATGACCTGCTCTGGCAACTGGCACCGTGGGCCAAGCTCCAATCACCACCCACGCCCTATTGTTCCCCTTGCTCCATTTTGGCCTCTTAAAAAACTCCCTGCGCCCCAGCGTAGGCACGGCGCCAAGACGGGCACAACAATAATGGCGTCAGCGCTCATGTGTTTTGGTTGCGCAGTAACTGGTTCATTGGAGCGCTGCCGTGGGCACGCTTTGGCATTGTTGTTGTTTGGATTATCTCAGCATGGCGGAATTAAGACAAATTTTCTTTTGAAATGATTTTAATATCTATACAGCAGCGAGACAAACATAAATAATCACCATGTCTCTTTACCTCCGCCAAGGAGGTAATGTTTTCAGTTTAGTTGGTTTGTTTGTCAGCAGGAAACACGAAACTTTTAGAGCAGATCCAAATACAGGGCTGGATACATTCATTATTTCTCACTGCTGGAGGGCATGGCCTCGGTGGAGGTTCAGGCTCTTTGAGTGCCCTCCTAACTACCTTTGTTTTCATGCGAAAACATGGCACATGTGCTGTATATCATCCATGTAAAAAGGCATGCTTTTAAGGCTAGAGATCTGTAATTAGGTGAATAACCAGGTGTGCAGGGTTTTGTTTGAACCAGCCCTGACAGCATATTCTATAAACACACTTTTTCACACTTACAAAATAGGGCAGCTCATAACCAAAACCAAAACCAAAACCACTTGATCCAAAAAGCACCTAAGAATCCCAGGGTTAACCACCTTTCACCACAGGCAACAAACCTGTTCAGGCTCAAATGTCTGAAATTGTGCAATACTATGGCCGTAGCTCATCTCTCCTCTCCAGAAACAGCTGATTTGTGTCAATACAGGCAGTGTGTATTGAATAAAAAGAGAAGAAGTCCAGACACAGGCCTCATCTTCTTACATTGCTCTCATTAGAATGTAAATATTGAGATTGGCATTGGGAAAACTGAGGTTTCATCCCATCTGTTGCGCAATAGATTAGCATTCCACTGTAGTTTGTATCATGCGGGATGTAGGCGGGAATATCTGATGTTGGAGGCGAGGGAATGTCAGTTGTGAACTTGAGTGCCCCCGTTGTCCCGGAAAACCAAATCTACGAACAAGAGACATGGTGGTTGGATGTTGTTTCCCCTAGAGGCTGCTTCAAAAAGCAGAAATTCTAATATTTAAAAAAGTATTTCACTCTCGAATTAAGTCTGTGAGTATGAGGATAAGTAAAATGAAACTCCTGCAGCCAAAATATTTACCAGCGAGAGCCAACTGAGTGAATCCCACCTCAATCCCCCACTTGTTTTCATTTGATTAAAAGGGAATATTTCTCCACTCTGCGGTTTGTTATGGACATTGCTGGCCCTCAGCTCCGATGAGAAATTTGAGACAACACAGGACAGGATTAACCGGAGAGAGAGAAAGCTGGGTGGGAAGGAGGCGTAGAGAAATCCCAAAGAATCCTCCTCTCCTCCTTCATCCACCCTCCCCCAGCGTCTCCTCCTCAGAGGTCAAAGTGGGGTTACTTCCCAGAAACAGGCCCACCCTCGATCTCTCTCTTTCCAAAACAAATCTTCCCAAACACAAGAGCACTCGTAGCCCGAGGAGCCATGAAACTCACACAGCTCCAGTATGTTGATGGAGTAAAATGTGTCGTCTAACGGCTGTATTTTCTCTGTCTGTGTGAGGTCCTTTTGGATGTCCTTTTGTCTTTTGAACAACACTGAAATAATCCATTCCAAATTGCAAAGAAAACCCTTTATGCAGGGCTATAGGTGATGAACCATAGGGGCTCCCTGTAGAGGTAGTGAACACTAGTAGTAGGGGAACTAACTGCTAAATTGCTAGCAAAGGTGGCAAGCCATCAATGTCCTTTAAAGGTTCTATATCTGCTAATTTGTAAGGTTTCTCTTTGGGCATTTGTCTTTTGAGCGTACACATACATTTCGATAGACAGATGACGACAGCTAGCATTCTCCAAAAATGGTGGCGCCGCCCAATACTCCACCATTTCCAGTCCTCAATAAGTTCACACAGTGTAATTTAAATATGTATTTTTTATCATTGTACCACTTCTCATAACTGTGGAGGAGTTTTAAAGTGAATGGTGCAACTGAGATAATAAACTATAATAGCTAGTCAGCTAATAAGCTATAAGTGAATCCAGTGACTTGAGTGAAACCAGTGATAACAATGATTTTAGCATACACACTAAATTCATCTGTGTCGTGATACATCTTGATAAATTTACTGCAGGAAGGAAAAGCCCTGCTAACTTTTACTGAACTGTTTTAGCTTTAAGGCAAAGTAACATAGTTACACAAAGCTGCTTTAAGTCAATTAAGACAATTAAAGAGCCTACCAAACAAAGATGTTTTATAGGTAACTTAGAGTAAAAAACAATGTGAATTAGTGAATCCAGTGTATACACTGCCTTTGAACAGCTTGGTAAGTGTGTTGACATTGTGCTGGTGAGTGGAGATAAACATGGCAGTAATTTCAGACATCCTGGAGCTTAAGTGGGCAAACTCAAAAGGCAAAAGAGGGTCTATAAACATTTAAATAGAAATACGGACATTTGAACAGATTTAAATCACATGTACATTCCACCAAGCTAACAGGGTGATGAGATTAGATGGTGGTCAAATCAAACCCACAATGCGGTCTCTATCAGCTCTTCAGGATCTGATATAGAAACAATAGGCTCATGATAGCGACTGGCAGCCTCTCACATTCCTGCACCCACCAGACAGATCAGCACTGCAGACAACCTGAAGCCATTAGAAGCTAATCGATTTGCACAGTGACAGGAGCAGCGCTGCTAAAGGGATTGTGTCTTTTTGCACATCTATGTCATATCAGGGCTCGGCAGCAGGTTGCCAGAGGGGTGAAACGGTTTAGTTGGATTGCAAGTCCCGGGCCCGGTGCCGATAAATAGGACAACTGGTGCTTCTAGCTACAGTTAGGCTGCATGTCGGGAAGCTCTTTGCACGGCGACGGCTTACTTTTTTTCTCATTACTTTCAATAGAAGGGACATGGTGATGCATGTTCCTGACAGCAGCAAGAGCTTAGGATGCTTTTATGGTTAAGAAGCTTTTAACTGTTAGCTTAAGAGCATAATGTTTGAAGTTTGCATGTAAATTGGCAGCTAAACATGGTCTTAAAGATACAGATTAAGCCTCATTGCGATGCAGAATTTGTATTTTAATAATGAATTCAAGTGTTTTTGTTTTGCTTTGTCAGGTATTACCTGGCATGCTGACTGCTGAGTGAACTTAATAAAGAACAGACGTGTCTTAATTGGCACTGACTTCCCCAGCACCCACCAGACTGTCAAAGAAAACACTCAGACACACTAATCCACCCTGACAAGACGCTGATCAGATAGAGGAGACTGTTGCCAGATACAGATAGACTTGCAGGACCTGTCAAGCTCATGTCTCATGTATGTGTGTGTGAGGCCTCATGCTGCATCTTATATAACTCATGACAGACGGATAGACAGTCACAAAGATGGTATTTGAGGTACCTCGGGGCTACACAATCCAACCTACTTCCTGCTGTTGTCAGAGATGAAGTTGACATAATATTTTAAGCATTTATCTGACGCTGTCACCCACTGAGATGTACTCCGAGTCAGCAGGCAGGGGTCTCCGGAAGGACACACAGAAGTGTGAGGAAGAAACGTCCGCCTCAACAGGAGCTGAAGTAGAAGTAAAAATAGTGGAATTAAAACTGACTGCATGTTCAGAAAATACTCTTTGCTGCTGTCTTGCTGAGAGTTAGATTATACTGCTTAGCTAAAGAAAGAGGTTAACCAGCACCTCTAAAGCTCACTCATTAACATGTTAGTTTGTGAAATCATTAAAAAATATAGAAAAATACAAGAGCCAACTCTTTATGCTAAGCTAAGCTACCTGTCTCCTGCCTGTAGCTTCTCATTCAGCGTGTCAGAGCTCATATAAATTTCATTAGTGAGTAAATGCCACTTCCCTTTTTATGAAAGTAAAGTGCTGCAGTTTTTCAGGTCTTAACAGTCAGTCTAGAGGTTTATAGGTCGTTAATGTGGAGTCACTGTATTTATATCTGCTCTCTCCCCTTTTAAATATACAGTCTGTACTTAATGGAGAATCAAAGTGCTGAAACCCTACTATTAGATCTGCAACTCTTGAAACAGGCAACAAACTTTACCCTACAATTCATGTGTGTGGTTTTGATTCAGACACAGTGCCCTACAGCTTAACAACATTAAATCTACTGTCACAAAGCTTATTTTCCATCCTAACCCAAAGTAAAACTGGTCGGTACAAATCATGTTACAGTGTACCATTGAGATGGAGATCTAACAAATACCTTAATAACATTCAGGCTGCAGCACTATTGAATTTGACTGAAGGTTGCAATCTGTAAATAAAGCAGCTATACATGAGCAGGAGTGGATTAAGCCCAGAGGAATTGAAAACTTGTGGTTAAAACGCCAGAAATAAAGGTCACAAGAAAGAGGATCTCCTCGCACACACAAAGGGAGAGCAACCTGTGTTCATGGGAACTGGAGCAGCGGTGGGGATGTTGTGTTTGTGTGCAGGGCCTGGGGAGTGTTGTCAAAACCACTGTGTAAACTTCCTCTAAATGTTAAATGATACTGCGATCTGGTTTACATTTACCAGAATCCCAGCCAGCGGTGGAAGAAGTATTCAGATCCTTTAGTAAAAGTACTAATACCACACAGTGAATTTACTTCACTGCAAGTAAAAGTCAAAACTCACTTACTTACTTTAAGCATGTATTGAAGCAGGTCCAGTAAGGGCTGATTTGGACTAATTAATATACTTTTATGTGGTTTAATTTCTCAACGTGTAACCATCAGAGCTGCTTCCTCTTCATACTCCAAATCTTGACATGACAACCATAAAATCAAATAACCACAATATACAGATATATGATACCTACGCTATTTTTTTAATTATTATTTTTCCTTTCTTTTCTGTCATCAGTTTTGTAAATACTTTTGTCTGAATAAAATATCTATAAATAAGAAAATTAAGAAAAATCTCTGAGATTTTGTATCTGAGTTTAGAGTTGCAAATTTATGAGGAAAAAACTCTTTAAAATCCAATTCAATCTCAATGTTTAGCATGAGAAAAAGGTAAAACTTTCCACAGATGAAGCTGAAAAAAAGATTATTTATTTTAAATTGAGCATATTTTTTAATGTTACATTTTGACCTGAAGAGTTACTAGTAACTAAAGCTGTCAGCTAAATGTAGTGGAGTAAAAATATAATATTTGCCTCTAAAATTTAATGAAGTAAAGTAACATAAAGTGGAAAAACTCAAAACTGTACTTAAATACAGTACTTGAGTAAAAGTACTTAGTTACATTCCACCACTGATCACAGCTGAGTTAGTTTCATGCCTTCAGCTCTTTAATAAAATCCCTTTGTGCCATAAAAAAAGCCTGGGTACCAGTGAAAAGTTATTTTTATTGCGTGTGTTTATATTCCCAATAACAGCGAGTCCCCCTCTGTTATGAAAACGTTGATCCAGGATTACAGCACTTCTCTGTCAGGCCATATCAGCGGCCACCGGCAGTCATTTTAATAAACATACAAAGGAAGTAGCGGAGAGTTAACTCCACCACATGAACAGATTGCAGACTTAAATAAGACTCTCTCCGTTTATCAACACTGAGTTGTCATGGAAATGCTCGCTGGAGCCAAAAGTGAGCAGATGGCTCGAGAAATCAATGGCTGCGACTCAAACAAGCTGATCCGCTGATTTGCTTCAGACCCAGGGGGAGAGTGTTTGGACTCGCTCTCAGCTTGTGATTTACCCACAGTGTGTGTGTGTGTGTGTGTGTTTGCAGTATGTGAGAAGGGGACACACAGGCACAGACCTGTCACTTTCCCCCAGTGCTCAAGGTTTGTTGTTTTCTGTCTCTGTGCTGGTATGACTCAGGTGAAACTTTCAAGTTGTTTCAAGCTGCAAGTCAAACTGAAATCTAATTTCATGGTCGTAACGTGAATATATCTTGTATATCACTTGTTAAAAACTAGCTTTTGCTTTCTTAGTGAATGCTAGTTAGCCTGGCTTGTTAGCATCCACTTTGCGTACAAACATTACAGCAAGATGGATTCACCCAAATAGTCAAAGTTGTAAAGAAGCAGCAAGAAGGTTAAATTACTCATATGGGTTTGTTGAAAAAGCAGAAAAAAGTAATGCTTCTCATTATATTAATGCTTATCCTTGCAGCGCTTCCACATATTTCAGTAACCCTGCTACAATGGGAAATACTCACCCAGGGGCTTAAAGCTTACGCTCAAAAATATTTTATTATCTTTTAAAAACTGGAAAAATATGCAACATAGCTGCAACATCATTATGAATTGTGTTTATTTATTTTTGTTTCACTTCGAAGTCAAAGGTTTAATAACAGCGTCTGAACTTTTAGTGACCTGCGCATGAAAATTAAGCTAGCTAACCCACCGTCTATTACTCAAATGGCTCTATGAAAACAAATTTTATGGTGATATCCATGCTCCTACCGATCTTATATAATCTGCTCATAAATCCATCAATCACTAGGCCCCTCTCTGGCTTTTATTTTGAAATCTGCTGCACACATAAACATTAATCTCATTGTTTTTCTCCCTCTTCATTGCATTATAATATCAGTAGTGCTGACACAGAGACAGACAGTCTGCCCTTAATGCAACTTTCCAATATTACCCATAATCCACCGGGATGCATCTGTGCAGAGCAGACCCGCTGTCATGCATAAAAGCAGCCAATCAGGCCTCATCTTATGTAATCCCTGCATCCATCGAGCAGCACAGTGAAGGCAGACAAACTGTGGAGGAGTGGTGAGCATGTGGGAGCACACACACACACACACTCATCATTTTTTTGAAGCGTTCTTCATCCAGACCGCCATTGTCCCTGAAGACACATTTTTCTCTTCCTTTGTCCAGCAGTCTTTCAGCCCTTTTATACACACACACACTCTCTCTCTCTCTCTCTCTCTCTCTCTCACACACACACACACCCAGTCCACCCAGACCAGCATAATTGCGAACATTCCTCCTCTCCGAGCCAACGTCTCCTGTTGTGCATTCCTCAGACATTAAGCTGAGCCGCTGCAGCAGATGGGAGTTACTGTAACCGCTTCTGTTCCCTTTATGTCATCACACACCGAACGTGAATTCAAAGTGACGTATAAATCTCTGGTTGTTTGGCATGTTGTGAATGTTTTTTGTCGACTGTGTGACGCCTCGAATATATATATGTATGTGGAAAGTAACACCTTTATTTATTAAACAGAAGGGATATTATGGCAGTAAAATTGTTTAATAAATTCTTCTGGCTGCAGTGAAAGTGAAGCCAGTTTTCCAGCTCTAAATCTCAGAATATGTTTACATATTCTTAGCAAAGAGACAGTTGCCATGTGGCTTATTTTCACAAAGTTGTGTGTTTCCATTGTTACACATTCAACTGAAGGTCAGACACTACAGGTGAATGTTTATTTTGCCTTTATCATCTTTAGTTGAGTCTTTTGTTTGTCAGTATTTAGTGGCAAAACTGGCACAAATGGTTGTCTGTTTTTGTTAAGGACGTTTTTAGAAGTAGTTTGTTATTGTTATTTGTTATCTTGTAAAATTTCTTCCTGGGACATAGCAGTGTATTGGTAAAAGCCACATAAGTCACCTGTTGGGCAGGTGGGTCAAACCTCAACTCTTTGACCCAGGAGACCGGTGTTTATGTCCCTTTGTTGGAAGTTATGTCCGGAAGTAGTGCTTTTTAGGCTTACCCTGCTCTTTTTCCTAACCCTAACAAAGTACTTTACTACCAGTTTATATCATTAATAATGTTTTTAAAACAGCGATAGTGATGTTAAAATGATCCATTTGTGGCGTAGGGTATAACAGCAGACGGTTGTTGTCGGGTAGTCTGTTTGGTTTTTGCTGGTGTGAATGCTCAAAGAACCCAAAGGGGGACCAAAGAACCAAATCTGGTCCACAGAAAAATGGGTTTGCTTCAAAGTTCACCAGAGTTCAGTTCTCTGCAGGTGAGAATCAGTCAAAACCAAAGCAGGGAAGTGAATGAAAACACAAAGCATTCTGGGTTGAATTTGGCAGAAACAACAACAAATGTCTCATGGACAGACGTGGGGGAATAATGAAGTAAAGGCACTTATCGAAATATGGTCAAACGATCACTGAACACACATAAAAAACAAGAAAGACTTCAAATTATTTAGCGACAGACTGGTGGCTAATGGACTCAATCACACAGCAGCTCAATGCTGCCAAAGCCTCTTTCCCTCACATGTTCTGTCCAGTAGATGATTTGTTTACAATGCTCGGTGTCGAAGCAAACCAAATTAAAAATGCAACAATGCTGCTACTTCACACCGAGTCCACCAGACTTTATATGTGAATGCGACCACTAATTTGAAAGAAGACATTTTTATCATAAACAATGTTTCTGCCTGTAGTGTCCGCCTTAACTGTCATGAGTGGTCCTGATGAAACCACAGCAGGAAGTCGCCTTTTAAACTACAATGTGCATCATTTTATCTTGAGATAGGAAGTGAATGGTCATTCCCGCCTGCGTGCTCTTGGATTGATAACGCTCCCCAACAGCTTTTTTCCCCCATATTTAAGATTGTAACAGCAAAGTTGTTCATCTGAAGAGAAAGTTTCATCCAGCAGCAGCTGAAGTGAGTCACCCAGCCTCCCCTCAGCTCCCTTCTGCCCGCTGTCCTTTTTTTCTTCTTCTCTCTCTCGCTGTACAGTATTAACACACCCATGGCGGGAAAAGCCAGGCGTGCCATTGTCTGATTAGGGGGCACCGTTGGCTGCGGACAACAGCCGACCAATAAGACAGACCTCCTGCCGCGACAGCTGTCGTGCTGTTTCACTGATCTGTGGGCATTCCTGCTCATTAGCAGGCTTTGTTGTTCGGCCTGTGTGTGTATATATATGTGTGTGTGTGTATGTGTGTGCACATACACGGGTGATGAATTGACCGTGGCAGGTAAAGTGGGAGGAGGAAAATGAATATGCATGAGATTTCCTGGACTGCCAGGAAATATGTGTGAGGGCATCTTTGTGACTGAAAACAAGACGCTTGTTTGTGCACAGCAGGTGCAGCGCGCAGCACCGTTTTTCACTGTTTGAAGTCCCACTGCTCTGAGACTGCGGGGTCTCTGGTTTTCATCGCGTGGGCGTCCAAAAATGAGCTTCTGGGACGTCCGCATGGAACACACACACAGCCTCGAATCTGTCGCTCTTACCTCATTTTCACTTTCTTGCCAAGTGCCAGCATGCAGCCATATTTGGACACGAACTCTCCTATTTTCTGTGCAGGAATTTTCTCAATTCCTGCCTGCTTCTCTGGTAATCGAAGCTGTGACAATGCTAATCTTCCAGGGGAGAGAAAGAGGAAGAAAGTTAGAAATAAATAGTGTTTCCTCTTCAGAAAGCTCCCACAAGCAATGTTAAATATGTTTATCTTACTCACTGTTTGCACTAAGGAGGAACTCTAATTATGCAACGTTTTATTCCATTCATCCTTCGCACACATTTAATGGGGAATCGTGGGAGCAATAATTAGAGAAAGCAGTGTTGCGACACATAATCCACCTCAGCCTCAGCTGGTTTTTGGATTTTGGTTTTTAGAGCAGGTATAATGGTTTCCAAAGATGAGGTCAGCACTGAGGAATGTGCGCCGCCCCTTCCTGTGTTACACTGAAACCAGTCAGATAACCTTCCCATAACACTGACAATATGTAACCACATCAAGAGGGGATTTTTTTTAACTCCACCACACGTCCCTGAGCTGAAGCAGCTCTGCTTTGGTGCAGAGAGCAGCCATTGTTTCAGGAATGTGGGAGGGATGGTGAGGACAGCAGGCACCCATTTAACTTTTTAAAAGGGAAAATAACAAACACTTTATCTTCTGTTTTCATAGTTTTGAAGCCCTAAACACTATATATGTTAATTATATCACTGTATGTGTTATGACTTTGTTGTGTTTCATAAAAAGGAAAGAAAACGGAGAAAATACGCCTCCAAATGTGAGCAGTTTTCACAGTGATATGTCACCCTGTTGGGTGTGAATGTGTGGGCGCAGCAGGTAGTTTCAGTGCTTCTGTGTTTTGCAGGGTAGCTTCATAAGCTGCTTCACATTGAGCTTGTTTTGTTTTAATTGGGTGAACTGAAACATTTTGGTCAATTTTAGAAGTGAATTTGTTTTTTCCTTGCTACCAAAGCTAGCTCGCTGACGCTAATATTCAGGCGCCAATCTTTTCTTTGCTTGTGCTGGTTGCTTAAAACCATTAGGAATTATTTCTTTTGTGCCCTTTGGCGAAGGCATTTGTGTCTAAACACAGAAACAGGATGAAATGGGAGCCATTCTTCCAGGATTGGAATGGGACAGGAATTCTTTTGTTCAATCAAGGTGATATTTGTGTTGAGTTTTCTGATTTGTAGTTCATCTGATTTGAGTTTTGTGGTGGGAACATGTGTACTGAGGAGCAGAGAAAGATTCCGGTATTCTAGTAATCAGTGTTTCCTCCATTTTGGCCCAAACAAAACTATTGAATGGCAAAAAATCCTGCATACTATCACACACGGTCCACTTTGGATTCTTTGGGTCTGTTTTATATTCCCAAACCTTCAGTGCATCATGGGAGCTACATGTGCTGGAGTCTTTCCATTCATCTTTCTCCTACTGGACTTGGTGACTTCCTGTCTCACAGCACTTCAAAGACATAATTCACTCTGAGTTATTGACTGCAGAGAGAAGTTGTGTGCTGCTTTATGTTTTGTTATGAAATATCGCAGCAGCATTGAAAGAGTTGTAATTAATGTGTTGCCAACTCTTTGATAGACACTAGGAGACAGACTGGAGGCTCAGAAGGCTGAATTTGTGATAACAGAGAGGAAGAGGATGGTGAAGAGGTTCGGATAGAGAACTGAGAGCGACCTTTCTCCAACCTAAACCATCTCCACTTCTGCATTTGCTCTCGCCAAGGAGGAAGTGGGAGCACTGACTTCCTGCTGCCGCCAGAGGTGGGCAGTTCAACTGTGTGTGTGTGGGGGCGGGGCCTCCTCCTGCACCTACCCAGCATCCTTTGCGGCGAATTCAAACAGTAGAAAGACAGGAAGTGTGACCCAGGCTCGATAACAGCGGGGGCGGCTATTTTCTGAAAACGGGCGAGCGGAGAGCAGACAAGGAGGTGTCTGTTCTGTTTCCTGTTGGTTGTTTTGTCAGATGTGAGCGGCTGAATGTGTCTTTATGTGTCAAAATGAACTGTTTGTGCTCTGAGGTCGCCACGGCGTTTAAGTGACACACAAAGAAAGCTCTACATGAGCTGCGGGATGAGTTTGAACGGCTGTTTTTGCAGCTTAAAACTACAATTTTTCTCACAAATCAGAGGAGAATCAGTGCTTCTTTGCAACTTGTGCAATTAAAAAAGAATCCAGGCCTGAATAAAGGCTGACATGAGCACCTCCAGACATGTTATTCAGCCTGAACCCACAGACGAGCGGAGGTTTAAAGGCTGCTGCTGCTGCTGACTCCACGTCAGTCTCGGTTTGATAAAAACCTGATGTGGAATTTTGGCCCTCGCCTCCTTCCTTCCTTTTTTCTCCCCTGTGATGCCAAATAAGGCCAGATTGCCACATATGCCGAAATTCGGGGTCTGCGTCACTGCCGTGGCTCTTCGTCTCTGCATCACACTGAAAGAATGAGAGAAAGAGAAAAAACGTGTGATGCTCGCCCTGCTGACTCGATCCCCTGCTTTTACTATGAAATGCATGACATCATCCTTCTCCCCCTCCTCCCCTCATCTCCTTCTTCTTCTTCTTCTTCTTGTCTCCTGCTTTTTTTCTTTCACATGTTTGCTGTTATGTAACCATGTCGAGGCAGCCAGGGTGAGATTGTGAACCTTTGCACCAGCGTGGAGAACACATTTCCCCTTTTGTGACCCGGGACACAGCTGCTGTGTTTCATTATCAGTATCAGAGAACACACCATTAACTCTCTGCACCTACGATGGCCGAAAATGGGGATTTGATCATTCTCACTAGCTGATGTAACTGCTGGCTTTTTAATAGGTTTTACAATACATTTTTCTTTGCTTTGATGCTTAGAAGGAAGTGGAGCAGAGGCGGGCTCAGGCTGTCTGCGGGGCAGGGCCAGGAAACAAAAAGGGCACCAGCTGCAGCCAGCGGGGCACCAGTGTGCAGGAAGTTTTCCAGCATGGAGGGAGCTGCATCTTGTTTTATCCACCATTTTTAAACATGCATGCATTAATGATGGCTGCCCTCCAGTGAAGTTGGGTGGAAGAGAAATAAATGATTCATTTAATGCTTTGAAAGGCACAAAAACTACAATATTAGGTATAAAATGTCAACATTTAACATACAAACCTGCTAATTTTTGTTCTTTATCTTCTTTATACCAGAATAATAAATAAATAAGGCATTTAAAAAGACTTGGGCTGCAGCAGTGTAGTGGTGTCACGGTGCAACATGTCGTGGTTTTGTTGATTTTATAGATTATTGTGAAAAAATCCACCTATTAAAAGTAACTTTTGTGCACATTTGACCACTGCACTGTATCAGCCTGCCAGCTGCTGTTTCCACCTGCTATGGAGCCTTGAAGCCGGACCGCACAACTGCTCAGCACCTTCCTGTTTAGAGTTACTTCCTCTCTGCTCTGACCCTGCACATTGTGTAGGTGTTTTTTTTACTTTTAAGTTCCCCTTTTGGACTGAGACAGCGTGTTGGCTGAAGGGGAGGAAGTGAGACGCGGTGTTGTGGTTTACCTCAGATCAACCGAGTCACAAAGGACTTTGGTTCAAAGCCGAGGGGACTGAAAGAGCACGACCCGCTCAGAGCGCGTGTGTTTCATCAGACCAGAGTGTAAGAGCAGCTTTCATCCCTTCAGTCCAGTTTTGGCTGTGATCACCACCTCTGTTTGTCACAGGCTCCACATGTTCAGCAGTTCAGAGGTTAACTGTTAGCAGAAGTACTGCAGCAGCTTTCAGACAGACGCTCATCACATGTGTGTGATGTTCAGAGTCCTTAGGGTGTGTTTGTACCGAGCACAGAGGTTTGTCTGACCTCTGCCCTGCAGCTTTTTCTCTGTTAATGAAAGTAGACGAAGCACTTCTTTTTTATTATCGTATTTATTAATAAATTAGCTGATGTAAAGTTAAAATTACAGCTGCTCATGCTGAAATATCTTGCTTAGTTAAAGCTACAGGAACTGAAACACTATTTGGAAGAAGTATTCAGATCCTTTACTGCAGTAAAAGTACTAATACCACACTGTAAAAAATACTACACTACAAGTTAAAGGCCGAAAGTATCAGCATCAAAATGTACTTAAAGTATCAAAAATAAAAATACTTGTTATGCAGAATGGACCCACTTAGATTGTTATATATATGTATAGCATTTGGAAAAGTAGGGCTAATTTTAACTACTTAATATACTGTTATTTGGTTTCATTTATTTACAAAAAAAGGCATATTCATTTTAAATTATCCACATCTTTTCATATTAAATCTTTAAATCTTTTCGTTGTAATTAGCTAGGATGAAGCCAATAAGGAAGTGGATTAAACATTATTTCTAATGGCCAGCAGGGGGCGACTCCACTGGTTTAAAAAAGAAGTCAGTTTGTATGAGAATCTATTGGAAAACTACCTTACTTCTCACTTGATTAATTACCTCAGTAAACATTTTACCAATGAGTTTATTATATTATTACCGAGCTACCTGAAGCACCGACCAATCAGAGCAGGCCGGGCTTTTTGGGGAGGGGTTTTTAAAGAGACAGGCGCTAAAATGGAACGATTCAGACATAGAGTGAATACAGATATAAGAATAAAAAAACGTTAAAATATAGTGTAGAAGAACAGCCCCGAGTCAGCGAACACGAATGGCAGTTTCACAGCATCTATTTTAAGTTTGCCAACATTAGCAAACAAACGGTCATACCAGAGGAAGTAACGCTGTGTCAGCAAACATCCTGAGGGTCATATAATGAGGGAGGGTGCGTTTTATTGCTCATCAGTTAAACTTTTCACCTGGAAGAGGAACCTTTAATTAGTCTTTAAAATACACCTGGTTTCAGCCCTTTTCTGATGGCATTTAATGCATAAATGTAGATTTCTCAGTGTTTCATTTTCGTTCAGACTGAAGATCTGTAGGTGTGATTGCACCCTTCATGACACCTAATGTGTTCACAGCTTTCTCATCTCACGGCTCAAGCTAAACAGTGTGTGTTTGTGTACAGAAATGTGCTGTGTGTGCGTCTCCGTATTGATTACTTAAGAGTGAAGCAGAGAGGTGGTGACTCCTGCTCTCAGCTGGCTGTTAATATCTTCTCCACATGACCATGCAGGAATCTGTGAGCGTGTGTGAGCGTGCATACAGTAAACGCGTGTGTGTGCGTTTCCGTTACTTGAAAACACACCTCATCCCACACTTTTTCTCACTTTTTTCTACCTCTTTTCATACCGTATACCAGCACAAATTGTGCACCCATGAGACGAGTGGAAGCAGTGGACGGGCGCCGGCTGGGAGGAGGAATGGAGGATGTCGGAGGGAGGGGAGGAATGTGTTTGGTAAATCTGCAGTGATGTGGAGGAGGAGAGGGAGGTGAAGAGCAGGAAATGAAGGAGAAAGACAGGAAAAGGAGAGGTATAGAAGAGGAGAATAAAAGGTGAGAGAGGTAAAGAACTGTCCTGGGCACACACACTGCAGACCCATGAATCTGAACTGTGGGATATCTGGAATTCAGACTCAATCACCCAACGGAAATTACCAGAGAAGTGAGGGGGAGAGGAGGGGGAGAGGAGGGGGAGATGGGAGGCTAAAAATGTAAAGAGGACAGTACATGCTGCTTCTGTCCTTCCCGTTTTGGAAAAACGACTTGTTGTGTTGGACGGGAATGAATCCTCGTCTCTTTTTTTTATGTCGATCAGCAAAAAGATCATCACAGGAATTCTGTTTGATTATAAGTTGATCCAGAAAACGTGATGTTTGCTGCAGCTTCGTATCTGACAGAGAGACGTTATGGTCCAGAAGGTCACGCAGACAAAAGCCTCCTGTTAAAGGCGTCGCCCTCCAAGACAAAAAGCACTTTCAGCTCTTATCTTCGCTGTACTTGGTCGCACCTGTTTAAACGTCGTCATGCAGGTAGATGTTTAACTGTGTGTGTGGCTGTAGCTCTTTATGAGAGTTACAGTGTAGAGACGGTTATATAATTGTTACTATTTTACTATTTTAAGTTCTGACTTCCATCCAAAAGTCAAAAATGTTATTTTAAGTAACGTCACTTTAACCTTACCAGCGTTACTATGTCGTCGTCCTCGTAAACAACCTTTTTGAAACCAACACATTTTATTGTAAGTAATTGCTTCCCTAAACTCAAAAACTGCAACCAAATGCTTCAGATCAGTTTTTCACATGGCTGTGGTGAAAATAACGCTCACTCTTCGTTGCAGAGTTGCTTTAATCCAGCCATAAAAGAGGTTTTTCAAGCATGAACTGCCTGTTTAATGTCCTGCCACTGCATCTTCATTTGATTCTGTCACACTGAAATCCTGATTTTGTGTCTTTTGAGGCATCAGAGGTGGACTTGCTCTTGTGTTACGGCTCATGTGGTGTTAGTTTGTTTGATCGTCCATACACGGACTTTGTCGCTCTTTATACTACACTATCTGACGTGACTGCGCTGCACGTCTCGGCTCACAGCTCTCATTTATGTGTGTTATATATAAATTACAATGCTTTTCAAAGCTATCAGTACAAACAGTGAATGAGAACATTGTGTTTGCTTTCCTTTCATTCTCGTGCTTCCCCTCCTAACACGGCTGGTCATCAGATGGGAGCATAATCTATTTCAGCCCAGAAGTTACTTTTTCAGAAATGCCCACATGGAAAAACTCTCGTTGGAGTTATTTGGTGCCACTTGATCACACACAGCTGAGTCAAACTAAAGCCCCCGATCGGCCCCCTCACACCTGGTCACAGTCTGCGATCGCATTACAAATGTTAGTCCAATAGATGCTGCACAACTGCGAGCATCGTGGGAGGATGTGGTTATTTGTAACCCCGGGTGGTGGGATTTCCCATAAGGCCGAGCATGCGTCCAGTTGCTGTGTGTGGGAGAGAGGGGGTTTCATGGGAAAACAAATGTGGATAATAGTTTATTCACCAGAGGGAACATTTGGAGGATTGGTGCGTCATGTCCTTCAGAGCAAAGTCAGGAGGACTAAAATCAATATTTTTTTATTCATAATGCAGGTCATTGCTGCTGTAATGGGTTAACTGGGGCCGTGAGTTCAAGATGCAACAAAGAAAAGTGTTGCGTCACACAACAAGAAGTGCCAGAAGCAACATAAACTTCTGCTGATCACAAACAAGCTCATATCACCTCCTCACAACATCACGTCCAGACATAATAGTTTGGGCTTTTTGTGGTTACATGTTTTGGGGGAGTCTCGTTTCCTGCTCGAGGCGGCGCAAGACTCAATAATCACAAGCTAAAGACTGCGTCTCCTTTATAACCCCCGAAATAGAAACACAGAAAGCTCTCAGAGCGCCAGTCAACACAGAACGAACCCTGTGGCCGAGAGAAAGAAACACAAAGGGAGAAAAACATCCACTCCAGTCGTCTGTTATCACACTCAAGGTCATGATGGGTGGGTGTGATGGGTACAGGGCAGCCCCCCCGCCTCACACACACACACACACACACACACACTCACACACACACACACACACACCCTGTCAGTTGCATTAAGCACAGACACAGAATGGAGGTTGATTTTGCTCTCACAGCATGAAAACCGCAGCCGTTAACATTCTCCATCAGAACAAACAGAAATCTGCTCTGAATCAGTACAAACATATTACAGTTGGTCAAACAACAGAATTTAATGGGTTAAAAAAATGCAAAACCTAATCTAATTCAAACTTAGATTAATGCTAACAAAACACAAGGCCGAACTAAAATTAGATTCACTGCCTCTTTTTATGACTAATAAAGTGAAGGAGGAACTGAAGAGTTAATTTTGTATGATGGGAAATTTTTTTACTTTCCCAAAGAAAGTTGGACTGCCGCCTCGTTATGGAGGACAGAAGCTGCCAAAATAAAATAAATAATAAATACATTACTGTGTCATTAAATGTGCAACACATTCATGTTAAAAATAAATATATTCATTCATTATTTGACAACATTAATTACATTTATTTAGGTTTTAATTGACTTATTTATGTATTTAGCCCTATTTATTTCCCAATGAAATGATCTGTTATTTACTTATTTATTTTTAATTGTTTTTATTTATTTTTGCATTTATTTTTGCAATACTTACAGTTGTATTTTTATATAAATTTATTCATTTTATTGATTGATTTAGTTTCTTATTTTCCCTTTACATTTCCCGCGTATTTATTTTATTGATTTATGTTATATTCTTAATAAATTTTTTCATGCATTATTTTTACATCATGCTGAATAAATGTAGTGATTAATTTATTGATAAAATGTGGAATGAAGTGATATTTCTGTTTTATTTGCTTTACCTTTGATTTATTATTCCTATTTATTTAATTTTTTCACTTTTTCTGTATTTTCTGTATTTTTTAATTATCTTAATTTGTGTTTTGAATGTATTTATATATTTATTTATGATTTCCCCCCTATTTATTCCTCCAGACTTTACAGATATCTGTACATTATTCATATCTTCATGCATTTCTTCTTCTGTATGCAAATCTGCGTGCTGTTTTCCAAACTGTGTCATGGGGTGAACCTTTAATGAGACAAGAATTAGCGAGCGGCTCCCTGCGGTTCTCCTGCTTCGCTCCGGGCCACGAGGATGCACCTTCAGTCGGCGGCTGCTAAGACAAAAACGCTTCATAATTCACCTTTTATTTAGTTGCATTGCTTGATGCACACACACACACATTCATACAACATGACACACACTTGTGCTGTGAGAGTGTGTGTGTTGGGGGTGTTTCAGGCGGTGGGGGGGCTTAGCATGTTGTCATGAATGTCTGCCCATGAAGAAACTGATCACTTTAACAAGAAAGGCCTCCCTCCTCCTCAGGACCTCTCAAGCTCAGGGCGGGGTAGTGTGTGTGTGTGTGTGTGTGTGTGTTTGTGTGTGTGTGCTCATGCGTACCAAGTGTGGCGTGGTCTGCACAAGAGGCGGAGACAACAGAAGCAGGATGTGATACAGCAGGACTCCACTTCCTCATACGGCTTCAGTGAAATCAGCGCAGTGCAGAGAGCGCCACCTGTCGGCGAATAATCGCCACAGCTGGTAAAATTCCACTCCCACAGATAAGAGGCGACGAGGCCAGACGGGCCGCAGCGACTTGATAAGATCCGAGGAGTCTTGTGTGTGTTTTCGGGAATTCCAGTCATGTGTGGCTGGAGAAACAAAGGCGGGGGCTGCAGCGTGTCGACGGCTGCAGGAGGAATCCTTTTTCTTTTTTTGGTCTGTTACATGTGTTCACTGAAGGCCTGGCTGGACCCCACCCACCCCAACACACACACACAGAGGAGCAGTGCTGGAATGTAGCTGCTTATGTGCACATTTGAGGCACTTGTGCCATTTTTGTGACAGCTGTATTTTCCAGATTTGACAGTTTGACAGAGATTTACTTGCCTTTTTTGGTTGTAAAGCAGGTCTAGGTGCTATATAAATATAGTGAAAGTATAGAAAAAGGCATTTTGATGTCACTACTATAAGATATATGCTGCTACAGTGCCCTCACAGTCATTCCCCGGCTGCAATGATGGTGCAGAGAGGCTGAGAGTGCACAAGCAGATGACCCAGAAACTGACCAATCAGAGCAGACTGGGCCTTAAAGAGACAGGCACTTAAACGGAGCGTTTTAGACAAAGAGTGAGAACAGGACAGACATATAAGGAGAAATAATATGTTTTTTGAACATAAAAGCATGTAAACATTTTTTAGTAGAAGCTCAAAATACCAGAATGAAACTGAAAATAAGCACAATATGTCCCCTTTAAGCTAAATAAGCTCTTAAAACTATTTTGGATCAGCTGGATAATGCATATTCACCAAGCTGGATTTAGGATTTAATCATTTGTTGTCATATCAAACACTCGACAACACTAGAAATCTGAATATCCAAAGTTTCTCATCACTGGATCCACAGCAGAAAACTCCTTCAGCCGGCACACTTGTGTTTGAGAATAAAAGTTAAACATTAACGCTGCTAAAAGCCTCCTGGAGGCTCCTGCTTCCATTTGGGTTTTTAAAAAGCTGCAGACTGAAGACGGGAAAGCCAGAAGCTATTATGTGAAAACCTTATCACGTATCAGTTTTCCCTCGGGGCCTCGGCTGCATCAAATGTTTAATATGGGATTAAGAGGGTGATGTCATACCCCAGGTTACGTAATGGCACCCTGCTCATCTATTTTTATGTCATGGAGCTATTTCAGTGTGAATTATAGCATATATAATTTGACAGGGGAGCACTTTGATTTATGGGGCTGCTATTAAATGTGAATTAAAAGATCATTTTGAAATAAAAACTCAAATTCTGATACAGTTTATGTGTAATTTATGCTCAGTGGAGACATGCCAAAGTGGCATTTATATTTCATGATTGACGTGAAGATAATACATCCTACAGAGGCTGAATAATTCAATTAAAGTGACTTTTAGAGTGGAGCCTTTCCTAAGGGACTGTATGCAAATGTTTGGGGCGAAGGGGGGATCAGAAAAGGTCATTTTGACTGTTGTTTGCGGTTGTTTTTTGTAACTAGATATGACCATATTTGGAAAAGATGGTAAAGATGGAGAAGAGCAAGTTAAAGGCCAACTCAATTAGTGCTTTTTTCCATTTTTTTAATATGCAAATACCCACTCAGTCTCAGCAAAAAGCAGTGAATTATTGGTCCACAGTAAGCTGTAAATGCTAGCACTAGCTTAGCCATTGTTACAGTACAGAATATACTGCTGTGGATGTCATGTTTATTCAGATACAGAAGTCACACAGTAGGTTTAATAAAAATCAATGACCCAACTTAAAAAGGTGAAAATAACTTCTAATAATCTTACTAATGTTTAGTAAAATTGCTGTTTTTGTCAATGGAGTTTGGTGGATTTGAAGAGAGGGCTGTCTGACAGCAAGCTAAAGGGGTAAATATGCTAATTTTAGTAACTCATTTATTTTTTAATTAAAAAAATCAGTGATTCCAGCTTTCCAGTGTGAATATTTGGTGTTTTTCTTTATCTGATATGATACGAAATTGAAAATGTTTAGGTTTGGACTGTTGGTTGGACAAAAAAAAGACCCAGGAAGACCTCAGATTGCATGCTGGGAAACGGTCAACAACATTTTTGGTATTTTTATAATATTTTAAGGATCAATGATTTAACAACTCATTTATATTTCCTCCCAGTTCAGCCCCCCTCCAACTTATACTCCAACCAGCCACTGTTTCTATATTTCCACTCACACACGTCACTCTCAAGTGAGTCATTACACAAACTATCTCATCGGACATAATGACAGTCACCTCCAAACTCGTCTGTAGTGGTTTTGACACACGGAAGCATTTCTTGTCTTCGCTCTACAACCATGAATTACTCTTTACACTCATTCATCTTCCTCCTTCACAACATGTAATTGCCCAACAGCTGAAAAGGCTTGCCCCGTCTTGTTATGAGTTCTTTCTTGTCTGGAGGCTGTTTGTCTGCTTGTTTCTGCACGCAGAGTCCCAACATGCAAATCTAAAGCTCGTGCAAAACCTCCATCAGCATCCCAACCATCCAAAAAACAACATTTTTGATTAATTCTTGTTAAAAACTCTTTAATTTAATATTTACATCCTGACACAGGCAAGGAGTTGTGAGATTACACAGAATTATAACCAGATGTCTGCATTGGAAATAATCTGAAAAGCTGCATGCACACAAACTAAATCCTATAATATAAAAAGCTAATCCTGCAGTACATTTTAGACTAATCACAGCGTGAATGCAACACCCTATTACTGTGATACCATAACAGATTTAACACACCAAAGTACTATAGGGAGGATTACAGGATTCAGGGTGACACTCAGAAAAATGCATTTATTTAAAATATTTAGAAAACTTACATCTAGATCAAAATAACCTTAATAAAAAAAGGAGATGTTCAGCTTTAAGTGCACAAAGTTCAAACTAACTCTTCAGACTTTTATGAGGCTGCAGCGCCATCTAGAGGTGAATTCAGGCCACTTCCTGTTTTGAAGAAGGATCCAACATGGCGGCTCCCTTGTAGACGGTTTCAGGCGAACTGCTTGTGTGAAGAAGCTGCAAACAATGAGGGATTTCAGGTAAACCAACACAAACACACACATGCAGGAATGTTTCATATGTGGAGTGGAGCATGCTGCAGCAGCACCAGACTGTGCAGGAAAATCGGGCGTTTCAGCCTCATTTGCTTTTAGGAAATTTGTCCACAGGTCTATTTCATCTTTGTAATGTTTATTTATCCAAGACAACAGTTTGCAATTCTGCGTGCATGGTATTACTCTAGTGAACCATTTTATGTCTGCAGTTGATCATTTGTAGCTTGGTCTCAAGTTCCTCCTGGATGATAGTCTGTAATACGTTTCTTGGCTATTTGTATTTTAAAAAAATAATGATGAAGATATTTCTTGGCAAAGCTGCGTGATGTATGCACAGGCAAACATGCTCTTACACAAGTTTAGTGTGTTTATACAGCAGAGGTGGTACCTTACTTAAGTAAAAGTATGAATACAACACTGCAGACTTAAAAGTCCTGTATTTAAACCATAGTACCAGCATCAAAATGTCTGTATTGGGCCCCAGGAAGCAGGAAAGCAGCGGGGAAGAAGCTGCAGGTCGCTGCTGGAGTCTGAGCTAAAGAAAGTTCTGGAGAATCTGCAAACTTGAATCTAACTTTGTCATTATGCATAATGTACTTTTTACATTAGCTGTTATTTGACTGTCTAAGTGTGTTATCTCTCTGCAGCCAGCATGGATACCAAAGAAATAGTCCGCTGTGCTCTGCAGATAGAGAGATCCAGTGCAGACAGAAGCTACGGGAACATCTTGACCCTCCTCGGTGACCTTGATAAGTTTCACATCACAGCGGAGCAGCTCGAGACGACAGACGTTGTTAAAGTTCTCTACAGGCTCCTGAAAAGCTGCTCTGATGACGGCGTGAAGAAGGCGGTGAGGAGTTTGCTGTCTAAGTGGAAGAGACAGTACAGCAGCGACTCCAGAGGTGTGAAAAGCACGGAGCTCTCTCGTAGGGTTTCTCCTCCAGATGAGGCCGAGGATGCTGGAGGTTCAGAGCAGACGTGTGGCGTTAAAGCTGCAGAGATAAGATCCAAGTGTGTTCAGCTTCTTGCCGCTGCCCTCCGCCCCGACCTCCCCGATCACCACAAGGCCGCACAGCTGGCTGCAGACGTGGAGCAGCACCTCCACCAGCTCCACAGATCCAGCCAGGTCAAATACAAAGCCTGCGTGAGGAGCAAGGTGGCCAACCTGAGGAATCCCAAAAACGGGCATCTCCGTGAGGGCCTCCTGAGCGGCTCGCTGTCGCCGGACACCTTCGCCCGGATGTCCGCAGAGGAGATGGCGAGCGCAGAGCTGCGGCAGCTGAGGGAGGAGTACTCGTCCCGAGGTGTGAGCGAGCGGCAGCTTCCTCAGGGGGTCGAGGGGACGCAGACGCAGAAGATAAGGTGTAAAAAGTGTGGGGGGACGGACTGTAAGGTGACGCAGGTGTCCAGGGGGGCGCTGTTCCTGCCGGCGTGGGTGAGACAGAGCGGCCCCGACGAGGACGCCATGACCTTTGTGACCTGCGGCGGATGTGGGCAGCAGTGGTACCACAGCGCCTGGGTCTGCCTCTGACAGGAAACACTCCAAATAAAGACAATTACTGAAAATTACCAATTTTTATTTTAAATGAATCATTTTAGAAAGCAAGAATAACAAAAATGTACTTGTTAGTATGGGAATGAACGGTTCGTTTGTTTGTATGTTTTTTTGTGTGCAAACACCAGTCAAACTGGTATTTTATACATTTTTATTTAACATTTATTCATCCAGGGGATCTCATTGAGGCAGTGTTGGAAATCATTTTTAAAGTAATTTTAGGAAAACTGTTACAGTCTGCATAAAATCGTACTTTTTATGCATTTATTTGTTTTGTTTGGCCAAAGAAAAATGCAAGATTTCACTTTTCACAGCCCCAAAAATAAAATGTATAGAAAATAAATGTTTAAAATTCGGGACATTTACCACTTTTTTTTTTTTTTTTACCT
>CAFUXE010000054.1:169929-195468 GCA_903364295.1 Serranus cabrilla | reverse complement strand
TTAACTATTTAATAATTATTCATCTTCAGACACATGGAAATTTTCCCCAGCAGTATCAGGCAGAAACAGTCATGGCATGAATTATTCTCCAGCAATGATTTCACCCACCAGCCCTGAAACAACACCAACAAACAATCAACATTTCAATCGACATGGTTCAGTCCAATTGAACCCAGCTGAGCATGAGCATGAACATGGAAGCTGGCATATAACAGGGCAGCTTCCACTCTTATCGGGTCCTTTCACCAACCAGGAAGGACTGTGGTTAGACAATCAACACATGGTAACTATTTGTTGCATATTAACTGTTTTCAAAGTAATTAATATGTTAATGGTTTGTCAATTAATAGTTTGGAGTTGACCAGATTTGATCATAAAACTAGTGTGTGCATCCACCAGGCTACAGGAAGCAAACCAAGCTGGCTAGTCTTGTCTGATTCCATACCTTTTTCAGACCGGGGGCCGGTGCCCGGCCGGTTCGGAGCCGATGCTCGTGCTGGTTAGCAGTGGTTCAACCTGCGAACCAGCTCCGAATCCGTTTGCCTTCACACCGGATTGAGAGCCACGTGATTACGTCACAGTATACGTCTCCGCTCACTCGGCAACTAAAATAATCAACGGTAGCATAATACAATGTTACAGTGTTGCTCCTGGCTTTTCGAGCCCACACTGGCACCCAAACACCACTGGTACAACACGTGCGTGGTGCTCGTCTTGATCGCCATGGACAGCGGTTACGTTTTAATAACACTGTAAGCTATTGATAGCTCGCTAACGCCGGCTAGCGCCAGCCGGCTCGCTTACGCCGGTGTTGTGTCCCTACTGGTTTCCACACTATCTGGTTGCCGTTCTCGTCAATGCAGCTGTGTTTTGCGTCAGTTAGCAGATTCCTCACATATTTATTAAACACATTACTGGCGATTTCCAGGTCGCATCTCCTATCTACTGTGGAAAACATTGTTGTAGAAGTAAACACTACATCACAGCCACCTAACAAAAAGACATTTATGAAAATATAACGTTTGTTGGATCGTTTAGAGGTGGACTCGAACTCAAAACTGCAAGATTGACTTCGTCTGTGGTGTAGCGCTTCTACGTTGTGAGCTAATCATATTCAATTGAACCCTTTGCATATGTGGTGCGGACTGTGCAGAGTAAACCATATTGGCTCTTACGGAAAAGTAAAGTCCAGCATGTTGTCTTACGTACATCAGCGTCCAGGTAACGTTTTGTTTGAGGTTGATCGTGTTTGGAGGGTAGATGTTTTTAAACTTAAAGCCTGTAATTTCCTCGACTAGCTGAGGGTCCATCACGGCTTTATTCCAACTTTATAGGAGTGTTTGATTAACTGTTCAATCGCGAACGTTAAACTAATTTATTTTAGCAACTGAGCTGAAGTCTTGCCATTTGTTCTACTTTTCTTTTATAGCCTACTGGCTCTACTGAGTTAAATATTGGTGTTTTACTACTGAATTGCTCCATCCTGATATGTAAAAACAGAAGTGATTCTCCGTTCAGGAGGTATTGACAGATTGTTGGCATGGGTCATTTTAAACAGATGGGGAACTATTTATGAATGAAGATGTTGATTTGAGGTAACAAAATACTTCAAACATTACACCTGGGCCCCGTTCCAGAAAGCGGGTTTTCTGAAAACTCTGAGTATGTTAACCCTGAAATGAGGGAAACTCCGGGTTTCCCGTTCCAGAAAGGGAGGTAACTTCAACTCCGGCTGAGTTACAGCGGTAACTGACTCTGAGAACATAAGCTGGTCGGGAGTAGGTTATCTTCAACATACTCCGGGTTTCTTTCTGTCTCCTCCCTCTTCAGAGACAGACTCGCGTTTCATTTCCTCATTGATTCAAACCGCGTAACATCGAAACATATTAATTAGCGAAGGTTACTGTTAGTTGGATATTAGTTTGTCACCCAATGACTGTGTCAACTTAATATTTTCATGCACATCAGTCGTGCGTTTGATCAGAAATATTAACATACACGGCGCCGCGGTCCTCAGCTCAGAGTAAAACCGCTGCCTGTCTTTCTTTTAGCGAGTGGAAGTTCTTTTTCTTATTCTTATTATTTTCATTGTAACACAGAGACTCTGTGCTCTGTATTCAGACAGCTGTCAGTCTGTTAGAGCAGCTCCACTCTATAGTTTAATGATCAATTTCACTTTATTTTGTAAAAAACGCTTTATACATTTTTAGACAAGCAAGATTGATAAATAATAAAAACCATCTCTGTTACTCTGATGTGACTGGCTGCACTGATGGAGCATGATTCCTATAATATTAAAGCTTATAATGGTGATTATATGAAGCACTAAAATCAGTGTCATTAAAACAAATGGTATTGAAAAAGTATTAAAGAATGCATGTTTCTGACAACCTGAGACCCCCTTAAATAAACTTTGAAGTTGAATGTACGAAGCATAAACTGCATATAAATTCGATGGTCTGAAGTGGTGAAAGTATCATGTATTTTGGCAAAAAGAAAGAAGAAAAAAAAGTAAAGTCAGGAACAAAATCAACATAATTATGTGTGATACTAATATGTTTTTATTAGAAAAACACTGCTAACCTCTTCTAAATGCACGTTTAAATGGATATATTGCAGTAATTGATCTCACATGCAGCAGGACGGACAAAGAGATGTAAAGTACAATAAATCGTGCACGCGCTGACATCCAGCGGAGCGCATGACAGGAGGCGTGACACGCGCGGGTCATGTGAGCGTCATCAGCGGCTGCGGGGCCGGAGAGCAGCGGGGACACCGGAGCGCCATGTCACCGGCTGACAGCACCCAGCTGGCGGGATGGAGAAGGCGGCTTTGAGCGCAGGATCCGGGCTGTGACCGACACACCGACAGGTGCAGTAACCGAGATTCTTAAACTTTTACATTTCCGTGTGAAAAATGTTCACTTTCTGTCGTTTTAATCGGTCTGTGAAGTCGTGAGTGTGCAACTGTTAGCACACCCATTATCGGACAGCTACAGTTTGTGGCAAAGCTTCCATTATCGGACAAACCTTCATTTGAATTACTTCTTTTCATACTTGTAGCGAAATATTGGCGGCCATTAAAAGCAAGTAAGCAGCTTTCAATATGTGACCACATTAGAGGAAGTGTATGTTGTTTTTACAGTGATAAGAGATGGTTAAAGTAAGCTAACGTTAGGTTAGCTAACTTATCTGAAATCGGTTTTGCTCGAGTCTTAACTTGAGTGCACCGTTATCTGTCTGTATTTTCTATCGTGCCGTGTCTTCTACCATCATGCCATGCTCGTAAATAAATCTCAGCATTTAAGTGGAAATGTTAAACGACGCGAAAGTGTTGGTGACGAATAATAACTGGCTATAATATTAACCTTTCATGGGCTCGGCTGTGTGTCCGAAAATGGAGCTAATGAGAGATTGCTCGCTTCAAACCGCTACAATTATAACATTACACTGCAAACAACGCTGGAATAATCATTAAATCCTCTTTAAAGTGTTAACATTGTCTGTACTTATGACTGAGTGTTAACTGTGCTCTGTAAACTGCAGACAGCTGTTGTTCCCGTATTGTTAGTTTGTCATAAATCTTGTTTTATGGATAATAAATGTGTTATTGGAGCAACTCTTGGCATGTTGTTCGCTGGTTTAGCATAAATGTTGATGGGAAGTTTATATCTTATAAAGTCTAAATAAGATCATGTCCTGAAATATTCATGACTTTATTGGAAATAACCCAAAGAGCCTTGTCTCCTGCTGAATGAAGCACATGACTCCTGTGTGTGTGTGTGTGTGTGTGCCCATTCATTCCTACTACGACTGAAAAGCTGCTGTTTGAAACTAGGAGAGGAGCAGCTCTGCAGTCTGTGTTTAAAGGTCCCAGGACAAAGACATCATTTACCCAGTTTGGGTCCCTGAGCTGAACGTGCTCGTTGCTGCCAGTTCATGAAACATCACAGTCGATCATGTATTTAAACTTCTCCTAAAAAACAGAGGGTCTGGTCCAGTTGCCCATTAAATCATAGTAGAAAATACAATGCTTACAATTTTAGCCATTTTTTTAGTAGTTAATGTTCGTTCCCACTTTTCCAATGTGACGATTTCATACATTTTTTGTAGTTTATGATAGTAAAGAGAGTATTTTCAACACAATATGTTGATATTTGGTGAAGTATTCTGCACACTGCAGTACAAATACAATGATTATGAAAGTTATTTGTCACTGTATCAACAGTAGTGTTTGGTACTTGTCAGTCAGTGATAGTTCCTCCCTGTGGACGTCATTCTGAGGACATATTTTAAAAAGTTATAATTAAAAAATAGCACCGGTGTTACCTATTACACTGGACATTTTACAAAAAAAAAACTTGCTGATGATGCTCAATATCTGTACATTGCTTACTTTGCTCTTTAAAGGATCATTATGCAGGATTTTTTAATGCAATTTAGTACTCATACGGTTTCCAAGTGCAATTCTGCATCGCTGTGGTAAATATGAACAGCTGTACACATGCATTTATTATGATGATATGGCTTATTATCTAAAACCTGGTCTACAGCTTTGATAACAAGCAAGTGCAACAGCACAAGATGGATTCTGTCTGCAGACTTTTATTTCACAAAGCTATCCTCTTTGGTGTCTGTACCTCCATAATGTCTGTGGAGGCTGCAGGAAGTGCTCTGTTGTGTCCCAGCTCCGGTTCTGCTGTGATGCTGGTGAAGCTCGCTGCGGTCCAAAGCTCCTGTACTTGTGGTGTAAACCACAACTTTCCCCCACTGAGCCAACTGACCGCAGGTGCAGATATGTGAAAATATATTAAATGGGCTTTATTTCTATTTAAAAATGAATGTTATTGGTGTATGCCCAAACACTTTGTAACAACAGTCGTGTTGACATCAACAAAGTTATCTGCACATTTTGAAGATTTGCATGAGAAAAGCTTCAAAGCATCAAAGTTTTTACGCTCGCTTGAGATGGTTTTTATAAAATAGCTAATGTTTTCCGATTAGAAACCTCTTTTTGTTGTTGTTTTCTTTCTTCTTCTACTGTTTCCTGACAGATTAGCCTACAGCGATACATCACACTGCCATCTTCTGACCAAAGTACATTACTGCAGCTTTGTTTATTCGCTCTAAACCAGTTGATGGAAACTTCTCTAGTTTGCATTTCCGTTTCTCTTCAAAATTCCCTTTAACTTTACTGGAAACAGCTGCTGACTCCTCTGAGCTGTGATGGATGAGGAGATCCTGTTAAAGTTACAAAGCTCCTCCCTGCTCTCGCTGAGGTTTCCCACCTTCATCTCACAGATTTGTTCTGGTATGTGGGTGGAATGATTGCCATTCAGCTTAAACCGGTATGTTAAGCATGCGAGTGTGTGGTATGTGATTAAATTTGTGCTTAATAAACCCTCGTTAGGCGCTTCTCTCAGCAGCTAAGCCCGTGTGTGGGTGGCTCCTTCAGCCCCGTGCTGATCTGTGAAGTTTCTCTCTCTTACACGTTGTTGACAAAACAGGCCGTCCGACTCTTTTCTCTGCCGTTGAATCACTTGTAGCGACTCGGTGACCTTGTGATCAGTGTCCATGTGATGTGAAGGACAGATTACTTCATAACATACAACACACCATGTAGGAGGCTCATTAGTGGTGGAGCAGTGGGCTGTGGCTGTTTTAATATGATTAGCTAGCTGTGTGTGTGACTTGTAAACACTTAGTTTTACTTCCTTGCAGGCGTTTTGTCATTAAGTGAAAGCTGATTACGAAGCAGTTTGGTTTTATCTCAACTTTATCTATGAGGCCAAAGGTAAAAATCAATCCAGGAACACCAACACGCTGCACGATTCAAGCTAAAAGACAGAAATAACTAATGTCATATTGGGTGTTTTTTGATGTGATATATATTATGTGATAAATATTTTCATTATTTAGGAATCAGCAGGTTATATTTTTACTTGATTGGTCTGTCAAATGTCAGAAAAAGGTGAAAAATTCCTGGTATAATTCCCAACAGCTATAGAGAATTGAAGCTGCAGGAATTAGAAAAAGTAAATAAAAATAAATGTCATTAAGCTCAACAAAAATATTCAAAATAAATGTCGGGGATAATAATTGATCAAATGTGACATAAATTGATTTTTTTGGTTTATTGTGTTAATTTTCCTATTTTTAAATCTATTTAATTTCTCTCCGATTTAAAAAATAAAATAATAACATTTTTACAAAAATAAGCAAAAATAATACATACATACATACATTTATAAAAATACATCAAATAAATAAATAAATATATGTAAAAAATAAAGGAAAAAAATAAGATGAATAAAAAAATAAATCAATGGATAGGACAATGAATAAATACAGAGATTATTACAAAGGTAAATAAATAAAGACACAAATTAGAACAAAAATATGCATTTATGTCACATTTGATTAATTAATAAATGGCAACATTTATTTATTAATTTATTTTATATTTTTGGTGCGTTTAATAGCAGATTAATTAAAATAAAAATTTTAATCCTGTTATTAATTGATTAGTTAATTAATTCCTTTTATTTTTCCTATTTTTCCTCCTCAGGTCGATCCACTTTCTCTGCTGCTGGTGTCTCCAAACCTCCCTGAGACCAGGTTCCCCCTGAGACCAGGTTCCTCCCGGCCCAGCTCCCTGCAGCCATGATGTCCAAAGCGGCCCTCCTGAAGGTGATCCTTGTGGGCGACGGCGGCGTCGGCAAATCGTCGCTCATGAACCGCTACGTCACCAACAAGTTCGACTCGCACCTCTTCCACACGATCGGCGTGGAGTTCCTCAACAAAGAGCTGGAGGTGGACGGACACCACGTCACCCTGCAGATCTGGGACACGGCGGGACAGGAGCGCTTCCGCAGCCTGCGCACGCCGTTCTACCGCGGCTCCGACTGCTGCCTGCTGACCTTCAGCATGGACGACGGGCAGAGCTTCAGAAACCTGTCCAACTGGAAGAAGGAGTTCACTTATTACGCCGACGTGAAGGACCCCGATAACTTCCCCTTCGTGGTGCTCGGCAACAAACTGGACGTCCCTGAGCGGCAGGTGTCGGGGGAGGACGTGCGGCAGTGGTGCCGCGAGAACGGCAACCACCCGTACTTTGAGACAAGTGCCAAGGATGCTACTAACGTAGCATCGGCGTTTGAGGAGGCGGTGCGGCGCATTCTGGCGTTGGACGACAGAGCCGATCACCTGATCCACACCAACACGGTGGACCTGCAGAAGAAGAAGAGTCCCCAGGAGCCGAGCTGCTGCTGAGCACCGAGGATCTGGTGTGACGGCCTCAGATAAACTCTTGTCCGCAATCTGTATTCCTAACTAAATATTTTCAACCAAAGCTGAGTATTTTGTGCCGATATTCAGCATCTGCACCACACAAGGGATCCAAATATCTCCCCAAACCAAATCCTGAACCAGGCTCCAGTGAAGCCTGTTATAGCTCTAAAAACTCCATTTACACACTTGTTGTTGTTTTATCCACAGTCCTAGAAATGATCAGGATTTATATATTCTCAAGTAGTCATTAAAAAAATCTAATAGTTTTATGACTAATGTCTGTGTGGCTTGTTCAGTTCACTTCTTGTCCACATGGGGGCAGCACTGACTTTTACTCAACAATGTGAGAAGATGGAAATGCTATTAGCTTCTGGCTAACATTACTGATTAATTTACTGCCTCCCAGTCAGAAACGTAGCCTCTGATTGGTCAACACACTCAACCCAAGGCGTCATACAGGAAATCATGAATAATTATGACCTAAGACATTCATTTATATTATGGATTTATTTTACAAAGCCTCCAAAAAGACTGTTAGCTAGTATATTATGTCTCATCCCCCCTGTTTGCAGTTTATTTTTTAGATAACATTACATTAAATATCCTGTTTATTTTCCACTTCCCCGATCATCAAAGACTAGTTGAATAGTTCATGAAAAATCTAAGTGTTTTTGCTTGAAATACACGTCCTTAAACTGCCTAAATATCGTCAAAATATTGTGATATATTAGATTTTTACTCCATGCCACTGAGGCCTAATCCAGAGTTATTAACTTTTATGAAACACTGGACAGTTGATAGATATTTCTGATATGTGTGTTATAGATTTATGTGCTCAGTGATGGACCTCAGCTTGGCTGATTCCTGCATGTTAAAGGCATTTCAGGAGTAATTTAGGGGTTTTTTGTGCTAAAAGTTGGACTGCGTCTCAAATACGGGGATTTCCTAATTTCTCTGCACTAAAACTTCTCTAAACACAAACTGCCAAAGGGTAAAAAAAGCCTTGACGTCACTGATGGAGCTGTGGCTACCACAAAAAGAGAAGTCCTGAGATTGTTGTCTGCCTCTAGATGCAGATAAAACACTGTTATGTCGCACTGTTTTTCCTCAAACGACTCCACATCTCTGAAAATCATTTCTTTAAATATCCAAAGCACCATTGGAAAAAGACAAAATCAGTATTTTAAATGCTGTTAAAAACATTTATATCACTATTATTTCCATCTATTACTCCTCTTGACAGGCACGTATGTGTAAGTGCAGGTAGAAAACACTGTTTTTATGGTAAGTAAATTAAGACTTTGGTGCATATTTTATACAGTTAAAGCACACGATCAACTAGATTTAATAGGTTCTTTTTAATAACTAAAAAATAATTTGTAAATCCAGCGTTTTGTTAGAACCAGTGAAGGAATTTAGTGTCTCTCTAAGGAAGAAAAGAAGCTACGTGTAGTTGTTGGTTATTATTTTCCTGTATTTATTGATCACTTCTCCTCTCAGCTGAGCCTGAAACTCAGATGGTTGTAATTACACTGTGGCCTGTAAAATCAGCATTTTAACAAAATGACTCCCACCTGTTTTTATACTGGCAATAAAACAGCAGCCAGCAATAAAACTGCAGAAAAAACTGTGTAATTCACTTTTTCCTTTTAATGTCATGTAATACCCAGTTTCTCCACAAGGGGGCGCCACAGCATCAGATACTGGGAGCTTTTACTATCATCTCCATTTCATGTGTGATTTGTGTCCCAGAGACACTGTGGTGATGAAACGCAGCATTAAATCATGACAGGTTGTCACCAGCTTTTCTGGGAATAACATAGACTCATTAAATAATATTTTGAATAGGTTTCATTTCCAACTCATTGACAGGTGAATGAGGGGAAAAGTCAGTGAAATGCAGCCTGCTGACACACCTGTGAGCAAAAGGCTCATCATCAATCAAACATGAGTGAAATCACCTGTGTAGGTACTCCGTGTGTGTTTGTGTGTGTGCTGACAAAGGAGGCAATTAGGTGAATTAGCTTCACCTGTTCATTCTTGATTACAGCACACACATCAACCTTAGAAAGGTAGGATTTTTCCTTTTTTTTTTAAATGTATTTGCAGTAGTAGAAAAAGTATTCAGATCCCTTATTTAAGTAAAAGTGAGATTACTCCACTACAAGTAAAAGTCCTGCAATCAAAACAAAAATTACAAAAGTATCAGCATCAAAATGTACTTAAAGTATTAAAAGTAAAAATACTGTTTATGCAGAATGGCTTCAATCTTTTTATACTTTTATATATTCTAAATATATTATTGGATTATTATTATTGATGCATTTATGAAAGCAATGTTTTAATTTTCTCAAGAAAGGTCTCATTTAAACTAATATGCTTTAATGAGGTTTAATTAAAAAAAAGTAATCACTTTAAACTGAACATGTTTTTCATTTTAAATCTTAGTTTTATATTGTACAAATTAATCTGCAAATATTGTAAATCATTTTTTTTCTTTTACATGTGAGTAGCTGCGTTTCTGTTTTCCAATAAAGCTGCAACGATGATTCAACTCAGCAATTAGTCGATGGCAAAAAATAAATAATTCCCCAGCTATTTTTAGTAATGGATTAACCATTTAAGTAATTTGTTAATGCAACAGGGCAGACATGACTTTTTTCAGTCTCAAATATAGAGAGATTTCCTGCTTTTCTCTATTTTATATCATGTATATATTATATCATATTTAAGTATCTTTGGGTTTTGGACTGACTATATTTTAAGTTTTTTATATTTTTAGTTTTATAGTTTTTTAGTATATTTTAAGTCAGTTTTTACTTGTTACATGCTTTTCGAAATAAACCTTTGTGTTCACAGAAAGTTTAGGTGCTAAAACACTTAGAAAATACCCACATTAGCCTTGAAATAAAACATTTTTTAACCATGAAGTACAAGGAACAAGAACCCAAATAACTTCAGACACACAAGAACGAGACGGGCGACAGCGGTGTCACGATAATAAAAAATATCGGTTTTACTAGAGAAGGTTACAAAAATCATCACTATATAGGAGTCATAGAACTATTTCCAACTTAAAAAATAAAACCATAATGAAACACCTACAGGGACTACAATGCCATCAAATACAATGGAGTTTTCTTTAGAAAAGAGTGGGTGTAAAGGGAGGGGGAGTGTGGAGGAGGGGGGCAAACACCGCCTACCATAGTTGTCAGTACAATTGACTACACATCACCTGAAAAACTGCAAAGACACAGTCATGTCTCCTTCATGCAAATAACGAGGAAACAACAACACCCTGACACGCATCGTCTTATAGGAAATTGAAGTTTGCCTTTACATCAACCTGGTGGCAAAGCACGTATATTTATCAAACATAACACACATGGCAATATAGTCCTTTTTTATACAGAATAGACAGCTGCACACATGGACGATACTGACATGCTTCATCTCATCAAATATTTGATTTTTTTTAATTTTTAACCTTTTTTTTTTTAGGGTAACCAGTGGTGATCGATATAGAATATAGTTCATGATTATTAAACAATATCTGATTATAAAATTAATGTATGAAAATTCCTGACTTGTTTTATTCAGAGTGTAAACATCCAAAACAGTCTCTGTGGCTCATATGAGAGGCATGACGTTAGAAAGAAAAAATAAAAATAAAAGTGACTTTTTTTACTCAACTCACATGTTGATGAGTCACTCATTTGGCGAAAAGAAAAGAAAGCACAAAGAAGTTCCATAAAATTAATATTACTGAATCACGAGAAGAACTCAGCTGCCTAAAACTGATAAAACATTAAAAATCAATTTAGATATTTTTTTTCACATTTTAAAATGTATACGTCACAAGCACCTCAATCCATCGTATCATCATAACTGCACTGTATCCCTCTCACGACATATCATTTAAAGATGTTACATTACAATTATTATATCAAATGCAGAACTAGTATTTGAGTGCTAAACACATATCTCAAAGGGTACATTTACATATATCTGTGGAAAAAAATAATAGAAGAGCATGGCAAAACACTGATTGTGTTGTCATTGTTTTGAGGTGTAAGTCGAGATCTTTTTCGGGTGGTTCGGCTATTTACAGGTGAACTTCATTCACAAAAGGAGGTTTTAGAAAATGAAAGAACCGTTTTTTTCTGGTAATGCACACAGGACAGCGAACCAATCTGGTAAGGGTAAGTGTTCGGATGGTAAAGCTTTGGAAAAAACACAACTGGTTAAAATCAGATTTGGTTTGATACCTGAGGTGTGTGTCTTTTTTGTGTAAAGACCCAGATAGATTTATCTTTGATTTCTGCTGCCGCTGGTGATGAGTGTAGCAAAAATGGTAAATACGCTTATTCGCTTTCTTACTGAGAGTTAGACGAGAAGATTTATCACACCTTCACCTTCCCGTGATCCTGCGGTAAATATCAAGCTAACGGCGGGAAAAATCAAGCTAATACCAGCAGCTTCTTTAGCTTAGCTTAAACACTGGAAACAGCTAGCCTAGCTTGGTCGGAAAGAAGCTAAATCTGCTTAGTGAGCTTATTAATGAGTACGGTTTATCTTATTTGTTTTATTCAAACAAAAAACAAAGTGTAAAAAGGACAAATTGTGGTTTCCCGACTCAGTTTTAAGCTAGGTGTCCCAATAAATACTGAAATATCCTGGTTCTCAACGTTCACCACCAAATTTTCCTGCTTTTCACCACTTATACTTAATGTTTTAGCACTTTCACAGACATTAATTATGTTCTGTTCCACTCAAACAACCCACCACACATCAGTCATTGTTATTTTGAGCCTATTGCTAGCTAGAAAATGCTACGTTCATGTTGTCCCTGGTGTTAAAAGGTGCACTCAGTAGCTGAATTGTCTCCCATGATGACAGAAATAGCCGAATATTTTCTTTTATCAATAAATACTGCATTTAATTTTTTTGCTCACATGTAATTTGGACTATGGAATGAAGTTGTAACTGTAACTTCTGTGACCTAGATTAGAAAATAACTTAAGTCCAATTTTGAACTTAAAGCTCATGAACACATCAGGGTCGGAAAAACTTCCCATCTAAGGGAATGGGACCGTCTTAGAAGCATTTGAATGCACCATAACATAGATTAGTCTCAACCTTCTCCTTTAACCCCTAACAAGAAAGTAAATAAGCGTATTTCCAAAAACTATTTGTTCAGTAAAAGTTTGCTACACCTCTGGTCTTAAATAAACGGTGAATACCTTGGCAGTAAATGAACTCTGATCATGTAAATGCTTAATAAAATCCTTGAGATACCACATGATTTGAGTCTTTCAGGTGTTTGTATGAGAGAGGGGGGCTGGGGTGCTTTGTGTTTTTTTAAGGGATTCTCATCCTCCCTTTTTTTTTGTTTCGCAATAGTGCAACAACGTATCGAGCATTAGCAATAAAAAGTCTAAAATGGAGAAGAAAGTAAAGGAGAAAAAACCTATGAGAGGAAAAACAGAAAGAAGAAAGATCGTAATAGTACCTGGCATACTTTTCAGAGAGTAATAAAAAAAACAACAACATTCGTACACATTCGCACAATATATTCATATTCATATATATATGCATATAAAACACCAAAAAACGGAGGAAGGTGGTCGCTGCCTGGCTTCCCTGTGGCTGAAGCAGACAGTGAACAATGTTTTTTTTTTTTTAGGCTGTTAGGAGCTGTGTGTCGAGAGGCTGTGCTGGCTCAGGGCGCGAGGCCATCACAGCCGGGCCACGTTCACGAGCCGCCGCCCAAAAGCACGGGGGAGGAGACGCTTCTGAACTGATGTAACGTACCTGAGCTCGAACCCGGCGGGCGAGCTCTCCCGCTCTGAAGCATCTGCCTCCGTCTGGGCCTGCCGCTGCTCCTGATCCTCTATTCTCTTCCCTTCTGGTGTGAGCCCACAACTCTGATAAACATCATGGAAGGGAAGAGGATGGAGAATCAGGAGGATGGGGGACTATCAAACATGACCGAGGTGGTTTGTTTTAACGGAGGGAGGGGTGGGCGCCGGGTGTTGCAGGGTCGGGGGTTGGAGGTGTGGAGAGGAGATGGGTGGTGGTGGTGGGAGAGGATCGCTTGTCCTTATGAGTAGGAGGAGGAGTTCTGGCCCTCCTTGGAGCGCGCTTCAGCCTCCAGGTCCTGGTCATCCTTGGTCTTGATGTCCTGGTACTCGTGCGTGGAGACTGCGCTCTTCAGGTAGGCCCAGTTGGCCCCCAAAATCATCAGGTAGTGGATCTGAAGGAAAACCAACACGCTTCTTAATTTTCAATTTTTAAAAGGGTCGGTTTAGGCTTTTTAAAGTAAACTTAAATCCATAGTCAGTACCGGCACAAACAGCTGACTGACGGCAAGGGAAAGTGGTTAGAAATATTGTAAATCTGTCCTAAATGTCTTTTAGGTGCATTGAAATGTAGCTATAGTCATTTGTTGAATTGAAAAGAAAACTTAAATTTGTTTAACTGGTACTAAATCGAAGGGATAGTTTGGATTTTTTGAAGTGGGGTTGGATAAGGTCCCAGTATTCCGTGTAGTAGGTGATGGCCAGGGCATTCCCAGTTTGGAGAACCAGAGGAACTCCTGGCAGGAAGTAGGAAACTTCCGTGGAAACTCAACCCCAAGATGAAGTCCAATAAAGAGCCCGAGCTACCTGGTGGAGCCGCTGTGTAAATGTAAACCCATGTCTATATAATTGACAGCTGCTGCTGCTGCCATGAGTGGGACCTGGTTCTGTTTGATTCAGACCAAAACAGTCGATCTGTGACGATTATGTGTAGGAACATGGAAGTTCTACGGTTGAGAAAAAGTAGAGCCAAATGAGGACATATGGTAATATATCGTACACATAAACAGGTATAACATTTTTAGGTTAGGTCTTTGTTTAGGGGGTTCAAATAAGTTTTGTAACGTCTGCAGTCTGTTTGCTTGTTCTACAAACTGGGAACGATCTACTGCAGGTAACTCATCGATTGTGGGTAAGTACCTCATGCAACCCCACTTCAACAAATCCAAACTTTCCCTTTTAAAGAAAATAATCTGGCACAAAGAGGCACTCTTTTGCTCGGATGCCTTTAAATATTCTGTATCTCTTCCTAAGTAAGTTATCTGGAAGCATCCTAGCAGAGAGAGGGCTTTCAGATCATCCAACATCTGCTTATTACTTTTTTAGCATCTCCATTTCCCAAAAGCGGTCCGCCTCCACGGTGGAGTAAAACACTGACCCCGTCTACACACGCTCACGCAGCAGAGGCAGGCTGCAGGGCTGGATTTCAACCCATCGGATGACACACTGACAAAACGTGTGAGAGGCGGGGTTGCTAAGGCAACAGATAAGCAACACCATGGCAACGTGCATATTTCGAGAGGCACATTATCAGTGGGATCATGAGCGGCTTACCAATGCGATGACGGTGGCACCGGCGCCGGCGAACGCAACGATGTAGAGGTGGTAGGACAGGTAGAACTGTGGAGGAAGGAGAGAGTCAGACGGAGGGAAGATAAAACAGGAAATGAAAAGGTCGGGTCGGCGGCCTCTCACCTCGCTGGTGTTACAGATGTCTCCCAGTGTGGATCCACAAGCTTTCCCCGGAGTGGCGTTCCAGGGAATAATACCTGCAGGATCAGAGAGATGAAACGTCACAGGACTGAGACAAGAAGCTTTTTCCTCGCCCGAGACTGTGTGATTGAAGGCATTATGAATCAGGCTCGGATAAAGATTAAAGGAAACAGGGCTGATGCTGTCCGCTGAGCCTCTCCTACTGGAAAAAATGTGGGTCATTATTCCGATTTACTTCTCTACTGTAAAAGGCTCTTTCCATGAAACAGACTGGAAGATTTTTGATCATAACCAAATGTAGAATTTTGTTTTTATGTGAGACTAAAATATGTAGAATTTACTGCAATAAAACTTGTTTTACAAGCACTAATTATTATTTATTTATTTATATATTGAAATGAAGATGCTCCTTTTTGCTAGTTTGCTTGTCGAGGAGAATCTGGCAGGGCCACTTGTTAAGGATGCACCTGAAATCGAGTCCTTTATTCTGGAAACCACAACCAGTGAGCCGCCTCCTTTATGGATGAATAACAAGATAGTGTTGGACACGTGGCTCCATTCATTCCTATGAAAGTTGCTCAGTCGTGCATTAAATCCATCAATAAATTATCCGGATATTCCACATCTCTGGGTCCAAAGAGCAGTTTAGCACTCTGCGAACTTAAATGGGAATAAAATTATTTTTATTGTACATCTCCTCTATACTTTCCATAGTTTGGCCACAACAATAACTGACTCTTTCTGGGAACTTGATCTTTTTCCTAAACTGTATCTGATTTGTCTTCTTCAGACTCTTACATTATGTCATTTCCTCATTGTGATGTCATTTAAAGGAACAGTACACTGTTCAGGGTCAGAAATATGTTTAAACTTATGGAAACACATGGATTATACAAGCATGTATGCTGTTCAAAAACAAAAAGTCAGCTCTTCATGTACATTATGTATTGAGTGTTACTTTAGCCATTGAAAACACAGAGTTATAAAGAGCCTGATGTTTCCCTTTAAACATTTGGGAGCCAAACTTAAGAGTTTTCAAGGAGCGGCTCAAAAACGTCTTCTCATTATCATTATGAATATGATAAAACAAGATCAAACCTCACTCTAATAATAATTTGATGACTGCCAGTAATTGGGGTTAATATTTCATACAGTGTAGTACAGTATGACTGCCAATGAAGCATATGTGATCCTCATCCTACTTTGTAAGCGGGCCAGCTGTCCTTCAAATGTGGGTCACATACTGTACATTAGGCCATCAAACAGATAACCAGATAAGCAATCATAGGAGAGCGTTACTGTGCTGTAATACTCCAGGGAGCTGGATTTTCATAGAGATCCAATCAGGCTCTCAATAATCTAAATGTATTTTTTGACCTCTTCCTATATAGAAAATGACATTTAAAGCAGAACCTGGAGATAAATATATGATGTTTATAGTGTATGGAATGAGAGCGGATTATTGAGAAAATGTTTCTATATTTTGCTGCAGGTAAAGCCCGGGGGATATCTGTGTGAGGAGCACCAGGATGTTCTCTTATGTGCAGTTGAAAGGTTTTATTGGCGAGGCTGGCCGGCGTGTTTTCAGCTCCCTCGCCTTGATCAGGGGAATTTCTCTTAAACTTTGAAGACATGTAACACAGCGTGCAATCCGATCCTTTTTACTTCAGCTGCAAATCAAAATACCAGGGGGGATTGCTTCTATAATTATGTTTTGGCAGTTGATTTTAAAAGGCAGCCAGTGTTAAATAACTTAAGCACTTAAATAATGAGACAAATGACACAATTTGAGGTGGGAAAATCACTTAAGTTGACCTGATAAGGACCCAAAGACATTTAACTGATGACAAGTGAGGAGAAAGAGGATTTTTAGAGTAGAACTCATCAAGGCCCACCTGCCTGTTCCTTCACACCTGATCTAAATTACCTGCAATGAAAAGGTGCCACCCTTAATTAGAGCAGGTGTGCAGAAGCAGAGCAGGAAAGGTATAAAAGACAGGCTGGCCCATTTGACTCGAGCATGAGCTGAGGAACAGCTTGGAGGCTCCAATCTTCATAAAAGGAGTTTGTAGTTTTTATTAGATTAAAATAATAATGGTACTGAAGGGGAAAATCCAGCAGAAGAAATGAAACCTTGATAATAATTGTCAGATTTTTAAATCAGATAAAACTGTTATATCAGAGTGACAAAATCCACCTGCTGACATAATCTACAACCGATATGTCAATCTGCCTCGTCCATGGATGGACACACCTGCCGGGCCCCCCGTGGCATTTACCTGCAAAATGTCACTCAGAAATGTCACTTGACACAAACTGACAAAAAGAGATGCAAAATGACGACACAAAAGTCATGAAACAGCAGCAAAGAAACACAAAGTGACTATGAAAAGACGGGAAAAAACACAGACACAAAATGACTACAAAGACAAAGCGCAATTACAAAAAGTTACTGTTAAGAGACACAAAACTATAAAAAGTCTCAATGTTCAAAAAAAGAATAAAAATGAGACAAAGCAACCACAGAATGACTACAAAGAGACACAAAACAACTACATAAAGACCACAGAGACAAAGTCGACCACGAGACACAAAGTTACTATAAAAGAGGCAAAAACCAAACGACCCACAGAGAAAGACGGATCCACAGAAACATCTTTTCGACCGAGGCAGGTCAAGAGTTGGTTTCGGAGCCGGTGCCTAACTAAAGAACAGGCTCTTGGCCAGGAAACCTGGTTCCACAGTAGAACCAAATTTTTACTGGTCTTGGACCGCAAACTGGGACCAGTGATAGGATTATCATGTCCAACAAGATCAACTAAAACATTGCCACTGCCACTTTTAAAAACACGGAGCTTCACGATCAAAGCAGTGGTCAGTGGAGGAGACGATGTAGTCCGTCAGTCTTATTATGCTTAAAGTTGGCGCTAGCATTTCTGGGAAAGTGGAGGCGTAAACAGTAACATAATAGGTTCTGAAAAGGTTCTCAAGTTGAACCAACTGGGAACCAGCACCACATTGGTCGAAAAGGGGTAATAGAGATGCATGATGACTAAAAAGAGACAGAAAACAACAACAAAAAGAGGAAATAAAACTCCAAAAGACTTGCATCTTGCTCCGATGTAGGAAAGGTTGTGGGGTCTTTTGCATGTGTGTCGCCAGGAGACCATTGTCTCATAATCCACCTGTGTCCTCGACGTGACTTTGACAAAAGTTGCCCTGAACTGAGAGACGAGTCAGCAAAATACGACCCATGTTTCAGAACGAACGATGTCGAGTATAAATGTCGGAAGTTGCACTCGGGGAGAATGGGAACGTCACTGAACTTCCGTGCCGCATTTTTTGTGCATCATGTTTTTAAGGAACTCTGTCACTTCCGGTAGTCGTACTCATAACTCGTAAGTCTTTTAAAATGGCTTACCATGAAGTTTTTTGCCCTAAACCTCGATCAGCGGTTTTTTCCTAATTCAACAAAACTGGAGCCTTTTCTTTTAACAACCGTGAACAATACTTGTCTGTATAATGACATAAGAAAGTTGCTGTGAAATGCAACAACCCATCGTGTCGTTTCAGTTAGAGATCTTATTTGAACTGAACTAATGAGATAGATTGAAGAAACGTACCGTACTGCCTGACGTCCACACAGATGGAGTCTGGCGAGGTGATGTTGGAGTCAGGAGACCTCATGGCGGCGCAGGTATTCCACATGTTGAAGAAGAGGAACACGGGGATTGCCGTGAAGCCGAAGATGGCGAGGAAGGCCAGAGCGAGGATGTAGGTCAGGAACATGAACTGGGGAATGAAGGAAAAGAAAGGTTGTAGTTTGTTATTTCTTTCCCCACAGAAGTTTAAAAAAAAAAATGGGTTAATATTATTCTGTAAAGACCTCCTCGCACACATTCAGAGCCGGGTTTAAACTAATGTTACTGGACATCTGCAGCAATTAGAGTAATCAGGCTAGAAAGGACAAACTGTGCCAGAGTTTCCCTCAAGGGCTCAAGTGTTGTGTACAAGTGTTTGCATACATCTGTCTTTCATATGTGTGTGTGTACACGTGTAGTGGAGGTGTGTGCCTCTACAACACTTTCGTGATGACCGTTGTCCTCGCCTGCCTTGTAATGCATTATGAATTGTGTAAATTTTCATAAACGCTAAAGCGAGAACATGATAAAATACACATCAAAGTAATTAAATCTCATTCGGAGGTTTTCGTTGGGAGTGTATCTGGGTCAGTGGGAGTGATTTTGCAGCAGATGCGTGTATGTGTGTGTGAGTTGACATACGAAGGCAGTGATGCAGCGTCCGCAGACGGTGGTCTTGAAGTCGCTCTGCAGCTCCTTCTTGATGGCGCTGGTGGTGTAAAAGCCCTCAGCCAGCAGGATGATGGCGTAGACGAAGAAGAAGGAGGCGATGCCGTAGATGATGTACTGAAAGATCTGAATCCTGGACACACAGAAAGCACGATAATTCAAATTCAATTCAAGTATTATATTAGTGGGACTGTGACCCTATTTTGTGGTTGATGTTGAAAAGATGGGTGTTAATCAAAACTAGCTAAAGTGCTAAATTCAGTGCACTTAGTAGTTTTACTGCTACTGCCCTACTTGTTCTCGTAAGAGTAGTAACTTATAATGTTAGTAAATAAAGAGCGCCCTAAAAGTGAAGCCAATGCAGAAGTGCCTTAAACCTGCATTCTTTGTCATGGCCAGCAGGGGGCGACTCCACTGGTTGCAAAAAGAAGCCAAATTATATGCAGGTTTATTAGAAATTTACCAGACTTTGCACTTGATTTATTACCAAAGTAAACATTTTCCTGATAGTCTAAGATGCTTCAAATGACAATGCTAACGTGCTAATCAAGTGGCAATCGAAGAAAGTCAAAAGGAAAGAATATTCTCTCTCTGTTTGTCGCTCAAGTATACACACAATTTAACAACTTCCAGAGCGTTAAAAGGCACTAAGTTTAGGAAAATGACCCGTGCTTAGTTCAACAATGCTTAAACTGTGCAACGGCCCAGGCTGCTTAATCCAGATTAAGATAAAATATGGTCCTGATTAAAAATGAGTGATGTGGCTCAGTAATTGGACCTGAATGCCATATTATGATCTCCAAACTCTAAGTCTCATATCATAATATCTATTGATATAATATATATAATATCGTTATCCTGCCTAGCTCTACAATATCTCAGCATTTAAATGCTCGTTATTTCATTATCGCCACTTTGCTTTAACAGCCGTGTCTCGTTATATGTGCTTTTTCCGGTGACAGATGAAATGTTAAATGCTTTCCTCCATTACGTTCAAAATAGCTGCACTCTTTCTTTTGATGCTTACTCAGTGGAGTTGGGGGAATAGTTTGGGGTATTCTGAACCTTGGTGGATACTGTGGGTGGCTGTCCTCGACAGATTTATAGTAGTAGTACCTGTATGTTTACATCTGAAGCTTTCTGCTGAAACCATTCATGTTGCCAACAGCTCATCAATGATTCATCAGACTTAGTGTGAAGCCTGTTAGCAGAGCCCCTTATTCCATTATGTTATTGTGCTTAAAGACGGTGGATGGCGTGGTGACAGCCACACCGAGCACTTACACCATGGCGAGGGTGGCGTGGTCCGTGGTGACCCTGGAGAAGTGGTTCTCCAGCATGGTCAGGGTCCCGGTCAGCGCCACGTGGCCGCAGCCGCAGAACAGAGCCACGCCGGAGAAGCAGAGGATGGTGGCCACCAGGGAGGCGTAGGGCACCCCGCCCAGACACTTGATGCAGCACTCGAAGCATCCTGCAGGGGGAGACAGAGAGCAGGGTTCATTTAATAAAATGTTGGCGTTAGCTGTCGGAAAGTTCGCTTGAAAATGCTTTATTCTGTCAGATTTAAAAGTGCAATATGACGCATCATAAAGAGGCTTTTTGTGCTCCGGTGATGACACTCGCTGCAACACTCGTTGGCCTTTTGTCCGCCGCTGTTTAGCTTTTACGCGTGCAGAAACCTGCTCACACTGTGGGGCTGAATCAAACATGCCTGTGCTGCAAGAGCTTCACAAGAGCAGAACAGCATCTCTCCCTGTCAGGCATGTCGAGCGGCTAATCATAGCATCTTCTCTACATTTGTGTGTGTTCGCTTTGAGCTCAGCTGGGAGCGCTGAATATTACATGTGAGCCGCGCTACATGCTCACATCCTACACGGCTCAGAAAACGGCTCCATCTCCCTTTTGTCTTTAAAGAAACATTTCAGAAGTGTTTTTTCTTTCTTTCTCATGAATGAATAACTCATGACCTAAATAAATTATTTCAAAATAAAAGCCATTTTCTAGGGCATCAGAGAGGTACATTTGGTGCAGATGACATGAGAAACTGAAATTTGCCTGCAAAACTTATATTTTTTATCATTCTGCAGCATTTTCTCATTTTTCACAACCGCAAAATGATGATAAATGATGGACAATTATCCCTTGTGCACCAGCAGTTTCTACAAAATGATGATGATAAATTAGTAAATTTGTTTTCCATTAACCGTGGCAGCGCGTGAAGCTCATAACTCACTCGGGATAGCGGGTACGGGGAGCGCGGCGCTTTCTGCTCCCATCACAGTCGAGAGGATGAAGAGGAATGAAAAGGGAATATAACACATTGTATTGAGCACAAGAGTCGCATCTTATATAACACCCGTTAAAAATAGCTCCTCCAGCAAAGCAGGAAGTTACTCTGGGAAAGAAAAAAAAAAAAGCAAAATGAACTGTCTTGTGTGTGCCACTTTGCTGTTTCCATGACAACGTGCTCCAATTGGCAACCGTGAAGCCTCATTGTTTCATGTTCAGTTTGTTGAATCTGAACATCGTGTTACATAGTGTTACACGTGTGTTAAACCGGCACTAAACCGGTGTTCAGACCAGGAAGTGATACAAGTTTAAAAGAGCAGATGGGGTGAAAAAACACTGACAGCATGATAGAAGAATCATAAACTTTGATGGTTGTATTTTAACTATTTCACCAGTTGGACTTTTAAGTCTACTTCCGCAATGATGCACTTTCCGGTGTTTTGCAAGCATTTTGAAAAAGATCGCCCCCATCAGTGTAAGAGGAATTGATTTATACATATTTAATAATCTATGTGTGCAATTTCAATGATGTTCATGGACATTTGAACATCTAGTTACAATTCAAAAGTAACTTTATGAGAGAAAGCAGGAAGAACACTTGGGCGACGATCTTTCAGCCTTAAAAAGTGTGTCTGTATTTATTTCACTGCTCTGTATTTTATTGTGAAAGACGGAAGTTCGGTCCTGGATCCGCTGATAACAATGATATTTATTTGGTTTACCCAGAAACATCCAATTTACCCCAAAACTGCAGCAGCGCCCATTGTGTTACAGCGAGGAGATTGAAGTGTCCGACTTAATTCACCGCCGTTAGCAGAATTTTGCTGACTCTGGTAATCCCAAGGCTAACGCACATTATTAAAACTATATATGGTTTGAAAGATTAAGAGTTAGACTCTAATTTCACACCACTTCATTAATTGGAAACACAGTTTTGGTTAATGTGGAATTTTGATCGAATGTTAGCCAAAAACTGTCCGACTGGTGAGAGTTTAGGGTTATTTTGGTTAATTGAACTCATTTTCAGTTCAAATTTAATGATTCAGGATTGATTATTTTGTGTTATCAACAGCTGACAATCTAGTTAAACTTTAATAAAAGTATTTTTCAGCTGTTTCTGTCATACTGTTTATCAGTCTTGACACAGGAAACTGTTTCATGCTGTGTACTTGTGGGTTCCCCTCTGCTGGGACTCTCTCCTGACCTCACTGTGGGGTCATGTGCCGACACATATTGAAACCATCTCCACTCCACATCTGAGTGAATGAAAACCCAAAACCATAAATCTAAGATGCGACTGCTCCCCTCCGAAGTGTGCTGCTGCCGCTGAAGACTGTGTGTTGCGTAACGAAAGCGGAGGCCCGTTGCATAATAGATCCAAATCCTATTAATGTTAATGAAGGAAGCGGGCTGATGGCGAGGTGGAGCTGATAAGGCCGGACGGCTCGGAAAAAACCCTGAGTCGAGGAGCGGGTCAGGCCTTGAGGGGGGGTTTGGGGGGGCAGCGAAGGACTCGCTGGTCGATATGACGACCTGGAGGCTGTGCGCTGACACCCCATCCTGCTGGGAAAAGGTCAATCCCAACAGGTAATTTGGTGTGTTAGTCTTCCTGTCTCTTTTATTTAAAATCTGCCAGTGAGATGAGGTAATCCCGCTTTTATAAAATGCAAATCAAGACATTATCTTGATTTCCAGAGACTTTTCGAGGTCGGGAAAAGAGCACGAAAAGAGAGAAACTCACTGGTATTTAAGGCTCATATAACTCCTGCTGTTAACTCTACCTTCTGCTGGCCCCATGCAGCTTCATGGGTGAATTCACAGGTTTCTTTTAAACACAGCAGCCTCCTCATCCGGTCCGCCTGTGGCTACGACTGTTTGTCAGCCTCAGTTTTAAAGTGCGCTAATGGGAAACAGACAGGCCGGAGTGGTCAGCTGCAGCCATCCTAATGGAAATCAATGGACTATTCATTAGAGGAGAATTTAGGTGACACACCGAGGTCGGCCCATCGCTCTCGTTTTATACCTCGCTGCATCTCGCTACCTCTGTTCTCCGCCTTTTGCCCTGCTTGTCTTCTTCTCTGCTCTCTCTATGAAATATGGCTGCGTGCCCACGCTGTACTTACAGTGAGCCAGCTGGAGTTAATCGCTCAGACAATATGTTACGCTCCTGTTCGGATGCTGGATCGTATATCATCTCAACAATCTCAGACCAAGGACGATGCGTTGGTTTGCGGTACGGCTGCCTCAGCGAGCGGCTCGCCAACATGACATAAATGGGAATTTCTGTTCATTTTGTGACGCGACCGAACAGCAAATAATTTGACAGACAAGAGCTGCAATTAAGGATTAACACCCCCTGCTGTTAAAGCTTGTTCTTCCTCTGCTGCGGCCTGCAGGACGACTGGAAAATATCCCCCTGCTTGAATTAGGATTTCAATTTGCAGCAGAGTCAGATAGGCAGATAAATGATTGCTCTTTGCATGCTCCACATCCAAAGACAAAAGCAGAGGATGAGCGAGGAGTACGAGAGAGAAAAAGGAAAGCAGAGGTGAATGGAGAGGAAAGACTGAGCCGGAGATCGATAGAGAGCGAGCAGAGGAACAAAGGGAAGAGGAAAGACGAGAGAAGGAGGTGAAGAGAGAGAAGAACAGAGAGAGAGAAAGTGTAAGCGAAAAAGCAGTTCTTGGCCCCAGGGCCGGCGAATAGCAGTTGCCATAGCAACGTGTTACCCACGACCCAGTTCAGCGGTAGCGTAGTCCTTCACAGCCGCTTCACACATACACCGATGTAGAGTGATGTAACCTCAATGATAATAAAATAAAAAGATGAAGATTGGTGCTAAAAGGTGGCAAAGGTTTGGAATTTAAAGCTCAAAAATAACAAACACGGCACAGAAAGAGATAACAGGAAGTAACATGAGAGCGAGATGTAAAGCGTCTTTATCCATATTCTACTCTACTCAGGATTTTAGGAAGTGGGTCAAACAGATATTGTATTGTTTGACATGAAAGAGAAAGATGGGGGAGAGAGAAGATTATTTTATCAGCTCTGCATCGACTTAAAAAAATCCATGTTACTACAAACCGCAACATGCAACCACTTTTAACAGACAGGTTCATAAAAACCTCATCATAATCTATTATTGTTAAGCCATATTTAATTGCATTTAATTATTTTTTTTTATAATGAACATAAATAAAAATGTAACAGGCTTATATCAGGCAGTTTTAGGGACACAGAGAGAAAAAGGAAAATAGACAGCGACCGACTTTTTTCATTTCAACACCACAATTCTTAAAATTAATAAAAAGAAAAGAGCTGCAATAAGCTTAAACTTTGTCGTCCACCGAACGAATCCCTGTTCCTTCACCTTGTTTATCAGCCATAAGAATTACTAAAGAAACTTCAGACACTCAGTGACATTTAGCTAATGTATGCTACTAGCTAACGGTAAATTAGCTGCAGTTTGAGCTGTTTATCAGACAGAAACCGCAGTTATGTTACGAGTGATGGTTAATGTGACTACTGGCTACCAATAAAAAAAACAAAAGATTTGACCACGTGTAAACCTGATTTGCTTTGATAAACCTGCATTACTGCACCTCATTACCTCCGCCAAGGAGGTTTTGTATTCGCTGGCATGTGTCTGTCTGTCTGTCTGTCTGTTTGTTTGTTTGTTTGTTTGTGTACAAAATAACTCAAAAAGTTCTGCACGGATTTGGATGAAATTTTTGGGCAACGTGTGTATTGGGACAAAGAACAGGTGATCAGATTTTGGTGTTGATCGGTGATCCGGAACACCATCTGGAATTTGTATTGCAAATCTATATTTTTGCGTCAGTGACCATATTGCCTTCACTAACTGCCGCCATCTAGTAGAATATAATTTGGTATTGCTTAACTGACCGTATTGCCTTGTCGGAGGTCTGTGCCAAGTGCTTTTCTAGTTTTGGTTTATTTTTCTACTTTTTGATGGCTGTTTGTCCGATTTAGAGCGCAACTTTTGGCGTTAACCTCAAATTCCAGGTGCCAGTAAAAGAAAATAATGGTTTCTTTTTTCTTTTCTTTTTTCCGTTT
>CAFUXE010000054.1:156568-167579 GCA_903364295.1 Serranus cabrilla | reverse complement strand
TTCGGTGGTCAATCTGGACTAAACTCCGACAGCTGGGTGAAGGATTCGGCTCCCAAGACACACAACAAACACACCCATGCTGAATGGACAAAATATATATAAGGAAAGTGAGAAACTAAGAACACATGTGACCAACACTTCCAACACGTGCATGCCAGAAACAAAATTAACATGCAAGTACTTGTTAGAAAACATGGGAATTAATCCATAAAGCATCACGTTCGGGTACACCAGAGGGAAAACCCTAAGACGTGCTTTATACGAGTGTTTTTAAATGTATAATCCAGTTGCTTCAACCACTAAGACTGGTAGACGGAGGTTTCCTTTTAATCTGCATTAAATAGTTTAATTTAATCGATATTTAGGTAATTCTATCTCTGGTTTTATATGACGCAGAAGGAGGAAACTGGAACAAGCAGAAGCTCAAAAAGGAGTGGTATGAAACATATCAGTCCATTTACAAAAAAGGGCCAAAAAAAGAAGGTACTCAAAATAACTTGCTCAAAATTAAAAAAAAAGATAAATTATTACATATTAACTCCAAACGTTTGACTTACTACCGGTAGGTCAAAAATAATGAGAATTATGATATAATGTGTCATAATTATCATCTTTTTCTGTCTTTTTTGTGACATATAAAAAAGGGGTGCTCATGTTATTAAGAAAGTTTAGGAATCCTGTTTTATCTTCAGGCAATCTCATAATTCGGAGTGTATTATCTCACAATATGTTTGTGTCCTTTGGGGCTTTTTTGTATAATGAGGCAAGTACAATTACCAGCAGATGATTAAAAGAGTTTATTTAAAAGTGTCAGGCTGTAGGGGGCAGTGACAGTAGACCCAAACAGAGATGGCTGATAGCCCGCTGACCGCCTCCACAGTGTGAAAACTCTCTAACAGCTCTGCCTTGTCTCTAATCTCCTGCTATTCAGAAGCAGGGTGGGGTGACCTGTCCCGAGCTGCCGTGAGGCGGCTCAGCGGAGCGGACGGAGCGCTATTAGTTTGAGTTCTTCTTCCACCAAAAATATAAAATGGCCCCTCTGGCCAGAAGTGCCGTGCCGTCGAAGTGAATGGCTCAGCGGTTACGCAACCAACTTGGCTAATGTCACTTTCCCTGAGATGTCAAAGGAGTCGGTGGCCCTTCCCTCGCCCCTCCTCCCCTGATGTGATTATGGAGATTCACTTTCCAGCAGCCGCGGGGGCTACGTGGATGCTACGTGTGTGTGTGTGTGTGTGTGTGAGTGGTTGGCACAAGGGCCCAACTGAGCATTTACTACATTACTGAAGAGTCTCGTTTACTGTACAGATACACAAAGTTCATCACGATTATTCCTCAAATATTAAAAGAGACCAATTTCTGGTGCTGATGTGTATAATTTGGTCCTTAAAGCGAGTTCCCAGACCACAGCAGGCCTGAGACTGAGACACAGAGTGACCTACGCGCCAAACAAGCCCAGTCACTTATCGATGTCAGCCGTGGCTAACGATGACGAGTGCTTAATCGGCATCAGGCACTTTATGGGCTATGGATGAGAGGAGCAGATTGGGCATCAGTGGGTGATGGAGGAAGGCCAGAGGAGGTTGGCATCACTCAGGAACAAGGCATGCTGCGCCAACCTGCCACTTGCTGCTATTCATATACCCACTGCAGACTGGGGTTCAAACATAGACGCTGTGTTGGAGGGTGTGTTTCCGTCCAAAATCTTGTAATCTGTTGCTTCTTTCTAGTTCTGCACGGTAAAGCTGTTTTCAGTATCAAATTAGCTTTCACCTTTAATTAACTGGTATATAAAACATCAGACAACAGTGCAAAATGCATGGAATGGATGTCTTCAAATATCATGTACTGACATAAAAAAGAATATGAAGGTGACGTCATTTAGAAACAGAGTCTGCACAGTCGGGAGCCACAATATCGAGGTCCCGCCCAAAACACCCAGACGAGCCAAGTTCAATGAAAGCTGTCAATCATGAATTTACGCCTTGATCATCATCTCAAATAAGATCAGCTTGATAAGACCTGATTTGGGAAAACATTTATTTGAGTTCTTATGTTTGGCTCATGTCCCACACATTGTCATAGAAGGTGTGGGGTGTATGATCTATACTGCAGCCAGCCACCAAGGGGCGATCAAGATGTTTTGGCTATTTGGGGATCCAGACTCTCCATGGATGTAGAAGAGGTCTGGAGATGATATTTTTTTGCACAGAAGTCAAATTCATGCACCACTGAGCAGCTTTCATAGGAATGAACAGAGCCATGCCTCCTACACTGTGTCCAGTTCTCTTTATACATCTGTGTATGTAAAGCAGTAATGCTAGCAAACATTAGATAACATTTGTTAACTAATGTTTGAAAACTGTTATACATATGGGAGCTAATGTTTGCCAATGTTAGCAAACTATAGATAAGGAGGCTAATGTTGTTTAATGTTAGCATATTTGCTATAAAGCAGAATTTGCATGATGCTTTATAGACCAATGTTAGCAAAGTCATAGATAAGGGACCTCATGTTGATCAATGTTAGCTAACTTTAGATAAGGGAGCTAATGTTTACTTATGTTAGCAAACTTTAGATATGGAGGCTAATGTTTACCAGTGTTAGCAAACTTTAGATTTGTGGCTAAAACAAGCTAATATAAGCAAACTTTAAATATGGTGGCTGATTTTTCCTAATGCTGTCAAATTGTATATATGTTGGCTAATGTTAGCAAATGTGAGATATGGTGGCTAATGTTAGCTAAGATATGCCAACTTCAGCTAAAGAGGCTAATGATAACTAATGTTAGCTAATTTTAAATATGGTGGCTAATGTAAGCTAATATAAGCCAACTTTAGATAAAGAGGCTAATGATAACTAATGTTAGCAAACTTTAGAAATGATGGCTAATATTAGCACAGTTTAGATAGCATTAGCATGTTGATGTTTCTGACATTACTGAGCCACTTTATGGATTTATGGCTCTTCTGTAATTTTGCTATTGATTTGTTGGTTGTGTGCTAATAGTGGTAATTATTGCTAATAACTATTTATTTGATTTCTATTCATTATTTTTGAGATGTTGTGTTCAGTACTTATCCTTTTTTGGTAAACGTGGCACTGATTCACTTAAAATGAGATGATTTATTACTAAAATTGTTGCGGATTATCCTTGTGTCAGCAGTGCTTGATATAGAATAAACAGGCAGTAGGAAATAAAACATCTGTTTTTATGGGATTTCCCCCAACTCTGCCAGCATTCATGCAGAAAAGAAATAGCAATAAGACCCATCCGCTCTAAACACTGCTTGTTTTATGAACATGTAAGCAGAGAAAGTACATTTAAATATAAATGTGACCACAGTGTGGGGACTGAGAGGGCTGAATATGAACACAACGGCGCACCACACACTAAAATAGAGCTTTTCCTTTAGTGCAAGCAAAGCCCCGACACAGACATTCCCCTAAACCACTCCTGGTCATTGACACGTAAACAAATACAAGCACACACACTGACACACATACACACACATATCCAGATGGAGGCTGACAGCATGCTTTGGGCAAATGGCTTCAAATGAGGAACACATGAGCCTCTCCCTGTGTGACGGCTTTCACATGCTCCTGCAACCTCACACACCTCCGGGGTGAGAGGAGAATGGGTGAAGGGTGTGTGCATGAGTGTGTGTGTGTCGGAGGGAGAATCAGGACAAGACAGGGAGGAGAAGAGAGCTAATAACATAAAAAAAAAACATCTTTTTATACCTTAAATTTGTTTACTGCTCCAATTTATTTCATGCTCACAATATTAGTGACTCTAATTGAACTGATTCCATCTGCGTTCAATCAGGTGAATCTATACATGAGTGTGGGAGGCTTTCTCTTCATGATATTGTCATTGAAAAACTGCCATAAAGAGATAAAAACTGGAGAGAGCCTCAGTGAGAGGTGGCTGTGTGTAACAAAGACAAGTAGGAGACGGGTGCCAGTAACAGCAAGTGTACGCTTTGGAGAGTGTGTGTGGGTGTGTGTGAGAGAGAGGCAGCAGCGTGGAAGTTTGTCCATATCAGCTACTATTATAGTCAGCTTTCCCACTGGTGGGTACTGGTCCTGGATCAACATGCAAACTGGCAAATAGTGACTGGATAAATAATCTGGTGCCAGATAGTGAAGTGAACATTTTAAGACTGAAGTAGTGAAATATTCAGCGAATGATGCTTGTGAGCGTGACTCTAAAAAAAATCCAGATACTTTAAAAAGATTTCTCGGTTTATATATTTGCAGACGATTTTGGTCCAAACTAATATCTGTATTTATCATTATCAGCATACTGCTATTTTTTACCTCCGCCGGCGTTTGTCTGTCTGTCTGTGTACAAAATAACTCAAAAAAGTTCTGCACAGATTTGGATGAAATTTTCGGACCATTCATGCTCTCATTCACTCCTATGGGCTTTTAGACTCAATTAAACCTAGCAGGAGCCCACGCTGATGGAGAGAGCGTGCAAATCCAAACACAAGAGCTGCATTTTCTGAAATGTATTGTTCAAATATGCAAAAAAGGCATAATCTGATGTTAACTTCTGGTGAATTTAGGAGTAATCTACAGACGTAAACTGAGTAAAATATACTCAAACATTTGTATTTTTCTTCCCAATAGTCTGAAAGAAGAAATCTCAGAATAACCAGCGGGAGAAAAAATGTTTCAGTCTGTAGCGTCTCGCCTTAAATCACCTTCTGTGTTCGTTTTGGATTAAACAAGCATACCAGTCGATAAATGTGTGTAGGCTAAGTGATGAATTTTTAACTGTTTTATGCCCTGAAGCTATTACACACACACATAACTCAGCTCTGTGTGTGTGTGTGTGACTCTCACTCCTTAAAGAGTGTGGAGAAGAAGCTTCTTAGGATTTGTGTGTGTGGCAGCAGTGATTTGCTTTGGCCAGTAAAGTGGATTACAAGACATAATAACGCGGGCAACAAGTTCATTCAAAAAAAAAGAAGAAGAAGAAAAGTCACCACTGGCCACCTTCTAATATTTACTGTACACTTTGATATTGACCCGATACATAAAAACTGTGGGTCATAACGACAGCACATGTTTTCAGTTTGGATGAATCCGTTGATCCATGAAGGATTAAACTGTTTTGTGTAACATAAAACAAGTTGTAATGTCGAGAATACAGGGACGGGAACCGCTCCATTATTTATCAGCAACACCAGCTAAATGTCAGCGGCAGCAGGGAGGACGGTCCCGCTCGGCGCCCGGCTCGCCATCATCAAACACGGGCTGGCCTTTAGATCCGAGGCCTCGGCCCCGCTCAGCAGGACTGCACTGCTTTAGCTGCTTTCTCTTAAATGACACTTGAACTTTCCTGGCTTGGGTTGGTGAGTTGGGTCCAGTGGTGGAAGAAGTATTCAGATCTTTTATCTAAGTAAAAGTACTAATACCACACTGTGAAATTACTCCACTACAGTAAAAGTACAAAAGCATCAAAATGTACTTAAAGTATCAAAAGTAGAAGTGCCCGTTATGCAGAATGGACCCACTCAGACTACTTTTACTACTTGATATACTGTTGTGAGGTTTCATTAGAAAACTAAAGTGTAATCATTTTAAAGTTATCATGTTTTTATGTTAAATCTTGTAGTGGAGTAAAAAGTACAATATTTCCCTCAAAATGTGGTGCAGTAGAAGTATAAAGGTACATGAAATGGACCTCAAAATTGTACTTGAGTAAATGTATTTAGTTACATTGGCGCAGAAAATCGTCAGGAAATACAGAAAAATGTCCATCACAGGTTCACCTTCAGTTTACTGAACTTCGGTCAAAAACCCAAATACATTCAATGAATTCCCTCAGAACACCAGCAGATATTCACATGGAACCAGAGGACGATTTTTGGGCTTTTTTTCATTTCTTGAGTGGTTCCCAACTTTTTTTTTGCTTGGCTTATTCTGTTATAGATTGTTTCTTGCACACTCCTGCAGAGCATTTGAGCAGATGAAGAGATATCCAGATGGAGCTTCATTTCAGTGTCTTTGTACCTGCAAAAATACAAGTTTTACCCTGGAATCCAGACTGGACAAAGTTCATAGCTGTGTCTAATCAACACTCAGTATTATATGACAAACTCCTTCTGATCTTTGAGCTATTTGGTCGTTATTTACCCAGCAGCATGAACATGTGAATGCTGCTTCTCAAGGTGTGAATCACCAGAGGCCCCACTGTACGATATTATCACAATTCTGCAATATTCTGAGTATTGCCGTAAGATATTGCGATATGTTGTGATTTATTGTCTTTATTTCAGCTGCAGATTGTCTCCACAACACAAACATCTGTCAACATCTGCTCAAGTTTTAAAGTTTGTCCATCTCATCATTTTGATTGCAGAAAAACTGTGACCGACCAACATTTTCACAATAACTTTTATAATAAAAGATTGATCTTTAGAGTCCATGTATCCAGACAATATTAACTATTATCTTTACACATGAGAATCTAATGAAAGACAGATTCAGCACTAAGCTTCTCTGTCTGGAAAGGTTTTCGTTTTGTGTAAGAAAATAGAACAAATAATTTGCACCAATGTGGTGATCATGGTGTCAAATGGGAATTTCCATCGTCCAACTAATTCAATATGATAATGTTCTGTCAACCACTGAGCCCAACACCATGGTTGGAAAGCCCCACCTCCCATCCACACCTACACCTGTTAGAGGAATAGTTGAACATTTGGGGACTTTTTGCTTTCTTTTCTGGGAGCTACTGCAGCTGGTTAGCTTAGCTTAGCATAAAGAATGGAAACAAGGGGAAACAGCTAGCATGGCTCAGTCTGATTGTAGCAAAGTGGCACGGTTTCTGATGAGCACATTTCCCCCCAAAATGTCACACTGTCCCTTTAAATGTTGATCACCTTCACTTGATTTTAAAGTCCGTCACCCCTCGAGCACAGACTCTTCCTGTCCTCCTCTGCTGAGGTCAAACATCCCAGAATATTCCAGAAAAAGAGCCATGAAAGGCTGATTGAGAGCAGCTCTTTGTGCTCAGAGGCTGCAGCACGGCTCTGCCCTGCCATGCAGAAAATTCAACAAAACCTGCACCCCTCCAGACGATGATGTAATCTCTTATGGTTCTCATCTGAACATCATAACCAACGGCGGCGAGCCAGCGACGCGTTATGCAAGAGCGGACACACACACACACACACACACACAGGAAGGAAGCAAGGTGTGTGTGAACAGGCCAATCATTTGCAACAAAGAGGAGGACGGAGAGACGAAGGGGAACTTGAAATGCACCCTGAAAGCCGCTTTAGGAGCAACATTAAAGGCGGGAATCAACCCGTCACATGGGAGGCGCTTTCTGTACTCAAACTGTCTCAGACTAATGAAATCAGATATCATTGTACCTCAGAGAGCGTCGCTGATGTCTCGTTATCCGAGTCCTGAGCACCTCCACAGACATGCAGATTAGAGATTATAGGACGCAATCAAGCAAAAAGATCCGTCCATACCCACCAACAGCAGCAGATTATAAACCCTGTGCTCTGTGCTCACTTTCCAGTTTGTAATTACTCTCAGCTCAGTGTCATGCAGAGACACGACGAGGGTGCAATCAGGAGCACGGACTGTTTACTATAATTAAGGGAGTTGCAGCTAATCAACATGCGCTCACAGCAAAACTACCAACATAGAACCTGATCGTGTGAAAAAGGTTGAATGTGGGATAAAATCACACTTCTGTAGCTAAAATGGGCTCAAAGCTCCGTTTTTATAGTAATTAATACATTTTGGACTTAAGTAAGAAATTGGGGCTAAAACAAACAAGTTGGATTGATTTTTTTTACAAGTGGCCACTTGTGTTATTGCAGCAAAAAAATCTCCCTTCGGCCCAAAAATCTTCCTCCCCATTGGCCGCCATTATAAAAGAGGCAGAGCCTGAACATTTTACGGGTCTGTCAGTATTTTTAAATGCATTTTTATTTTCTGATATGTGCCAATATTGCTTGGGCTGATTTATGAATAGTTCTTTACTTTTAATTCTTTTAAATATATTTTTTTATTTCAATGGTCAACAGTTGACTGATACTAAACAACTTTACCGATTTATATTTAGCTATTTATTTTTTAAATTTTAATTACATGGTCAGAAATGGACTGATACAGAACAAAACTTACTGTTTTTTATTTAGCTATTTATTTTATCTTTATCTAAATGGTTAACGATTAACTGATACTAAACAAACAATACTGATTTTTATTTTGCTGTACATTTTATTATTATTATTTTGTTTAAATTGTCAGTTGACTGATGCTCACTGGCACACATCAGCACAAGCTCCTTACATGACAGCTCTCGCCTTCTTGCCCTGTAAATCTCCAGCTTCTTAGCGGATGCTATAAGCTTATGATCACATTCCAGATGTCAAATGATTACACCGACAAACAGGCCGGCCTCCAATCCGTCTATTTCGGTGCTCGGTGTGGGTGGACTCGGTTGCGCAACATCACACCTGGAGCACAACAGCCGAGGCTGCAGAGGTCGAACCGGGTGCTCCGACGTGAATTAAGTCATTCAGGGAGTTAACTGCTAACTCTAAACATGGCCGCCCCCTGCGCTCCCCTCAGGGGCTTCACGTTGCCTGACAGGCTGTGATTGGACGATGATGTAATGGCTTTTAAACCCTCAGTGTGGAGGGACACCCCACTCTTCACCTTATGTCATGCAGATATTGTGACCCTGCAGGATCTCCGACAGGAACTCCAAATAAGGCTTTAAAAAGTCATAATAAGATCATAAACACAACTCTGCAACATTTCAGGACACTTTGCAACAAAGTTGAAAACAATTTCTTAGACTGGAGCATTTGTTTCCAAAATGTTTATATTTACGGCATGTTTGTCATATTTGAGCAAAAAAAAAGGATATTTTCTTCCAAAATAATGACAAGTTGTAATACTGGAGCTAAAAATCTGAATATTTGCTTGCAAAAATGCACAATTTCATGCCATTTTGCAACACCAGAGTAAAAAATCTGAATATGTTCTTCCAAAGTAGGGACAATTTCTAATACTGGAGCTAAAACTCAAACAAACAAAAACTAAAAACAGAGACATTTTCATGCCAATTTGTAATATTGGAGCAAAGAATCTGATCATTTCCTTCCTAAATAGTAACAATTAGTGAAACTGGAGCTAAAAATCTGAATATTTTCTTCTAAAAAGTTAATTCTCATGTCCTTTTGCAACACTGGGGTCAAAAACCTGAATATTTTGCTTCTTAAACAGTAACAATTTGTGACACTGGAGCTAAAAACCTGAAATTGCTTGCATAACAATGTGATTTCATGCATTTCTGTAATGCTTGAGCTATAAATCTGATTATTACAATAACAATGTTTCATGTTGGGGCTGAAAATCTGAATATTTTCCTGCAAAATAGTGACATTTTTAAAAGTCAGAATATCTTCTTACAAAAAAAGTCACAAATTGTAACACTGGAGCTAAAAAATATAAATTTTCTTTTCTATAAAAGTGACATTTCATGGCATTTTATAATGCCTAAGATAAAGATCTGAGTATTTTGCTACCCTGATAGTAACAATTTGTAACACTGGAGCTAAAAATGTGAAATTGTGGTGAGAAAACAGAAGCTGAATGTGTATTTTCAAACACATGCACACATGAAAGTGGATGCAAACTGCAGCACAAGGAGTCCCAGCGCGGGGAACACTGGGTGTAGCTGTGAGCTGAGTGTGTGAAGCCCTCCAGGCTCGTGCTCTCTCACCATGTATCCACTTTCCTGCTCTGCACAGCCAAGAGGGCAAAAAGGCATCAGCTGCAGCACAACAGCTGACTCTGCACTCATTAGTAAATAAATCACCATTAATATTCCCATGCAGAACCTCAATCTATAATCTGTGCATTCATATCCCAGCAGCCTGCTGTTTGTGTGACCTCACCAACAACACTGAGGGTGATTTTACTACCAACCACAATGAAAACAAATCACACGGTTTGGGCGTTGAGTGCTCAGATGCACAAAGACACGCCTTCCAGCAGCACACAGATTCAATAACAGCAACAGTTTGGTTGCCTTAAATCGACTGTTTTTTAGCTGGAGTTTGGTGTGCACATTTTTTGCATGTTAATTTTATATGCATGTTGCAAAAAACACCCATGCATTAAAAAGATGATTTATGTTGCACCGTGCATTAACATGTCTGAGCCTGCTGCTCCACACTGCGGCCACACAACACACACGCGCTTCATATGTTGCAGTCGACTCATCAGGCTGCTGACAGATCAGACACCGAGCCCCTGTCGGAGGAGGGAGGAGGGGGTCGCTGATAATGATCGACGGCGGGATCATGGAGCTACACACCTGACGGGGGGAAACAATGCAGCCGTGCAGGGAGCGCAGCGCGCCGCCTCCACAGCCGCCCATCAGCCGCTCGTTCAGCAGAAAATCGCTCATGATGGTGCGGCAACGTGAAAGCAAATTGGCGTTAATATATGCACCATAAACCCCACACCGTGCACCTTCCACCAACCCGCCCACCCCTCTCCTCTCCTCTTCTCCCCCCCTTCATCTGCCTCCAAATCCCTTTCAAGGCGCCAAAATAACAGACAAACATCAACACGGGATTGTGGGAATAATCTGCAGCGCGGAGGCTGTTATTGCTTTTTCCAAATCGCCTTCAAATAGGTGAGAGGCCAAAGGGAGAAAGGAGGAGAAAAAAAAGCATCGCTATTGTCTCGAAGCGAGAAGCCATTGCAAGTAGGTTAAACCGCTCAGGCTGGCGCAGACGCAAATGTCTCCAGAGAGAAATACGCAAAAACGCGCAAATGTCAGCGGCTGATTGAGCGTACCTTTGCTCTCTTGTCCCTCGTCTTGGGTCTCCTCCGCGTTGGACTCCATGGCCGGCTTGGTCCCATCCATTATTTTACGGGAATATAGTCTCCTTGTGGCACTTGTACCTCACAGTCTGTGGATGGTGGAGCTGTCCTGGTGACTTGATGCTC
>CAFUXE010000054.1:117427-149363 GCA_903364295.1 Serranus cabrilla | reverse complement strand
ACACACACACACACACACACACACTCAACACCCTCCCAAGGCCTGCGTCATGTGACCTTGTCATGTGACTCAGGAGCTGTTGCACCTGTGACCTACTGTACTGAGCTGCAGCACACGCCAGCAGCAATGTGGGATAAGAGCTGCTTCCCTCTACAGTATGCAAGCACACGGTGAGTCACAGTGTGGAGGACATGCAAAGCGGGTTCATCATCATCTTCATCACCATCATCATCATCATCATCCTCGCTCCTCTGCTGTCTGTGTGTTACATTTATATATATATATTCATCCTGCCTGGGCTCGTGCGATCAGATATATGACTGTTTGCATCTGCATGTGTGGATTCGAGATGACGCCCGCCTCGGAGCTTTTATTGCATCGCCGCGTTGCCATGACAACAGGTCCTCTGGATGGCGACTGACTCTGACACAGCAGAGTAGCCGTCGGGGCCGAGCTTAAAATGCTCACATGCAGGACAAGGGAAAAAGACAAGCAGACTAAATATGAAAGCTAATATGAGGGTTGGTAGGTGGGTGTTTGCTGAAATACTGAAGAAGAAGAAGAAGAAGAAGAAGAAGAAGAAGAAGAAGAAGAAGAAGAAGAAGAAGAAGTGTGTTCTGGCTCGGCTGCAGCTTCTTGTAAGGGCCAAATCAGTGATACAACACAAATATGTGCTACTAAGACTACAGAACACCTTTCAAAGCATTAAAAAAACACCATAAAAAGAGCAAAGGACATAAAATCAATAGCAAAATCAATAAGACATACAAACAAAATCGTGTTAGAGGAAGAGAAAACTGCGGACATCAGGGTGAAGGTGTCTGTGATATAGTTTGATACTAGATCAACCTGAGAGTGATCAATAAAACCAGTAAATCAACTAAGAAAGATGCCACAGAAAGAGTTCATCACCTTCAGTTTCTTGTATCTTTGAATGTGACTCTGCAGCCTGTAATTCCCCTCCTGTCCAGCAGGTGTCCTCAGCATCACCCACCCACCTGCACACCTGCTCCCAATCCCCTCGTCAGCTTACACACCTGCTCCTTTTCCCAACTTTCTTGCCATGTTGTCTTTTGGTGAAGCTGATCTGAAAGGCCTGTTCACACCAGCATCTGAATAGAAATCTCAGCATTTACTTTCAGGGGAACAGAATCCAAAATAGAGGAAGTTATTGGAGCCAAATAGCTTCCTGCAACACCCATTTTTATTCAGCTCTCCTCCTTAAAGAGAAGTGGCTACCAAGCTGCAACTTTACGGGTAAGTGAAGCAGGTGCAGAAATACTGTAAACCTGCATTCTTTATATTGGCCCACTTGATTTATTTTACGAATGAGTTTATGGTTTATATATATGTATGGTGAGTGCACTATTTTTATTAACGCTCATTTAGTTTGCTATGGGTAGCATTGATAAATGACCTATTCTGTCATTTGGATTGGAGATCTCATTAGTTGAGAATCACTGGTGTAGAGCAAAGTAGTTCAAACTTCTAGGTAAACAGAGGAACTTCTCTTTTTTCTTTGCTTTTATTTTTACTAACCATTATCGAAACCTGCTTTTCATATTTTTTTACATATATATGGAGCTTTTCCTCTTATCCATATCTATCCGGTAACACGTGTGCTTCTCTTTCTTTGGAGTTTAAAACATCCAAGGCAGCCAATTCCACATTAGCAGAGTGTCAGTCTTTATTTGACTCTCGGGGTGTAAAGATCAACAGTTTATGCCAGCGCGGATAAAAGTCCACGACCATCAGAGTAAATGTAACACTTTTAATTTTGAAAAGCTGCCTCTGAGTCATATCAGCTGTGAACAAAGTCTTACATCAACACTTGTCAACTGCAGATAATTAACAATGAAAAATCAACACTTGCTGGAAAATGTGCTGTGCACTGGAGGATTTGATGCAGAATTTGTGTTTGATGGCGTATTTTGTAATGGATATACTGCATTACATAACAGCACGCTGGATATGTTCATTCATTCAGGTTTCTAAGCATGAGAAGGGAAATATAAGGTTTATAAAAGTACTGTTAGTGCAAAATTTTTGTTTTTCGGCAACTCCACATGTAGGCTATACAGATAAAAACACTGAATAAATATGGTTTGTGTTCAGCCCTCCCCAGACTGTCATTTTAACACCATCGCTGCAGTTTAAGTGTTGGTACACTGTTTTTCTAATCAGGTCAGTGGATCGTTCCACTTTCTCCTTTTTTCCAGCTGAGTGATCATTTATTCCTTCAGAATAAAACAGTCCTCTAAAATGTGCAGCTCTTTGAAGTCTGTCTGCCGCTCCATTCAGCATCCATCCTGCACATCAGCGCGCAGAGAATCCGCGGGAGAGGATGCAAGAGGATATGAGTTTGCACATATCCGCAGAGACGAAAACTGCAGCGAGCACAAAGAGCGAATTCACGAAGGAGGGCGGCACGGGAGGGGGAGGAGAGGAGCGAGAGGAGGGGGGGAATGGAAAGAATAATGATGAGGACAATGAGAGGAGCAGATGCAGATGAAAGACGGGGTGATGATGCTGACGATGATGAGACTAAAGTAGCAGTTTGGGGGGAGTAACAAGGAGAGAAGGAGAGCTGAAAGAAGAGAAGTTCATGATGGATTCCTGCAGAAAAACTGCTCCAGTAAATCATGTCACTTGGCTACATCCTGTCTGTTCTCAACTTCTCACCGGCCTGAAGGCGATAAACAGCCCGGCCGACTTATTGGAAACAGATGTTGTGAATGGGAAAAAGAGACGGACAGAGAGAAAGAGAGAGCGCTGGGAGAGAAATGCTTGGAAAAGTTGCCTGTGTCGAGGCCTAATGAGATTAATAGGAATGCTACTGGTTTCAGAGCTGAGTACGATCCAAAACAAACGATCACATGTACAGTCTGTTTTCTGTGATCACAAACATGATCCGTGTGTTTTTTTGTCTTTGCTTTTGGTTTGTTCTGCTTGGCTTTTCATGCACAGGGAGCTGGTGTTATCATGTCAACATCAATCCGTGCTTCAAACTGTGTACGACACAGAAATGTCTGAGTGCAACCTTCAGGTTTTGTGCCCTTTAGTGAACTTTCTTGCACAGGAGATCTCAATGGGTTTAACTGCCTAAAAACAGCTTATAGAAAATAAAGAAATGTGCACAGCCCTGCTCCTCCACATCGACTGCACACAACAGACATTGTCTTCCGTGTTCCAACTTCGTCCAGCCGGTTAAATCCCTCCTAATCCAATCAACATCAACTCTCACATGAGGAGTTGACGTGGGAAGACAGTCAGGAAAGCTCACATTTTACCTCACAGGAGGAGACGCTCGCATGAAAACATCCACAAAGACATTCAGGTTAAACTCACATTAAAAAGAGGAAAAGTCTGCAAAAAGTCTGCAGTAATGGAAAGTAAATTCCCTTATTTATGGAGTCTCGACCACCTTCTTTTGGCCTAATCTTTAAAAGCTTTAAACCTTGCTGCAACACATGCACGTGCACGCGCGCGCACACATCACGGGGTCACATGCATTTTCTTTTCCACGCTGATAAACTAAAGGAAACTTGCTGCCTCTTGCACAATCTGATCAAACATTTGCACAGTGTTTAAGAAGCCAACAACACACACATAAAGTTGCAGCTGCAGAAAATCGTGCACGAGCGTACGTAAAAACTGATCAATAACGTCCAAAACTAACAGTTAAAAGAGGAGACACGGAGAAAGTGCACAGACTGATGAGTTTATATGGTTCCTCTCTGTTTGAGCCTTTAAACTGATTAACACACAGGCAAGCAAATTAGAGTGGAAACACGCTGCATCACGCGCAGCGCACGCGCGCAGAAAACAAGCCCCCGCAGCATCCAAACATCAAGAAAACAACACAAGTGACCCGATTTCTTCTGAGAGCGGAACTGAGACAATGTGAAGAACAGTTCACCTACCCATTTTCCTGCTGCCCCCGAGACAAACAAGCAGAAAGTCCCAAAAAGTCCCAGATGATGTCCACAGGTTGTTTGTTCGGAGGGGGGCTGCATGCAACAACTGGACGTCCCGTTTCGGGATCAGGGGGGCGGGGGCGGCGTGACGTCACCGTGGGTCTAGAAATGGATCAGACTTCATTAATCCGCTGCAAGTTTCTTTATTGGTCCTGCAGGCGTTATGGAATAACAAGGGGAAAGTAACTAAGTACAAATACTCAACTACTTACTTATACTTTTACATCAGCACTTTGCAGATTAAGATTATTAATTTCAAAGTTTGCCAATATTAATGCATCAATAATCATAATCCAGCAATATATTATGCTCATTGTGCATAATAAGTGGTTTTGGTAATTTAAGTATATTTTAATGCTGATGTTTTTGTACTTTTACTGTAACATTTTGCATGCTGGACTCACTATTGAGATTATTTAGAGGTATTTTTTAAAATTTAAACTACAGTGAGGAGCAGTGTTATAAATGTATTTTTAGATTTTCTATCTAATTTTTAGTTGATGTTTTTAATTAGAAATGAATACCTATTTATTATTGATTTCAATGAATGAACTTTAAAATACTTAGAAATAGATAAACCACAACAGACCTTTAATTCCTTACATGACGTTATGAAAATTAAGTTCTTAGTCCAATCAATTATTTTAATTTAATATTACAATCAATATGGCCTTTATTTATATTTTTAATTATTTTGCCATTTATTTTATTTTCCTTATATATTTGCTTATTTATTATTATACTTAGTTTTTTTATTTATTTTTTGCTTGTTTTGCTTATGTATATTTCAATTAAAAACCACCTGATTTTAAAATGCAAAACAATGATTATGATTCCAAGATTCTGTACTTTAATTTGCAAGTAGATTAAGATAGATAAGTAAAAGAGTATTTTTAGAGTGTTTTAGTATTTTTACCTCAAGATCGGAGGACTCAAGTGCAAAAATGTTTAATTAAAACAATACTTTGGATGTAGAAATGTAATATAATCATAAACCAGACTCCTCTTACAAACACAGGTAAATAAGAAATCAGCACTGACAAACAGGTTCTACTCAGACAGAAAACACTTTATTATAAACAGAATTTATATAAGAAACATCTTTCAGTGTATAAAAAAGGATGGTAGAGCACAAGATAAAAGAGAAGAGTGTGCGTCCCTCCTGAGGAACCACAGGAAGGCTTTGAACCGACGAAAAGTCAGAATCAGAGAGACACAGTTTAGAAGCAACAACAACAAATCACTCTTGGTGTGCGTTGAAAGTGGAATATCAGACGCAGCCATGCGGGAGAGGAGAAGAGGAGGAGGGGGGCGAAAATGTTTTTTTGTGGTTAAACTAAGTTGACAGGCATAAGAGGAGCTACTGCAGCATGTAACATCGCCGAGCTCGAAGGGTAAACAGAAACAGATTAGGAGGAAACACGCAGGCACATGTTGTTTGAATATATTTGCATCACCTACAGGAGCGCTTTTACTGTAACTCTGAACCTCGGATGACACTTTTCTTTCCAGTTTTTGTCCTGAAATGTAGCAAAAACTATGACGCTTCAAATGAAAGAATATGTGTCGCATCAAAATCATAAGTTTTCATTCGGAGCAGGAGCTGACAGGTCAGTGACATTCACGTCTGGCTGAGCAGAAGCTCGGCTAATTCATGCAACTTTTTTTGTGCTTAAAATAACTTGTAACCCTCAGATAACCCGCACCATTAGTTCTACATCAGCAGCAATCCATTACACGACAAAGCTGCTGTCACAGCTGGAGATCAGAGCAAGGATTTCCTCCAGAATCAAACACTTCGTCACAGCTTCAGCGGGATGACGGGCCAGTACTTCGGCTGCTTCATGTCGCAGTTTCTGTCAAAGCCGAGCTGCATCGCCGCCTCCATGGCCATGATCTTTGCAGCGTCGGCGCCATAAAGCTTCTTCATCTCGGCCCCGCGCCGCTCGCCGGGTCGCTCCCAGGGAGGCGCCGTGCTGCTTCTCCAGGAGGCGGCGCGCAGGTCCTGGTCGTCCGGGATGTAGCGGTCGTGCTGCTCGGCCTCCATCTGCTGCTGCTTCCCTGCAAGGACAAGAGGAGGTTGGGTCAGTCTGGGGCGGGAGAAGACAGAGACGTCTCCTCACGATGTGATCTCTTACTCAGCTCCTCTCTGTGTTTCTCCGTCTGGGCGAAGTACTGCCGCAGCTCCTCGCTGATCTCCATGTTGCTCACGTCGCACTCGATCTCGCTGTCCGAGCTGCTCGCCTCGTCCTCTTCGTCCTCTCCTGCCTTCCAGTCTGCGTACCGGTGGCTGCTGGGATGGCGCTCCTGGCTGTAAGCGTGGCCGTAAGCCGCCTCCAAGGCCTTCTGGTAGGCACGCCTGTGTCTCTGGTGCCAGGCCATGGCCTGCTGGTAGTGCTGCCAGTAGCGGCTGTAAACAGGGCTGGAAAACCAGGACATCACAGTGCTGATGTCCTCCTGCCACGAAGAAGGAGCAGCACAGACTTAATGCTTAGTCTCATATTATTCAAAAGTAAAAAATCAGCAGGTTATACTGGATAGTTTTGCACACCAATGTCTTCAAATGGCAGTAAATATAACTTATATAACACTATAATGTCAACAGATTACATATAAAAATATATAAAACTATTTTAACTAAAAAGCATGACTTCTTTCTTGTGAATCCACATGAATGGTTATTGAATTTGGTCTTTATAATATTATTAGATTACTCATGTACACACAGGTGTTTTACTATATTTCTTTTTCCAAAAGACCAAACAACACATTCGATCGAGATTTTGAGTAATCAAAGCTCAAATGTTTGTTAACAATAACACATTTGGAAACAAGTACTTCACAATAACAGAAAAGACATTTCAGGTTAAGCTGTGCAAAAAGTACAATTTATATTTAGATTATACTTGAATTTTTCCAGAAAATGCTTTTCTCTGTATTAGTAATAATGCATTTGTGAGGGAGTGACCACACGTTTTATCGCAGCTGTTATATTGTTATATTGGGCTGTGATAAAACGCGCAGATTGGGCCTTCCCGGCTTCCTTACCATGACTGGAGACGTCTGCAGCTGAGCACGAGCTTTGCCAACTGCTACTTCTGAAAGAAAAAGAAAAACTTAACAGCTAACGTGAAAATAAAGAGTGCTTCTGGTAAGTTAAACCACGAGTCTGACAGTTAAGCTAACTATAAAGTTTTAAGAGGAATAACGCGAACATGATATGGGATGTTGGAAAACAAAATTGGTCGCTGAACCACCGGAAACACCTGCGACTAAACATGCAGTTAATATCTGTAACATATAAAGAGTGTTTACATGCATTTAGGAACATTTACCGGGGTGGTGTGAGCTTGTTAGCAGCTCATAATGCTTCCGTAAAGAAAATTTCCCAGCAGCCTTTGCGCCACAGCAGGATTTATTGTGGCTGAGTGGCGCCATCTGGTGGACACGGAGCGCACGTGCAACATATAGAAATTCAGGAAATACAGCAAAAAGCGTAAATAAGTAAAATAATTATTTTTTTTATATGTATTTATTTATTTCTAAAAAGAATAGTGCCATCAAAGCTATAAAGGATTGGTTTAGATTAATTCTATATTTTAAAAAAATGTAATATGCAACATTATCCTTTGGATTGCAAAAAAACTAAACAGTACTGTCAAACTGTAGTTGTATTGTGTGTTTCATTTCTGTTTTATAAATGGAAATAAAAATAGTTATCCATGAACTATCATTAAAAAAATGTTTGTTTAAAATGGCCAAATTTAAAGACCTATAACAAGCTTACTTTAAGTTTATAGCACATTTCTTCAAATGTAATCTTTTTGTTGTGATCGTGTTCGGGGTGATTTAAAAATGCTGATAGCTATTGTATTTATTATTTATTAAAATGTCTGCAATTGCATAGGTAGTCAGCTTTTTTAGTTCAAATGTATAATAATGTAAAAATCATCGTAAATAATTTGAATATTTGTTTTAGGAAGCCTTTGACTTAGTAGGCAAATCTGTGAAAAAACAAGTTCACAGTCTATATTTGTTGATTTATTGATCTCTTTTTAATCGAACATGTTAAAAACAAACAAAATATTTATAGTAATAATTTTAAAATATCTAATTTAAAAAATGGAAGAAAAACTAAACAAACAAGAATAACAATACAATTTTCTCCAGAAATGTAGCAAAATCACAATTAACAAAATAATAAAGCCCAAAAACTTACCCGTTTTATTTTTGTTATATATTTTTTTCCCAATAATATTCCAAAGGTATATTTTTATTCCAGTACAAAAAAATTTTGTATTGGTGTTAAATCAAAATGTTTTTTTCCTGTCTGGTTTGTTGTGGAAGTTCAATCTCTAAAGGTGTCTATATTTAGTGAATTTTCTTATGTAGTTTGGCTTCATATTTGTACTGTTTTCAGAGCAAAGTCAAGATATGACAATAGTATTTTTCATCTCTGAATCCATCAGATGTTTGTGTTTCTGGCTTTGGACGTGGAGATATTTCCGAGTGTTTGAGTGCTGTGAGACATGTTTGACTGTATATCTGGGTCATGCTTTGGCTCCAGGCTTCAAAGCTTTCAGAGGAAATGCAAAAAGACAGATGTGCCTTTTCAAAACACATTTCCTCCTCTCATGTTTGAATGGATGACTTAACACAATAAAATAAGTACTTTTATCTCTTTCGGAACAGGGTTTTCTCATGTATTACTTTGTTGAACACGACCTCAGATCGCTGTGTAAGTATTTACCGTATATATACATTTTTATAGTTAATTATTATCCTTATGTTGTCCTTTCTTCTTTCATCCACAGCTAAACTGAAGGTTTATTAAATACCATGAATCATGAAAGGTAATTTTTTTATTATATATGCTATTGCATGATGGGTAATTTCACTTTTTGTATATATATATATTTGACTCATATGTTGACTTGTGTCATTTTTTATGCTTTTTTTTTTAATATATAAAACTGTAATTGTGTGAATATGTCAATAATATATAGTATATTAATACCATAAACACCACATATCTGTATTTGATCAAATTGATTAAGCATAATTAGTAAAATGTGGTGCATTTAGTGACATAATTTAACACAATGCAGGTATATTAGAATACTTCATTCACCTTTTATTTACATTAACTGTGTATATAACAGTGCTGCTGTGCAAGTTTACTGTTAAATAATATTAATAATCAGCAGCTATATAAGCCAATTTCACCAATTTCCTGCAAAAACACAAAGAAGAATACAAAATATATTGCATTTAGATATTTAATTTTGTTTAATTCAATTTCAAAGTCCATTATAGTTTAAAAATGTATATATATCAATGATTAGTTAGACCAGAAGATCGATAATTGGTCACACAGTACAGTTATGTGTGTACTGCTCCCTCTGCTGGCCGGCCTCATGCATTACTCTGCTTATTGTGTTTACTATAATAACTGCATTAGTTCCTACAGCTGAAGGGACTTTTTTCCTATGAAGTAAACTGGTGACTGCTGAGATTTCTTATGCATGTTATATTTAAATCAATACAATAACAGTCCAGAACAAAATAAAAACATTTTTAATTAACCAAAATAGTTAATTTGGATGAATTTTGAGCAGATTATTTGGAATTATTGCATCAGAGATCAACTTCTATGTTATTTTTAGGAACTTTCAATACATTTTTCCTCTACAAGTCTGCATTATGTTTATTTATTTATTTTCAAGAGTCATACCAAATTAATTTGCTTCTTTTTCATGGATTGTGTGTCAACTTGGTTATTGTTGTAGCAGCTCTGTGGTTGTTTTAACTGCATATTTTTACTAATTCAGGACGAGGCTGTTGAGCCTCTGAAGCATGTTAAAGTATTTAAAAAATGTATTTAATATACTTAAAGTATCTCTGAACACGATTCTTTAACTGCAGATGTGCTTAAAACAACAACTGTATGTTGGAGAAACTATAAATTCAAATATGTTGCATAAAACATTGAGACACAGGATCAGTAAACAACAACATTATTATCATACAGTAGAAATCTCTCTCCTCCCACAGAGCCGAAGCCTCACAGACAGGAGATAAAAACACTGTGGGGTCCTTATCTTCCTCTTGTCAGAGTAGTTGATTATTACACTGAAGTCTAATTTCTCATGTTTGAGCTTCTTTATTTATCTGTTCCAGGTGATGAGGACCGTGTCTTCCTGCTGCAAACTTTATATTTAATCAAATAAGTTCAGCTGACCACAAGATGAAACTACGACACGTAGCATCAGTGATTCCGCTTCACACATTTTCCTGCTCGTCTCGTCACCGTCGTGTTGGAGGGCTTGACCTAGTTTCATCCTCCAGTCACTCGAATGTCTCGCAGCACTTCAACCACAGTCCGGAAACTCATGATCTCCTCTTAAAGTCAGTGGCAACCTTTTCTACCTGGTTCCATATCCCTGTCTGCCTCCTCTGTAGTTTCAGTCTGTGTCTGTTTACAGTTCAGCTGAGGAACAAACTGGCATTTAAAGTTTTTGTGTGTGTGTGTGTGTTTTTGTACCAGTAGCAATCTATTTGTACATATTTCAAAAAAGCGTATATTTCTATTAACTTAACACACTTTAACCAGGTGGGAAAGTCAAAGTTTTAAAGATGTGTATTGAAATTGATGCTGATATTTGGACATATTTTAATAGTTGTTTACTAGGTTTGGGGAAGAAAATCTATACAGCATAGTATTGCAATATTTTGCATAATAATATCATAATATATATTTTATTATGTATATCCCTGATGTTGCACCTCGGTCTGAGCAGTGAAGTAAATGCAGAGGTGCCTATTTATTTCAATACAAATAGAGACTATTTCTCACTTAATTTATCACCCCAGTAAAAATACTAATGGTAAGATCATGGTCTCAATTGTTAGTTTCAAGTCTACTTTAATACATTATGATGTTAATTGTGTAAATAAAGAGAAAATAGGTGATAAAGTCTGGTAGGATTTGGGGCGTGGCTACCTTGTGATTGACAGGTTGCTAACACAGCAGTGGGGGTTCAAATGGGAGACCTCACTGTGACCACGCCCACTGTTTACAAACAGTCTATAGTCCATGACATTTTGTCATCAGCCCAAAATAACTTTTTCCCTCAGACATCCATTGTAAAAGATGTCTCTGACATTCAAAAACAATCTATCCACTCTTCTATAATGTCCATTTCGGTCCAGTGACACTCATGTCAAAACGCTGCCAACTTCTCTGGGCTCATCTGACAATGACTGAAATATGAGCCTGTCAGACCGCAGCACATTTTTCCCACTTTGCATCAAACTGTTTGGGAAAATCATGGACTTCCTGCCTTTTCTTTCTTTTTCTTTAGCGGAGACAGAAGAATGGGGGGGAGACCCGGGCTGGACCTGAACCTGGTCCCCTGCAGAAAGAACTCTGAAATGCATTCTGCTGATATCTGCTTGGACGCCCCGTGGAGCTGTGCTTCCTCAAACAGTGAGGGTGATGGGTGGGTACGACCTGATTAAATTACTCCACACAGTGCTGTACTTTGACCTGTGATTGTCGTCTGAGCAGACTTGTCTCTGTGTGGTCTCAGGTGAGAGCCTCAGCCTGGAGACAGCAGCTGTGGAGCTCTGTGCTGCTCCTGCATGAAGGTAAGTCTGCAGCATCACTCAGCTACCAAACAACACTCCACTTACGTTTGTTTATTGCTTTTTATATTCAAAACTGATATGTAGTTTGTGCACCGTCAGTCAACCTGACAAACTTATGATGACTGTTGAAATGGAGCTCAGTACCACTGATGGGAACCAGGACCTGGAGCCGATCTGGGAGAAGATCCGCCCACTGCATAGGTCAGACTGATGATACCTGATAACTGCTGTGAAGATGATTAATCATTTTATGAATTGTTGAAAATGAAACTGTGTTTAGATGGCATGTTTTTAACAGAGCTGAAACTCTAACACAAAGGCGTGAACACATGAATCTTTTTATTTTTTTTTTCAGACTCAGTTGTCCTGTCCTGCAGGACGTGAAGTCCGTCCTCAGACAGACGACCAACAGCTTCGACACAGCGGAGAGCAGCAACGACGACCGAAGGACTCAAGCAACGGTTAGTGGTGTGCATGGTCACAACTTTTTACGGTTTTGTTTTTCTGTGTTTTAAGTTGTGAAATGTTCAATGTTTAGATTAATGTTGAGCAACAGAACGACTTGGTCAGGTTTAGAAAATAAAACATAGTTTATTAAGATAAGTACTTCTGTACGTAACACAAGTTGCGTATATGATATATAATGTGAAGGAGTTATTTACGAAAGTTCACTAATCCGAGCACCAGAGATTGCACAAGAGAGAAAAAGACAGAGAGGTTGCCAATCAAACAACTTTGGTCAACCACGAGAGAAAATAGAAAGTTTTCAGCAATTAGTTTTAATTGGGCATCTTGTTCAGTCATGTGAGTTGAATGGTCGCTATGTCAGGACTTCCTGTTTGCACATAAACTTTTTTCCATTTGAGCTTTTATGCAAATTTTCCAAAGATTTATCAAATTTGTTTTGTGTTTCCATCAAGTTTTTCTCTTGCAAACCTTAAAATGCATATAGAAATTTGTTGATGGAAACATGACTAATGAGACCCTAACACATCAGGAGAATATTTCCTGAGATAATCAAGTCAGAAATCGGCTCATTTTCCCATATATTCTTGTACAATCTGAGTTCTTTTTGTAACCAGCGGAGTCGCCCCCTGCTGGCCATCAGAAAGAATGCAGGTTTAAGGCACTTCTGCTATTTAGGGTGCAGCTTTCCTGTGATAATGACGGTTCAAACTGACTTTTTCTCCGTTTTTAAACCCATTTAAATAAAGTCTGTGCCCTTAAAGCTTTTGCTGTTTATTAATTTCCCGTCCTGTCTGCTGCCTTCAGCTCCTGCAGGTGCTGGCGAGCAGCAGGCGCCTGGAGCAGAAGCTGGATCACTGCCTCTGGATCCAGAAGGTTTTCATCGTCCTGGTGATGGGCTTGACGGCTTTGTGGGGCTTCACTCTGTACATCCACTTCTCAGCTGGATATGCTAAATGGGCCGTGGCTAAAAACTGACTGAGGCAGTTTGGAAACACTCTTTTGGTTGTAAGGTGTCTCCTATTTCTAAATGTAACCTGCTCCATAAATTCTGCACTCCTGGAAGTTTACATGTACCCAGGAACATGGATAACACACACATGCTATGGAGACAAACTTCCCTATGGGGACAATAAAGTCATCTTGTTCATAAACTCCTCAGACTCTGTAAGTTTGACTTCCCGTACACGATCTATAATGCTGTTAACAGAAATGATGCTTTTGAGTGAAACCGGTATTCCCCATCGTCTGTCTGGAAAGTAGAATAGTCATACATTGTTGCACTTCCTGTTCCTGGAGGTCTGCTTACCTCCTCTCAGTTTAGTTTACTATATACGGATAGAAACACTTTCTGCCATCATGGACAAACCGACGCTGTCGTTTCTGCTGCTGTTTCAACTGAGTTTTGGCGTTAAAGGTAAAAGGAAAGTTTCTTTATTCACTAATTTTCTTTGCTTGTTCCAGTGCAGTGACTCTTATTTCTGATCATTGCAGGAACTCTTGTGAAAACCATCAGCAGGGAACCAGACGTGACTCCGATATGCGCCGCGGCCACACTGAGCACCATCGTGCTGATCGTGTGTAAGATCAGAACGGAGAGGAGCGGAGGGGAAGAGTGCCGCCTGCTGTATAAATACGGAGACGACTTTGTGCAGGAATGTGGCTCCAGATTCACTCTTGTGATGAAGAATCGGACCGTGTTCCTCAACCTGAGCAGGTTAACACCAGAGGACAGTGGGAGCTGCAGCTGTGAGTGTTCACATGCTCATGGATCAGAGATTCTGCATCTCATTATCACCGTGGAAGGTACATTTTTAAAACTTATAGATATCATCATGAAACTTCCCCAGTTTGTTATTCACATTAAGACAATATTTTTTTTGCATTACAAGTTTAATGAAATGTTATGTTGATATGTGCAAATGAGGTGTGAACTCATTAAATATGCATCATTTTCATATATTTATAAATATATAAATCTCAACATTGGATGAAGCAAATTTCAAAGTAATTTTATTTTGTTGAAAATAAATAGAGAATAATAATATATTAGGGGTATTATATATACATATAAATGCTTAATGATGTCTATACATGTAAAAATAAAGGTCTGTCAGTGTAAAATGAGATTATAGGGAATAATACGAGCACTCTTACTGTATTTATTGCTAAATATTGATGTGATCTGAAGTGTTTTTGTCTTTATTCTTAAGTCAGCGCTTGTCCTGCGACCTTTGCTGTGATTGGTCGGGCTGCTGCAGTTTTCATCATAACCGGAGTAATCCTGGGGGTCATCCTGAGAAAATATTACAGCAGGTAAAAATTATTTACTGTACTTTGGGGTTACAGCTACCCCTGTAGCAGCAGCTACGTGTACATGTCAAAGACTGGTTAGCTTGTTTTCCAACTTGAAATATAAATTAATTTGTGCATTTTTAATAGTTTTCTTATCAATTCAATGACCTGTACCAAAAACAATATTAAAAATGAATGTTGCCATTAAATAACTGATGAAATGTGACACTTATATTTCTGCTTTAACTGTTACTTTTATATAAATTCCCCTGTTTATTGGCTTATTAGCCAGGCCTCTAACACAGTACTTTTTCTTTATTAAGTAGCAATTAATAATGATATTTTAAGGAAGTCTGATGTGTTTTTATAGGATGACCCAGATGACACAAGCCTCCAGCAGCCAGCGAATGATCTCTGACTAACTTCTGGCTGCACCTTAAACACGGTGTCACATTTGAAGCAGGAAATAAATGGAATAGAGACTTAAATCTTCTCTTGAATTCTGTTTTACACATCCTCATGAATATACGATTTTTTAATTAAATGTATATATAAAGAGGGCATCTTTGCTGTTATTTATCTTTATATCACGCCAAGCTAGCTATTATAACTTAATGACTTAATGAAACGGAGTGGGCTAGCTAGCTAGCATCAGTTCCTCTAGAGCTGAAGTTAAATCTGTTAAAATTCTTGAAGAAAAAGCCACAATGCCACTGATAAGAACCTCAATATAGTTTAATATGAAATAAAACAAAAAAAATAAAATGGAATAACAGTAAATTATACATTTGTAAACATGGAATTATCTTTTTTTTGCATGAAAAAATGGCTCAATGATTATTAAAGTCATGCAAATACTAATGATCTCAGCTGTGCATGTTATATCTCATGCACTGTAGGGCAGTTTAATGAATAACAAAACTAACTTCATGAGTTATTTGTTATGCATGAAGAAAAACTTCATTTTTAAGTGGATAATGCTGTCAGATAAATGAAGTAGTTTTGTAGTACAGATTTGTACCTGAGTAAATATCCCAACTCCTCGGTCTGTATCAGTATTTTTAGTCCTCTGTGTCAGAGTAAAGGCCTGTGATTTAGTCGGGCACTTACAGTATAATAATGTCTGATGTTGGTGAAAGCAGAAGCCTTCATGTGTTGCACTTCCTCTGCAGAGAACCTCACACCAGCTCGTACCTCTGAGAACCGACTCTTTGAGGTCGAGGTAGCCAGACGCGCTGCTCCTCCCTACAGTTCATCTCACTGTACGCTGCCAGCAGCTGCTGCTCTGCTGCTCACATGTTGACCAGTATGTGCAGATGGAAACTGTGGTTTGTTCTGCTCCTGCAGCTCACCTTTCATGTCTGCAGCGAAGGTACTGTACAGGAACTGCTTTTTATATAACTGCATCTTTAATCTTATGTTTAAACGCATTGATTTTTCTTTAATTTGTTGCAGAGAGTGAGGAGAAACTGGTGATGGGTAAAGAACGAGAAGTCACTCCAATATGCACCAATTCAACAGAGCGCATCACGCTTATAGTGTGTACGATCACAAAAGAAAAGAGCGGGGAAATGTGTCGCCTGCTGTATAAATATGGAGAAGACTTTGTGTATGAATGTGACTCCAGATTCACCTTCATGACGGAAAATCAGACTGTGTTTCTGCACCTGATCGATTTAACACCAGAGGACAGTGGGAACTACACCTGTCAGTGTACACAACCAAGGACAACGTATACTCTCCGCCTTAATATCACTGTAAAAGGTAAATATTTCATTTATATTCTTGTTTTCATGGTTCAAACCACATCTCTAGTTATTTATCCCTTTAAAATAACTGCAATAAAGCAACAAAAAAAGCTACAATATAATAATTCTAATCTTTATTTGTAGAGCAGTTTTTGAAAGCTACGCTACAGAGCAGCAGATAAAATAAAAATAGACGAGATATACATTTATTTTAAAAGGAAAATAGATAAAACAATGTGAAGGCAATAAAATAAAGTTAAAGGTTAGAAGAGAAGGCTGAAAGGTCACGACCTTCACTCCTAATAAGCCATTAATGTCATATTATATTAAAGATGTTGATGACAGAAAAGCAGCAAACATAAATACACTATTCTCTAACATATTTTTGTTTTCTTTACTATAATTAAGAGGATGAAAATGAAGAAGGGGACGCAGACGCCAGCCGTTCAGATCTCCTCTTTGCTGCAGCTATCGGTGCTTTTATATTCATCACAATAACTGGAGTTATCCTGGGATTTATCTGCCGAAAAGTTCACCACAGGTAAGAAACTATAAGCACTGAAATAAAATGGTTTTAAATAAAGTTTGATACATTTTTACTTGTGCATTTACCCGACAGAAGACAATCCGAGCCGCTGACAAGTCAAGCAAACACGGTACAGAACATTTAAGGTTTACCTGCTGTACTTTTCAAATCACTTCATTTAAATATGTTTATTATATATTTATACAATCTGTACGTTCTTCTGCAGGAGCCAGATTACATTGAGCCATACAGCAGCTACATACAGAGAGAGAACAGCCTTTATTCAACAGTCTGGATGCACTGACTTTATTTTATTTGATGCAAATGTAAGGATGTTTTTTAGAGCTTTTGCATGATCTGATGCATGTTTTTTTTTTAAATAAGTTTGCTGAAGTAAAAGTACAAATTCCACACTGGAATACTCCTGACTAAAAACCCCACTTAAGTTAAATTATTTACATATAATTAGGAGAATTAAGTTCCAGTATTTAGTGCGTAATGCAGAACAATGGCAACTTGCAATTCATTTTCTGACCATTAACTTATAATTTTAGCTGTACTTTTGTGTTCTGCAGGCTAATTAAATTAAGACAAAAAAGTCACATTTTATAAGCTCTTTGTATACAAAAATCTGAATTTGTACAGTAGTTACTAGTGCTGTCAGATCATTTTATTGGAGTAAAAAATACCCGTACCGTATGTTTAAATATGTATAAATATATTGTTTTTTAAAAGGACCACAGAGTGCATTGTGGGTTTTTATTGTATTACTGTGAATTAGCTAATAAATTAGCCTTAAAAACAAACATGAATTGTGTATTTTTTTTATCCAGTTAAGTACAAAGCTGTAAAAATTCAAAATGTATATGCAAAATGTTATTCTGAACACTTAACGTATTGTATTTTCACCATGTTTTAGCGCATTACCTACTGCTCTTGAAAGGTGATGTTAGCAAAGTTTATTTTTGGACTTTCAAAGTTGGTGTCACGTTCACACCTTCAGCAGCTTCCTGCGAGCTCTCGGTCTTTATCAGAATCTTCTTTTCTCTGCTGCCTCGTGATGCTGCAGCTCTCAGACGGCTGTGAAGAGGCTGATGACTCAACAGATTCAATTATTATTTTACAAGACTAATGAAAATAAACTAATGGTGTAGGAGAGATACTGTACTAATACTACATGTTCTTTCTTAGACCTTGATTGTTTTTTTTTAATGTTTTTTTAATTACTAAGTCTGATCTAAATTGTTGACTAACTTGACTTCATTAAACTTTAACAAGACTTAACTAAACCCGCCTTCATTTTACTTAACTAAACTTGCCTAATTCGACTTAACTAAACTTGGCTTGATTTTTCTTAACTTCATGTGGCTTCACTAAATTCGCCTTAACTAAACTTGGCTCAACTAGATTTAACTAAACTTAGCTTGACTTTACTTTACTTAACTAGACTTGGCTTAAGTCGAGTTAAGCCAAGTTTAGTTTAGGCAGGTCTAGTTAAGTCATTAAGTCAGTAATTAACTAAACTTAACTAAGCTCACCCTAACTAGACTTACCTAAACATGACTTAACTTTACTTAACTTACCTGAACTGTACAGGCCTTAACTAAACTTAGCTTAACTTAACTAGACTTGGCTTAATTAGACTTAACTAAACTTGCCTATACTTAACGTGCCTTAACTAAACTTACCTAAACGTGTCTTAACTTGCCTGAACTGTACAGGCCTTAACTGGACTTAGCTTAACTAAACTGGCCTTAACTAAACTCGACTTAACTTAAAATAACTAAACTTGGCATCATTTGACATAACTAAACTTCCCTGAACAATACACGCCTTAACTAAACTTAACTAAACCTGCCTTAACTTTACTTAACCAAATTAAAATTAACTTGGCTTAACTAAATTTACCTTAAGTTTCCTTGACTTAACTAGGCCTAATTTCACTGAAAAATAAAGCTGAATATCCAAACTCTCAGCCTTGGTGAGTGTGTTTAGATATCATACTTATCTTTTTTTCTTTCAGTGCAGCTCTCACAGAGTAAGATTTAGCCACAGCGAGCCTCGGCTTCAGAGGAGGGAAACACTTACTTCAGACTTCCTCAGCAGCCCGCAGGCTCATAAAGCATCTCTGAGGTTTAGAGGGGAGCACGCAGAGTTTATCCTGCTGTCGTCTGAGTAATTAACTGACTGCTGTCTGTGATTATGGATCCATGGAAGCTCTGGCTGTTTCACCTTCTCCCGCTGTGTTTGAGTTTTGACCAAGAAGGTACAGTACAGGAGCTTTATACATACGTTATGTTTTAAAGTGTGTATCCCACATTAACCTTCTTACTCTAGTGCAGTCACAAATGTATCTGTCAATAAAACAAACACTCTTTTTCTTATTGTTTGCAGTTACTGATGTCAGAATATCTGCGAGCGAAACGTATTTCGCGCCAATTTGCAGCACTGAGCTCCTGCACACGAACTCCTATGTACTCTGTAAGATCAGCAGAGAAAACACAGATGACTGTTTGTTGGGATATCAACATGGAAAAGACGTCGAGCCCGCGTGTGGCGGCAGGTTCACTGTCATGGCCGCATACGAGACTGTGTTTTTCCACCTGACGGGTTTAACACCAGCCGATACTGGGAACTACACCTGTCGCTGTCCGTACCCCAATGGAAGAAATGTTCTCCTTAAAATCACCGTGGAAGGTACGTTTATCTTCCTGCTGTGAGGTGAAGGGTGTTGACTGGTTCTTTAATACATACTGAGGTTCAAACTTAATGTCTGTAGATGTTAAATTCTCTTTTTCTGCTGGAAACGCTGAACAATACTGGGTCAATTTTAGTCCAACTTGGATGGTTTGAGGTACCCAGTCGTGGGTCAGTCACCATTTACACCCAACAAACTGGTTATTTTGACCAGATTTTAGCAAAAAAAAGACCAATTTGTGCTTTTTTTGACCCAGTAATTATGTCAAATGTATAATTCTGAGTCCTTAAATAAACTGTTTAGTTACTTTTACCATAATGTTATTTTATAGGCGTACAAGCATCAACCTTTGCTCTAACTCAAATCTTAACCCAGTGGTGGTTAAAAGACATTTACCACCTCTCTATGAAGTCACCCTGCAGCTCGGTTCATAACTTGACCCAGTATTTTTAATAAATATGTTTTTGTTGTTGATTTAAAGTGTTTTGTCTTGCAGAGCCCGGCAGTTCATGGGTAACAGCCATCACTGTGATTCTCTGTCTATTTATCACTGTAACTGGAGTCGTTCTTGGACATTTCCTGAGAAAAAAACACTGCAGGTAAAAGAAAATCTTCCTGACTAACAATGAAATGATAAAATATAATATAATATAAAATAAAGAAATGTCCTTGAATTTTACTCCGTATTTTCTTTGTCTAGTTTTTTATTTGCATGTTCCACTAACAGCTGACGTCTTAATTTCAGAGACGACTCAAGATCAGGAGCACACGTCTGTGAGACCCCGTTCTCTTCGGTGAGCTCATGTTCTTTAAATGTATAAAGCAGCCGTTCGCATGTATTTACTGCAAACATGCTTTTACGTTCAGGACATCTCGCTGAGGCCTTTATATTTAATTTGAAAAATAGGTTGCAGGCAGACAGTAAAATATAAGTGTCTGTGGTCAGAATCGAACCTATGTTTCATTATAGAGTTTAGTGTGTGTGTGTGTGTGTGTGTTTAAACCACTGAGCCACCACAGTGCCTCTAAGGTGTTGAGTTATATTATGGGCTTTGCAACAAGGGGAGCCTTTAGTCACCATCGATCTGAAATGATACATGTGCTTCTCTTGCTTTATTTAAAAAGTACCAATAAAACCACACAGCGAGCGCAGACCTTTCTTTAACCACAGATTTGAATATTATCAGACAATTAAAAGGGCGTTATGATTGGTTATCATCCAGTATGGTCGAGTAGGGGCCTGCTCAGCCTGCTGGTAGGCCAGTAGGTTGTTATCAGGCAACTGAATAAGCAGCAGCGCCCTCTACCTGCCAAAGTATTTATGAATGATGGAGTGTGAAAGCAAACGAGTAAGCAAAGGAGTTCAAGGCATGAAAAAATGCTCTCGGTGGGCACATAACTATATACCTAGTGTCCTCATAACACATTAACATCCAGAAATTTACGTGTATTTAATTTACTTTTCAAACTATCCCTGATGAACCTAACCAGGAAGTTTTTTGGCCTAACCGTAGAAGTGGTTTTAGAGCATAATCAAAAGGAAATTGCAGACTTTAAACGTACTTAGTTACTAGTTTTTTACTAGCCACTGAATGGACTAATAACAACCTTCATAACCTGCCAGCAGGTGACGCTGATAATCCCTCATAATGCCAATTCAATTGTCTCGTAACATTTGAAAATCGGTGCAGAGATTTCATAAATCTGGAAACAACATGGACGCTACAAAGAAGAGTTAGAGTTAGCTGTTTCCAGGATTACAGTGCCAATAAAGAGAAAGGGAAAAGGATCAGGTGAGCCATGACAGATCGATGATCTGACATTTTTCAGAATGAAAATTATTTGGATCTAGTCCAAAAACTAATGGGTTCATCCTTGACCTATGCAACATCTTTCTACTAAGTTTCTTTAAAATTGGGCCACAAGTTTTTCTATAATCCTGCTGACAAACAGACAAACCACAATGAAAACTCTGTTACAGGCAAAATAATCAAAGTATACAGTAAAATGTCCCTGTTATATATTATATTTTGACTGTTTGTCCCCCTTCACTTACACTGAAATTACAGTAAAATTAACTATTTTCAAGGCAAGTACTAACAAACAGAACAATCACAGCGAGCAAAACCTGTTTCAATGCACATATGGGCACCTCACTGTTGATTTAAGACAGACTTGAAAAATTGTTAAACTATACTTTAATGCTATGTCTAATCATGAAAGATTGGAGTATAATGATTTTTGAATCATGATGCAGTAACATGTTGGTGTTTCCACAGGACCCGGATAACACATACACCAGCCTTCAGCAGCCTGACGGTGACGTCTACCAAACTATATCCTCAGTGCAGCATCAGCACCACAACAAGAGGAACTCACCCAGCAGAAATAAAGCTGCTGCACATTTGGATGATCCGGGAAAAGATGAAAGCGAACATGAAATCTATGAAAACCTGTAACCAACAATCCAGATAGCATAAATGTAAAATATGTTATTGTATTCATGTAGATATTCACAAAACAACATTCAAATGTGTTGTTTAAATGGATGGATTTAAACAACAGTGGATGGATTTTTGTCAAAGATGAAAGAATAATAAGTTAGCTTGTATGTAAATGCTGCATTACTTATTTTTCCTATAGAATCAATTAAAAAAATGCCCCAAATAACCAAACAACAGAGAAACAGATGTATTTTAGCCCTGGCTTCTTCATGCATGCTTTGTTTTATTGTATTTTATTTGGGATGTTCAGTTTTTCTGTTCCTGTACCTGCTCTACTGTCAAGGTTTGTATCATATGGACATTAAATTAAGTGTGTCAGAAGTCTTTTATCAGAAATGTTTACTGCCTAAGCTATAAACAATCCGAGTGTCTTCACTTCAAAGTAGAAGCAGTTACGTTTTGTGCTTCCTTTTTAAGAGCTCACATGCTTGAAAGGTATTTCAGGAAGTTCGGGCGCGCTGTTGTCCTCCCACTTCAAGAGTTCAGCAGTCAGACGGCTACTCAGACCTCTATTATTATTATCATTATTATTATTATTATGGATAAATTGGCTCTTTTTCAAGTTCTGCTGCTGCCACTGTGCTTGTGTTTCGACTCTGAAGGTAAAGGAGCTTTTCTTTATTTGATTACATACAGTTTGGTCAGTGATGTTTGTTAGAATAACAACTGGTTTCTTAACTTTCCTTATTTTTTGCAGTGACTCTTGTGAAAACCATTGGGAGCAAACCAGATGTCATTCCAATTTGCAACAATGCAAATCTGAGCACCATTAAACTTACAGTGTGTAAGATCAGAACAGAGAGGAGCAGAAATGAGTGTCGTCTTCTGTATAAATATGGAGAGGACTTTGTGCAGGAATGTGACTCCAGATTCACTTTTATGGAAGATAATCAGACGGTATTTCTTCATCTGACCAGTTTAACACCAGAGGACAGTGGATACTACAGCTGTGAGTGTTCAGGTCTTGAGGGAACCTCTATTCTCCATCTGAATATCACTGTAGAAGGTAAATATTATATATTATATATATATAAATATTATATAGACACTTTGCCTAAGTTGCACTTATATGTGAGGTCAGGTCAGACATAAAATGTGTGATGTAAATAATATTTTACATATTTTAGAAGGTGAATTGGAGTTTGAAGACGTCAGACGTTCAACACCGCTGCTCCTTCTGGGTGTCTGCATTGGTGGAACTATAGTCTTCATTATAACGGGAGTTTTCCTCGGGTTTATCTGCAGGATCATATGTCATGGGTGAGATAATATTTGTCAAATTTAACATAGTTTTCTGTACATTTTTCTGTGTGCATCTGTTGTTGGATTTACTCTGTAACTCCTCTTATAGAAACAGTTCAGGGTCCCCCACATCTGGGTTATCTGTAACTCCCGGCTCTCTGGTAAGTAATGTTTCCTTTGGTTCTTTACCTTCAAACTCAGGAAGTAGCCAGTTCAATATTTTATTTAAATTTCACATGATTAAATGTATATATATCTTCGTAGGATGAAGTTGACCCAGATGACCCCTACACAAGCCTCCAGTACCCAGCGAATGATCTCTACCAAACTATCTCCGAAAGAGATCCAATATATGAAGTCATTTGAAGCCAATAATTAAGTCAGATTAAAGACATATATGATACTTAAAAAAACTAAAAATACAATCAAATAAATGCCAGTAATGGTGCACTGTAATATTTTGCAGAACACGGTAGAGTCCGTGGTTATTTTGCACACTGTGTTACTGTGATGTCGTCTTCAGTTTGGGATCTGCCACCTCAGTTTATCATTGTCATATTGTTTTCGTTGGGGTTTCTTTTGCATTATTGCATTGTGCTGCTGGAATGGCACTACACCAGCTAGCTAATGCTAGTGCTAGCTTGGTTAGGGAGCAAGGGGAAACTGAAAAATGTTTGTTTGTTGAAGTGAAAACACACTGTGAAAGAGTGAAAGAATTTACAAATTTAACATCATAATGTGTTTAAGAATACTTAAACTAGTCATTGAGACCATAAACTCATTAGGAAAATGTTAACTGAGGTAATAAATCAAGCTAAAAGTTGGCTCATTTTCCTATTGACTCCCAATTGGACTTTTTTCATCGAGCAGAGTCTCCCCCTGGTGGCCATTAGAAAGAATGCAACTTTAAGGCACTTCCTCATTCGCTCCAGGTTTCAGGAATCTTTATTACTTGTAAATATTCAAAATGATTAAAACAATAGGCCTGAATAATAAGAATGTTTTTTCTGTGTGTGTTTTTCAAGTAAATTGATTTATCATCATGATTATTAATATATCACAGCAAACTTTGCAGGTTGACTTTTGTGCTTGTCTGCTTACATATTGTTAAATTTTGATCAATCTAGAACAAAGATGATGTACGAAAGTTCTGATAAATGCCAAAGAAGTTCAAATCTGTGAGTGCGGACAATTCATTCATGACGCCAAACAGTATAGAAAAACGGCCATGATTATAGGTGATTTATTATTAGAATTCAGTCATGAGAATAAAATATTTAGTTGTTTCTTTCGCCCAAAGGTTCAGGTAGCGATGTCTCCATGTGAACATAGAGATGTTTGTGTCCTCACAGGGCTGCGTGAGGACGACACTCTGGTTTACGTGTAAAAGACGCGAGCGGCCTAAATTGAAACGAGCTTCTGAGAAGCTGCAGCTTTCTATTCTCGGCTCCAGCTCAGGCCGCTAAATATGTGGCGACCGCAGAAACAAACATGTCAGTTTGTGCACACTGTGTGACGTCAGACTCTCAGTACCTGAATGCAGCGTCCAACCATGGAAGGTAACACTTCATATTGGTTTTTGAAGATTACAGTGACTTGGTGTGAAAGCAGAAGCTCCAGTGGTGGCACTTCCTTCATCAGCTCACACCTCAGAGCAGCGAGCACCGTGCAGGATGTTGGCAGCTGCTCTGAGGAGCTGCTTCTCCTCTGGTATGACCGAATGGAAACTGTGCTTTGTTCTGCTTCTGCCGCTGACCATCTGCTTTGACAGTGAAGGTAATGCACAGAAACTCATTTATACAACATGACATTTAGTTGTTTCTCTCTGATCTTTCTTTTTTGTCTTAAAGAGTAACACTTAATCTTTTCTGTAATTTTACACAGATAACGATTCCTATGCAGCGCACATCTAATAATGAGGACATTTATAGGGGATTTTATTGCTTCATGATGCACATAATGTTATTGAACTTTATCTGTATAGCACTTTTCATACTTCAATGCATAAAAATTGCTTTGCAACAAAGAACCTGCAGGAACGGAGTGCTTCACATTGAACGGACATACAAAAATAATTACATTACATTTATAAAAAAGGAAGTAAAAAAGTGTAGCAGAGCAACCTAATAAGTACTTTACAATTGTGCGTGTGCATTGTTGTTTTTTTTAAATCATGTTTACTATATTTCAGGGCTCCCAAAAGGAAACGTTATCATATTTTTTTTATATTTAAGGGCACCCAAAAAGGGCAATCTATCATGTTTTCTCCACTTCAGGGCAGTCAAAAGTGAACTTAATCATGTTTTGTTTTTATTTAAGGGCAGCCAAAAGGACAAATATTCATGTTTTCTCCATTAAACGGCACCTCAGAGTGCAGGCACCTCAACGGGAACTTGCTCTTTTTTTTCTCTACAGGAAGGGACCTTGAGAGGGCACTTTATCACACTTTCTTCCATTTAAGGATGTTTCCTCTAGAGGGCATTATGTAATCCTGATGTATAATAAGCCTCAGCATCAATGAGACACCAGAACTTATAAAACCTGATATAATGCACCAGAAAGCATTTTATGTGTGTTCATGAGTGAAGTTATGAAGCATTAAAATTCACTCAGAAAGCCTTTACAGTGACTGTGGAAATGCAAAATTACAGCTATCACTAACTTGGACTTTTTTTTCATCTTTTTTTTGCAGTCACTCTTGTAAAAACCATCGGGAGAACGGAACAAGATGTCATTCCGATTTGCAACAATGCAAATCTGAGCACCATTGAACTTATAGTGTGTAAGATCAGAACAGAGATGAACAGCAGAAACGAGTGTCGTCTGCTGTATAAATATGGAGAGGACTTTGTGCTGGAATGTGGCTCCAGATTCACTCTTATAGTAGATAATCAGACTGTATTTCTTCATCTGACCAGTTTAACACCAGAGGACAGTGGGAACTACACCTGTGAGTGTTCAGGTCTTGAGGGAACCTCTATTATCCATCTGAATATCACTGTGGAAGCTGATGATTCAGAGAAAGAAAACAGAACCAATTCAACACAAATGAAAATTCCACTTTTTTTGATTGTTGTTACTACAGTCATCACTATAACTACAGTAATCTTTGGGTTTATCTACAGAAGTCTCCATCACAGGTAAGAGACTACTGCCTCTACATTTCCACACACGATGCTACGATTCATGACTAATCCACTGTTGTTTGACCCAACAGAAAACAACCAGAGCCCCTGAGAACAAACCCAAACACGGTAAATGCACGGACTAATCTCCATTTATGTGATTTATTTAATCTTTTTTAAATACGTTAATGTGTCCGCCTGCAGGAGCCGGAGGACATTGAGCCGTACAGCACCTTCATCCGGAGAGAGGGTGGCCTTTACTCAACTGTCAGACTAAATATCTCTCACACTGATCCTCCACACACCCCCACCAAAGAGCCACGGTCCGTCTATTACAGGTGAAATACGCCTGCTGTCCACAGGGTGGCACTGTTTCTTCAGTCTTTCCCTCCAATCCTTTATGTACATCATGTTAGGCTCTGGTATTGTATTATATATTAATAAAGATTTAAAACCAAGTTATTGTGCTATTTTTTTTTTATATATTTTGAATATGAACATTTTCACTTCTTTTAAAAGCAGGTTTATTATAATTTTATAACCCAGATTCCAAGAAAGTTTGAATTCCATCTAATATCTAATAATATATGATCATGTTTTAATCTTTATTAATAATTTATCTGTAAAAAGCAATATATTTAACTTATTTAAATCCAAAGAAGTTGTGATAGGGGCGCGTTTATCACCTTGTTATCGCTTTTTTTTTGCTTTGCATTGGACATGAACGAACATGTTCAATTTTAAAAAAGAAAACATTAACTTGACAACATGAGCAGAGCGAAACGAAAAGCGCTGCAAGACGCTCAAACACAACAAAATGTTTCCGGGGGGACGCTAATCAGTGACGCACACAGCAGGCGCGCGCTTGTTATCTGAGAGATTTGTGCTGTCAGGTTGATGTTGTGAGCGTCTTCAAACTGGTTGCGGGTTTTCTAAATGCTGCATGTGTTGGTATGTTGGTCAAATGTCTTTTTATGTGCTTGTGTTTGCAGCGCGCTGAGCCCTCAGGGCCACCGTACCTTTTATTTTAATAGCGATTTTTATGAGCTGCAGACACTAATTGCTTGATGAGCAGTGGTGACTGTAACACAGTACAATCTTTAGGTACTTTAGGTAAGTATTTCCAGTTTCTGTAACTTTATACTTCTACTCTATTACATTTTGGAGATAAATATTACACTTTTTACATGAAAAATGTAAAATGAATATGCATTTTTGCAAATTAAAACACATTAACAGTATATTAAGTAGTCCAAAATATCCCTACCTTGACAAAAGTAAAATACTGCTTACATAAATGCATCTGAAAAATAATAATCCTGTAATAAAGAGAATATGTTATGTAACAATAACAGTGGGTCCATTCTGCTCAACAAGTACTTTTGATACTTTAAGTACATTTTTAAGCTACTTTTAATAAGGTAAGTTTTGAATGCAGGACTTTTACTTGTAATTTATTACACAGTGTGGTATTATTACTTTTATTGAAGTCTGAATACTCTGGAAAAGACGTCTGGTTGGCTCCAAAACCTGTGCGCACCTTTCAGCTTTTACAGATGTGCAAATTACCCATGATGCCATGGGCACCAACACCCCCCATACCATCACAGATGCTGATTTTTTAAAGTTATTTTGATATAAATCCAAAGCCTGGCGGTACTTTCTTTTGTCACAAAGGATTAAGACACTTTTCTTTCATTTTCATTTGCAAACACTCTGCTGTTGTTGTTATTGTTGTTGTCTCCGGTGTTCCCCTGTAGCATTCGTGACTTTAAAGAGGAAGTAAAACTTGTGGTTCATGGAGATCTGGTTTATATTTTCTGCATTTCTTCTTTAGAAGTTGTTTGTTCTGAAGTTTGTCACTGTAGGTATTATTACGGTTCATGAGGACAAGGTTTTTCAGCACTGTTAAGGGAGATTTAAGGGAAATTAGTCAGCTGGTTTGATTGGAACAGCAAATTCAGCATCTGCATGTGACACGGTCTGCGTTTTTATCATCTCTGGCTGCACAAGTCCCACCAACACTGAGGCAAAGCGAGCTAATCTAATTAATGCATTAAGTGTAATCAACAGAACTTCGGCTCCTCATCTGAAAACCTGTTTCGAGGTGTTCCCCAAGGCTTTGTGTTTGGCCCGATTGTGTTTCCTGTGGACATGTGTCCAAGGCTTGTCTACAGGGGGGCATGAGGCTGCTCTGACTCCCAAAAAATATGACTTAAGAATCAAACTGATATGAAACCTTTTCACTACATCTTTTTCCCCTTTTTGAAACCAGTTAAGCTGCTGATAATGCATCTATATTGATGCAATTGTTTTTTACAAGATCTCCAACCTAAACCAGAGAAAACTTCACCTGTTATTACCACCCACAATGACCCATATGAGCGGTTGACGATACAGAGCGGGGCACACGTCATTAAACATACACGTATGGTTCACAGCTATAAAAAAAGTGAGGCAATTTTCGTTGAATTTAGGCGACAAAACCCCTGCTCTAGGTTTGGGGCAAAGAACTAGTTGAAACAGTAAATAAATGCATGTAAAAGATGGTGTTGATGTAGTCACGTGGACGGCGTCACTAATACATGAATGTAGATTTGCAGTAATAAAAAAAAGATGAATTATGAGCATACTGTCCAACCTCAAAATAGGGTTTTTAACATTTCTGAAAACCATAGATGCATTGAATTCTTATACCTTTTTAAACCACATATATGTTGATTGTGCTCATTTCTGAACTCATTTCAGGTCTGCAAATTTTGCATCTGTTGTTGACTTTCACTTCCTCATCCCCACACAATGGGACTTTGACACTGACAAAAAGCCTTTTAGGGTAAACACTGAGGATGTAGCTTAAGCCAAGGACAAAAACATTATTGCTCCTGAGGGAGACAGGAAGCATGACTCACTAAATGTTTGTCATAGCTAAGGCGCACCAAGCCTCATTTAACCTGAATACAAGGCTTCCACAGAAATGCTAACCCAACTTTTAGCACACTAGGGGTTAAATCCAACCTCCGTTCTTTCTGAGAGAAGTGGAACTAACCAAAGTAATTACAGATGCATTCTGGTCAAATCTAAATCACAGGACTGGAGCTGTAATACTGTAATGTTGGTAAACCACAAGCCTCGAGCTTTACTATGTTGCCACATGGTTTAAAAGTACACATGCACAGCTGCCAGGAAAGGTAAGACAGGTACTTCCCAGCTGTGATTACTTTGGACTGGAGCCAGGATATTCTGATGTTATTTATTTACAAGATGTAGTCAGTCTTAATACACTTTTTTATTATATAAACAGAAACCTTTGAGCGGTGTCATATTTATGACTTCCCTGGGTTTTATAGCATGAATTAATATAATATTGTAAATACAATTGTAATAAAAGTATTGGATACTCGTAATTGAGTAGTTTATTTCCATTATTCCCAAGGCGTGCCATTGTCACAATAAACTGTTGTAACCCTTCCATAGAGGAGCTAGGTTCTTTCCAAAAATGTGAAAACACTTCAGAGGAAATAGTGACTATGTCGAATTTTGTAAACAGATTACAAAAGAGGTTCAAATATGAGAACCTGCAGATGTGCTGATCTGTAATCAGTGTACTGTTCTATACTTGGCTTTTACAGAAAACTCAAAGCAACTGAGTTAAGTTGACCATTTATTGAAAGAATAATAACCAGATGTAATGAGCAGCGCTGGACTCTGCAGTGTCCATGCCAGAGCACAATACAGAGTGAAGAACAATTTCTCTTTTTACAATTATCTTCTTGAGTTTTGGCCAAACCCCCGACAATAGGTTGGACTTTGTGATTGGGCAGTTTGGGACGACCGAGCTGCCAACCAGAGCTGGTCACCTGTTGTTAAACTTTAACTACAGAATTGATGGTGTTTATGCAGATGTGTGTTGGTCCTGGAATAGCTCTACAGCCTTATTTAGATCTAGCAGCTCACAGGAGACTTATAATGTAAAACATTTACTTTTATGACCTGAAAACTAACAAAGGAATGTTGCCCGGAAACACTCCCTCCTGTTTAATGATTATATTATCAGAGCTGCACTCATTAACTCTATATAAGCTTACTTCCTTGACAGAGCAGATAGGAGAACCAGCTTCAAAAGCTAAATGATGTATGTGATGGGGCAGCAGCAATGTAACTGTTAGCCACCTAAAAAAGATATTAGTTTAAAACTAAGACTCCAAAACAGTTGGGAATATGCCCAAAATGTGAAATAAAACAGAATATGGTCCTTTGTAAGTGTATTTTATGTTCAAATTGATATACTTTTGTTTTTGTACACTGGGAATTCTGAATTTGATGCGTTCTGTTTTTTATTCATAGTGTCAGAAATGGATGTTGCCAGGATTGTGGTAAGTTTTTGTTATATTAAGAATCTTTTCAGCACCTTACCTTGCTGTTAGACAGCTCTGTTTAAGTTCATGCAGTGGGAACTAAAGCCGTTCTGTGCTCTCTAGAAAGCCACCAGACAACATTGACAAAAGCAGGGATTTTGACTTGCAGAATGCAGGAGTTGCTGTTAAACCACGATGGTTTATTTTGTGTTATTGTGTGACTTTGTTGTTTTAAATGTTTTGATCGGCTTCTCCAAAGTCACACAATAACAAACTAACTAACTGATTAAACAGTAAACCAGCAACTGTGGCGTTTCAAGAGATAAAATTTAGGGTTTTTTCAATGGAGTCTGGTTGAACTTCTTGTAACCTTCCTGTTGCAATGTCCTTCCTGTATCCTGCGTCATGTCATGAAGAATAAACATGAATTGTGGGTTTGATTTCCAGGAGATAAAATATCTGATTGCGACACAAAGATTCCTGCTCAGGAAAGGAGTGGCATGCCTTCAGTACACTGTGAGGAATACTGAAACAAATAGATGGAATATGATTGTGTAATTTTAAAAAAGAAGTGGAAGTGAAATATGGTTTACAAAGAATTGAATCCACCCTTTGCATGCAACATAAGTGGCCTCACCCACTGTCATGATGGAGATATCCTTGAAAATACTTGTTTTTCACACGAGGAACATTTCCAATTATTGCCCGGAAATTACTCTCAAACCAATGTGGTCAAACTGAGGATGGGGAAAGTGGCTGATTAGTGATGGAAATGGTAACGGGGCCATTATCTGACACTTTCATGACCTTGAATGAATGGTACAGTATAGATTTTCCTTCTTGTTTCACAGAATATCTTTTGTCTTCTCATCGCAGTGGATTTTCCCCTTTAACTGCAAGTTCACTGAAGCAACAAATGTCAAATATCACATGTGTTATCGCACGAATGAGAAATTTGATATGACGCCTAACGAGGAAATGTTCAAACCTTGAAACACCAGAGGCCACAGTGTGTGCAGTGACGGGGACTTCTGCTTCTCCTTTGGGATTTTTTTTTTAACACTTACTGAATTTACATTACAGTTGTACAGTAAATGTGCAACTAACTGGACTTCACATTCGTAGTAATAACAACTGGACAAACAGTTTCAAAGAAAAAGTCCAACGGATTCATTTAAAGAAACTCATATTCAATATGTATTCTCTTCATAGTCCAGCATTAAAGTCTGTTTTTATATCATGTGATCAGTATGGTGAAGAAACGGTGCAAATTTATACAGTAAATAACCACCAACAGCATAATTAATAAACAAAATGAGCTTTAATACAGGCAATAACAATGCTGCATCAG
>CAFUXE010000054.1:63126-110255 GCA_903364295.1 Serranus cabrilla | reverse complement strand
AGTGATGTTATTATATTTAAATCTGTGCAGAGCTGCATGGACCCGTCCTCCACGTGAGAGCCTCTCCTGCAGAGACAGTTGTGTCCTGCTCGGCCACAGGTCGACCTGCTCCCACAGTAACACTGACTGTCCCTCACTACAACTCTACCAGTGTCCCCAACACCAACGGGACAGACACTGTCACCACCACAGCTGTGCTGCCTCTCCACCATGACAGCACACAGGTTACCTGTACAGCACACATACCCTCTGGTCCTCAGAGAGAGGCGTCCACAGGGATTCCTGCAGGGAAACAGTCGACTGATGATGGTGAAAAGCACTTCCAAAAATGTAATTTTACTTTATAGCGCATGTGTTTTTATTTGCTTTCCAGGTTTTGGTGAGGAAAAGGGTCAGAGGATGTAAAAATCCACTGCCCACAACCCCCCATTCTCTATAAAAGGAGGCAGAATAATAGAGGGTTAAATCAAGTATTCAGTCCATTGTTGCTTCAATATGTTAAGTGAATATTTTGCTCTTTGTTTCCCTCAAAGGTCGGACTTGGATCATACCATGTGTCATATTATCGGTGTTGGTGGCCTGTTGTTTTGCTTTAGCAGTCATCATCATCCTGCGTAAACGAAGAAATACCAACAGGTATAGATAGATAGATATTTCAGTCGGTGTCTGTGTGTCTCAGTCTGAGAGTTTTTAATGTTCTGAACTCCTTCAGTCTGTCTCACAGCGTACCTGAGATGAACGAGATGCCTCAAGTTACAATCAGTGACATCCATCAGTAAGTCATTCTTTATATTGTCATTCTTCAAATGATTATCTATATTGTCTCATTTTGCCATATTTATATATTCATATGGTGATATTTACTGCATGTGTACATGAAATTCTGGTATCCTTCAGCTATCGCCTTATTTATTCAGTAATAATGTCTTTGTTTTAAGGGCCCAGGAACCTTTCATCACGCAGAGCGATCAGATCAGACAACGAACATCTCCTGTGAAGAATCAGGACAGAGAAAACCGTAATGTGCCGCAATCAGCAATACGGAGACTGTGGAACCCGCTGGATTAACAGCTTGATGTGTAACTGTGAGGACGTGACAGCTGGCAGGAAGGTCAGTGTGGAGTCACATGTACAGAGACTCAAACCCAAGTTCTTTAAAAACAAATACAAGTCCATGTTGGATAGGTTTTTAATTGTATTTGAGGTTGACTAAAACAACACGCAAAGATATCAATGAGTCAGACAAGTTTACACTATTATTCCAATGATTACATGTGTGTAACAATAAATCATATGCACTCTTGTTTTGGACAATTTTCTTGTAGTCAGCACGTTTATCTTCTGGTTGCTGCAAAATGATCATGTGTTTGAATGTTGAGTGTCAAAAGTTAATACAACCAAATCTGATACTGCACTAAAACTGTACAGATACATTCCTTCTCTACTTCATGTATTATTGTAACTAAATGCTTTTTTTTTTACTTTGATGCCAGCGAAATGTTAAACTCCTGTAAACCTTTAATCTAATTATAATCTGAGTTTTTTTCAGTATTTTCCTTGACAGTCACATAAAAACAGCTTTCAGCTGTTACTGAGAGGTGCTGCAGTCATTTTATATAAATGTGTTTCCTTTGTGCAGCTTTTTGTGGTTTATACTCAGTGATACAGTAAGATTTGAAACATTTGTAATATAATTGAGTTGTGTTGTTTTTTTAATGTAATTATTTTTGTAGGATGCAGTTGGAAGAAAATACATCTATTTTTGTTTTGTCTCCATTTTTTTATATTTGAAATAAAATGTGGTTTGATTTTTGTACAAATGTTTTTTTATTAGTTTTTTTCTGTATTCTGTCATAGACAGGATTCTTATATTATCCTACAGTACTGTGTAAAGTTTTATTTTCTTATTTTTAGATATTTAAAAAATGGCATATTGGTGGTGTGCATGTAGGCTCCAGCTCCCTTTAAATTATGTGTCAGGTGGGTTCCTGTCAAAAGTTTCCAATTTTATTGCTATAAAGTTTTATTTCCTCAGAGAGAGGCGTCCACAGGGATTCCTGCAGGGAAACAGTCGACTGTTGGTGAGAAAAGCTTCAGATCACGCAAATTTAAATATTAGTATTTAGTTTATAGCTCATGGGGGTTTGTATGTTCTGTGTTTCTGACGGTGATTATGTTAAGTTAGACTTCAGATTGCCCAAAATCAATATTTTCCATTTGATCTGTAGTTTTATGATTGTTCCTAATTTTCCTCTTTTCTCACAGATGTCGCTTTGATCATTTCATTATCTGTGGTAGTGACCTGTGCTGTTTGTATTTTTTGCTGGCTTAAAAGAAAACTACAGAACAGGTAATTTTACACTTTTAACTCAACACACGTCTCACACATGGGTCTCAGGTCTCTTATTTTATGTCTCCTCGTTCGAACCGGTATATTTTTTATTTATCCGCTGATTCAACATTCAGTTAAAATCGTAAAATTGTTTTATTTTTGGTCTGAACAGCAGAAAGACCACCAACAACCTTTTTCATTTATCATAAATGAAAAGAAAATTCGTCCTAGAAGCTTTTTTTCCCTTTCATGATCTGTTATTTCCCCATTCAGATTTATTTTGGATAATGTTAGTATGAGAGTCTGTCTGTCAGCAAGAAACACTTTCACACCGCTTGACATCTTCATTCAGTCCAACGTGAGGCTGATCAGTCCTGTGCAGGATTTGATATGAGTCCTTCCGTCTGTGTCACAGGTCTCACAGGGACTCTGAGGAGACGAAGACTCCACAAAAACCAACCAAAGACACTCATGAGTAAGTTATTTGTTACTTTCATCAGTTCCTCTATAATGAATGTTAGTTATTCATGAAGCCAGTTGTGATGCTCTTTACCCTTTACAGACCATTTTTCTGTTTATAGACTGTTTGTCCAAATCACTTTTAAACTGATGTGTTGGTTTTATTTGCAGGGTCGTCGCACCGTTAATGGAGCCAAGGAGGGAGGTTCGACTACGGATATCTTCTGAGGAATGCGTACCGGGTCCAATATCCGCAACTCATGATAATTCAAGTGAACAAAACGAAAAAGAAAGAAAAACAGAATAACGTCCAAGACTGAAGTCTGAGTCCAACACAAAGATGGCTGGAGAATCTGTAAGAGATTCATATTTCAATATCACACAGCGATCATGAACACATGTTCAAAAGACGAAGGCACACTGTTGTTTGACCAGTTCCGTCCTCCAATGAAATTTGTTTACATTTACATTTGCTTTTTTTAATTTTACTTAGTGTCTGAATTACTGAACTGAATACTGATAATGATGAAATGACATGGGACTGCACAGTGTGTATACTACTGTATTCTATTAATGCATTAAAAAAAAAATCATGTTGTTTGCTATAAACTACAGCTTAAGTTGTGCATTAAATATACATTCACTGGCCACTTTTTTAGGTACACCTGTTCAGGCATGTTCTGTTTAGTGACAAATATGTGTGTTTAAAGAGTTACAGTGGCTGCAGCACAGTGCAATATTCAGGTTGGCCTCAAAGTTTGCTTTGTTTTGATGGAAATAAGAAATGTCATTAGAATTGTTTATTAATTTATTTAATCTATGACGCTGACATGTGAAATAAAATTGGTTGTTTTAAAGAGAGTCTAAACGTATTTTTTTCATAATTACCCATTTTTAGAATAATATAATGAAAAAAAAGTCTGAGAATCTGAGTACATACACTTTTTATTTTTATTTTCACTGCATGAGCTCCAGATGTGCTGAGTTTAAACCATATATTGTTTACTGAATATGATCATTCTTTATAATAAAAAAAAAAAAAAAAAGCTGTGATCAATCATTAATCAGCTGCTGTAAAAATGTTCCCGCTCACCTGGAAGTCACGTGTGCGTGACGTGAACGCGCCCGTTGGCTGTTGATTCAAATCAGACTTTCACTTTAACACAAAGATGGCACAGCGAGCAGTCCTGGTGTTACTTTGCTCCCTGGGACTCTTTGAGAAAGGTAAGAAAGATGAAGCAGTAACGTGTTTCCTGAGCTTTATTTACTGTTCGACTGTTTCAGTTATTTGTATTTAACTGAAGCACAGCTGTGTCACTTCTTATTTATTACTGTATGTGCGCCTTTACGCTTCGTTTTGGCGGGTGATTGCATTGATATTTATGTTTATGTAATTATAGCATTTTTATTATTATGATTGCAGTATTGTAGATGAATAAAGCCAACTGTAATATGAACTATCATCTGCGGAATATTTTTTTATTCTGCGGAAAAGGTCAACATGTTACTATTGTTATCTTTTATAATGTGTGCTTTGAGTTATTACCGTATATTGATAGTGTTTTTTTCATGTAGATTTGTGTTTATTTTGTGTCCATGTCAATAGGCTAATGACCGGCTAATTATACGAATTATAACAACACTGATACTAAGTCTGCCTGCATGTAAGCATGTGCCGGTGGTTGAAGAATTCACATCCTTTAGTACTTACACCACATGCATTCAAAACTTACTTCAGTAAAAGTACAAAAGTATCAGCATCAAAATGTACTTAAAGTGTTAAAAGTAAAAGTACTCGTTATGCAGAATGGAGCCTTCACTCACCATGTGAATGTCAGCCATATTTTCTGGAGACGTGCGGTTGTTTATCCCCCAAACTATGTGGGGCTGTCGCGAAAGAATGAGGGGCCTGAAAACTGCAGCTCTCTGCCATTGCAGGATTTTCCTATTGCCCATAATAACTGATAATTATCTCCTCCTGCAGGTCTGGCAGCTCTGATAGAGACTCAGCAGACTGTGATGGCAGCAGAAGGAGAAGAAGCCAGCTTGAACTGTCAGCTGATGCAGGAGAAAGAAGTTCTGCAGGTCACCTGGCAGAAACTTTTACCTGAAGGGAATCCTCAGAATCTGGCAACTTATGGCAAGAACTTCGGCCTCCGAGTGAACAAAGGTTTTCAAGGAAAACTGAAGCTAAAATATGGTGGACGGCAGAATTGCTCCATAGTCATCAGGAGGGTGATGGGTGAAGATGAAGGATGCTACCGCTGTCTGTTTAACACCTACCCTCAGGGCGCTCTCATTGGGACAACCTGCCTCAGACTCTACGGTAAGATTCCTACTGTTTTTTACAGATAATTACATAAATCTGTCTTCTCTAATGTTATCCTCACCACCAGACGTGTTTAAATCTGTGCAGAGCTGCATGGACCCGTCCTCCATGTGAGAGCCTCTCCTGCAGAGACAGTTGTGTCCTGCTCGGCCACAGGTCGACCTGCTCCCACAGTAACACTGACTGTCCCTCACTACAACTCTACCAGTGTCCCCAACACCAACGGGACAGACACTGTCACCACCACAGCTGTGCTGCCTCTCCACCATAACAGCACACAGGTTGGATGTGTGGTGCAAGTGCTCTCTGGTCCTCAGATGGAGGTGTCCACCCTGATTCCTGCCTGCAAACAGTCGTCTGATGGTGAGAAAAACTTCCAAACTGATTTATTGATTCATAAAAAAATGTATGATTCTGATGTTTTATTTTCTTTCTCCAGATTTTGCTGAGAAATCTGTGTCTGATACCAGTGATCTAAGTACGTTAACCTCCCTGTGATCTACAGTCCTTATTCCCATTTCATCTGTATTTGCTTTGAGGTTGATTGTTCCTAATTGTCCTCCTTTTTATTTGCAGATGTCGCTTTGATCACTTCATTATCTGTGATGGTCTGTGTTTGTGTTGGTGCTGCAATCATCATTTTCCTGCTTATAAGGAAACATCAGAAAAGGTCATTTTAAACTCTAACACCTGTCTCACACATGTATACACAGTATATAAAGATGGATGATATGACAGCTTCTCCATCGCCCCCTGGTGGCTGGTTGCAGTATAGAGGTCAAAGTAGAGGTCAAAACATGTTTACCCAAAGATGTTTTCTGTCATTTTTGGTAGAGTTTACCAGACTGATGTTTGTTGGATGTTGTTTTCTGATAAATTTGGTTCATATTAGTTATTTGAGTCAATAAAACTTGGTTTGTTACTGTGATTGACAGCTGTAATTCACGCACGTGATAGCAGTGGAGATGTGTCGTCCATTCTTTATACAGTCTCACTGTTAATATTTTCTGATTGATTGGGATCTTTTTAGACAAAAATAAAAGTTTGTTGACTGACTTTTCTGTAATCCTTCAGTCCGTCTCACAGGGACTCTGAGGAGACAAAGACACCACAAAAACCAACCAAAAACACTCCTGGGTAAGTTATTTATTACTTGCATCAGTTCCTCTATGATGAATGTTATTTATTCATGAAGCCAGCTGTGATGTTCTTTACTCTTTACAGGCCATTGTTTATTCATAGTCAACATGTTTGTTCACATCACTGGATTTTAAAACTAATATCGTGGTTTCTTCTAAAGGGTCAAAACACCTTTAATGAAGATAGTAAGGGAGGTTCGGCAATGGATGTCTTCTGAGAAAAAAACCCTAAAACAGAAAACACCACAAACAGAAACCAAAGACACTCATGAGTAAGTTATTTGTTACATGCATCAGTTCCTCTATAATGAATGTTATTTATTCTTGAATCAAATCGAATACTCTTTACGGCCCGTTGATTATTAGTAGTCAACATGTTTGTTCACATTATTGACATTTTGAAACTGTTATCTTGATTTCAATTGAAGGGTCATCACACCTTCAACCAAGCCAATGGGCTCGGCTCGGCTACGGGCGTCCTCTGTGAAGAAAGAAAAAGAAGAATGCAATGACCAAAACTCAGCTCCTTCAATAAGAAGAAATCTTTTTAATTAGAGTGAACTAATTAGTAGAACAGTACAACCCACAGGATGTAGTACTGACACAGGGATGCTGGAGAGTCCTGTAAGAGATTCATATTTCAATATTACACAGCAATCACATCACATATCAAAAGATTAATGTTTGACTATTTTTTAAGCATCTGTTACATGATTAGGAAGCATTTGCATTACTTGTTATGAACATATTTTCTTATACATTTTCTTTCTAAAAAGCAGCCATAAAATAACTTTTATGGCTGCTTTTTGTATTATGTACTTAAACTTGATAATGACAATGATACTGTGTTTGTACCGTTGGAATATTTCACATAAATAAAATTTAAATTAATGTTTGAGATAAACTATGGCTTAAGGGTGCAAGTGTGGGTATATATATATATTTTTTTTTAATGAAATGTAAATACGTTTACAGCAGCTTTGTTATTTACATTTTTTTATTTGCTTTGCAGGATGCATTTGATCGTGTTTTTAATAAAATAACGGCTTTATGAAGTAGACCTGGTTCATGTTTTATGCTGCAGTTGCACCACAGCGCCACTAGAGGGCCTCCGTTCCTCATATTCACCGCAGAAGAAGAGTTAACAGCGTTTGAAAGATCATGGACTTAAAACCGCGACAGCAGGAAACTCACCACAGTTCAGTCGTAGTTTGATGTGAAGTATGGACACTTCAGCTGCAGTCTCACAGTATCTGTGACACACAGAGCTCCTCAGGGTCCGCGCTTTGTTTTCTGAGGACTTTTACTGTCAGCGGGTAAGATTTAAGACTTTTATTCTGTAAATTCTCCATTTTTATTCCGAACAAGACGTGAGTAAAAGTTATTTCATAATGCTAGTAGTTGTAAATGTTCCTACTTTATTCAAGAATGTCAACACATACGAAGATATGAATGCTTAAAAATAATTTTTGTTTTAATTTAACTTCTCTGAAAGAAGTTTTGTCCTTTTGTAATTAGCCATTTTTTTGTAATACCTGCATCACTGACCTACAGAGGAAACACGTTTAAATAACAAAATATTTGTAATTTAATGTCACTGCCACAAAGTGTTATATGTATTGCATCTATCTAATATTTATTAGGTTTGTGTCTGTAAAAAGCCCTTTATTTTATTTAATTTTGGGTTAAATTTCCATATGTTAATCTGTGTTGAATATATAGCATTTTATACATTTTTATAAATAATTTCCCATGTGGTCAACTAACTTACTTAACTATGTGAAAAAATACCATAAATATCACATATCTGTGTAAATGCTTTCTTCTTCTCAGCAATCTGTTAAAGAAATCTAACTAGGACTGAAACAGCTGTGCTAAATAAATAAAAAAAAGTCCTTTGCACATCTGGATGTAGGGGCCAATGTTGATCATACAGGTTGCCAGCCTGCTGGTGTTTCACATTAAAAGCCTGCATTGACTGAACCTGTGAGGTTTTTGCAGTGGAAAAGTGATTTAAGTGTTGCCCAACAGGAGCAGGCTGCATGCTTGAAACCAGATGGTTGGCACTGTAAAAGAGCTCCTACGCTCTGAGGTCTGGACCTGGTCTACCTTGTGGTTTTTAAGTTGGTTTTGGTGGAGTCTGATCAAAGGCTGGTGAATGCCTGATCCCTGCTGTTCCCACCTTTTTATCCAGCATGTGTAGGTGATAGAATTCCTGGTGGCATCTTCCTATTGTCTGTAAGTTGTAATGTAAAGTTTAAAGAGTCATCACCTTAATGACTAACGCTTCCTCATCACTTCTTGCCTCATCGCCTGGCCTCTGTCATGTCTTTGCGGCTTCAGGTATCGATTTTGAAATCTCCAGGTCACCGCAGTCTAGACATCAAAGTGTGGCAGCTTGTTTTGCTGCCGGATGATTGTGGGTTTACTGGCAAGGTGTGCATGCTGTGGATTAACATGTAAAAGCCCCATTAGACCCCAGGTGATGCCTCGTGAGTCAGCATCTGTTGTTGTTGATGCTTAGACATTGCGTTACCATGACAATATGACATAAAGCTGCAAAAAAAAGTGTGTTTTCCTCCACTTCTATGCAAAGAGTGTGATGCTGAGAGGATGCTGTCATTGCTAACGTCTCCCTCTGGCTTCCCGTCCAGCAGACAGTGTGTGAGGAAGATGCAGCTCTGACCAGCAGCAGCTAACAAGTCACAGCACTGGACAGCTGACGGGTAAATCTGCACTTGTTTCTCTGCTAATCTTTGTAGTTTATCTGCAGCCACAAGCTGGTTGTAGGTTGAGCTTGTGGTTTGGTGCTCTGACAGTGTGTGTGTGTGTGTGTGTGCAGCTGCAGCCTGGATGTGATACTGGGTCAGAGTGTGAGTTGTAACCCAGCCTCAGTGTGCGATGTGTGGACCTGCGCTGCCTCTGTGTCTGCTGCTCTGGACAGCAGGAACGGCTGTTATCACGACGCAAGGTACCTGAAAATCTCACTTTAATTTGTCCAGTTTTATTAGTACTGAGTGCTCTGACTTTTAAATTTAATTTGGAAGTTATTGAAAGTAACTAAGTACATTTACTTCAGTCCCAAACTTAACAAAGCTTGATTTTTTTCCCCATTCTTCTAGACTTCTCAGATATATATGTGTTTATATGTGTTTGAGGATCAAAGAAGTATTGAATATTTCATGTAAAACTTAATTATTATTAATTCATTAAATACTAATTTTAGAAGGGAAAAATGTAAAGACTTTATATAAATATATGTAATATAAATATATAACTAATTAATTAAAATAAATTGAATGGTTAATTAGTCCTGTTTGTTTGTTTGTATCAGATTAGTAATCGTTAAAAAAATTTAAAAAATAAATAGCTCAAAAGTCCTGTTTGGTCAGTATCAGTCAATTGCTGACCATTTAAATAAAGAATAAATAAAAAAAATATATAATTAAATAGCTTAATAGTGCTGTTTCTTCATTATCAGTCAAATAAATAATGAATAATGAATATAAAAAAAGTCAATATAAAATAAATAGATAAATTACACAAAAAGGTTCATGCATTCTGGGAAAAGAAAGATTTTGAGCAAACTTTCTTATTTGTTTTATCTACATTTTAATTATCACTAAAGTACTTTTAGAACTATTTGAATGGCCTTAAACATGTACATTTTTTACCTTGTTGTAATGATACTTATATATTGTCCTCTGATCTCAGGTCAGGTCACAGCTCCTGCCAGCCTGAGTGCAGAGGTCGGTCGCTCCCTTCTGCTCAACTGCAACATCACCACAGAAACGGGCGACACCGTCCGCCAAGTGCGCTGGCTCAACAGGCACAAGAAAGTCCTGCTGGCGTACGAACAGAGCGTGCCGGTCCGCGTCAGCCACCAGGAACCCAACGTGCAGCTCACCGCCTCCCACAACGACGCCAGCTACATCACCATCCAGAGGGTTCGGCCCGAGGACGAGGGCTGCTACCGCTGCATCTTCGATGTGTATCCCAGGGGCCCGCAGGAAGGCTCCACCTGCATCAGCCTCACGGGTCAGTCTGGCTAATATTTAACTTTGTTATACATTATTATACATTATACATACAGTGTATTACATTGTGGGCCAATTCTATAAATGAATAATGGGAAAATTAAGAACAAATAGGCATAAAATAAACAGCTAAATAAACATCATTACAGCTCAGTTTCAGTCAATTGCTACTATTTTAAAAACTAACTTAAAAGATGAATAGCTAACACCATTTCATCACGCCAAGCAACATTTTCTACATTATATATTATGTATATCTTACAGCGTATACATAGATACTGATGTGCCTTTAATAGGCCAATATCAGCTGATAATATCTGTATACTGGTGTTCTTGTCTGGCTCTAATAGACTTTATTTATTATAGTTGGATTATGCTGCTACAGCACCACCTATTGGCCAAATGGCACCAAAACTCATGGCCTGTCTCAAAATTTGTCAGACGTAGAGGAAAAAACAATTTGAACACAATTCAAAATGACAGAAATGACAGTTTCTGAGACTTGTAGTTCAAAAGTTAAATGTAAAGTTCATTGTTGTAGCGCCACCATGTGGCCAAATTGCACCACACTCAACACTGCACGTCCCCAACAGTCCAACCACCGAGTGTGAAGCTGATTGGTTGAACAGTTGTTGAGATATGTGAAAACAGAGATAAACAGAGATTCTTTTTTGCTTTATTTATTAGTTTAGGGCTCCTTTAATAATTTGCTCCGACACCATAAATCAGCTTTTGTTTCTGGAATTTTGTCTCCTCGCGTCCGTTATCTTAAAGAACAAGTTATCTCCACACATGAGCATTTTCCAGTGCAGCTCACTCCAAACATTTCAACCTTTTGTTCAGTTTTTCGGGTCACAGAGGCTGTTTGTTTTCCTCCTTTTGCCCCGTATGAGTCAGGAAGTAGTGGGCTCAGGTCTGAACCTGCAGCCCACCCACCGAGCTAGCCCTGGCACTTCCTGTTAGTGTAAAATGTGCCCACACATTTTTATTACACCCAGGCTCCGTTTCTTGCACACATGCAGCAGTTCTGTAAAGTTTTCATTGTAAATTTGCCAATGCACTTTCAGCCCTCCACATACTTAATAATAACAAGCGTCTTCTTTTGTAGGCAAAGTTCGCCAAGAGGGCAACAAAACGGTCGTGAGCGGGAAGCCGGTCACTCTGTCCTGCTGGTACAGCCTCCCTGAGAGGGTGAGACAGGTGCTGTGGAGGAAGACGGCCGAGCAGGGCGACACCCACACCGTGGCCTCCTACACCAAGCACGGCCACCAGAGCGTCGAGGAGCCGTACAGGGGCCGCGTCAGCCTGAGCCGCACGCTGAGCGACACCCAGCTGAGCATCCAGGCCGTCCGGACGGAGGACGAGGCCTGCTACACCTGCGAGTTCCACACGTACCCGGACGGCACCAGGCAGGACACCACCTGCCTCTCCATCTACGGTGAGCACCGAGTACTGTCTCTGTACTCACAGAACATCACAGTTAAATAACTCATTTTTGAAATGTAACTTCACTACATTTTGATGCAAATATTTAATTTTTTACTCCACTACATTTAGCCGACAGCTTTAGTTACTTTTCAGGTCGAGATTTAACATAAAAAACATGATAAATTTAAGATTATTACATATGAGTGGGTATGTTAAGTACATTTTGATGCAGATAAGTTTTGAATGCAGAACTTTTACTTGTAATGAAGTAATTTCAGTATCTGAATACTTTTCCACCATTGCTCAAAAAAGACAGTTAAAGATAAAGCTATGTTGAGATATTTGCACTGAATTTCAAATAGTTCACATAACTAATGATGCCAACCATATGTAGGTAGGGCTAATGAGTCAGGATCTAGCATTTAAAGAGACATAACCAAAGATTTCCAGCAGGAAAAATAAATAAATGAATATTATTGGATTGGATTGTGCAGAAAAGACTTCTGTGTATTCACAGGAAGCTTTAACTTTACAGTTGAGGCTGGAAATAAACACCTTGGGGATTATTTTCCGAATGGTCTTGACCCATATTGTGCTTGAGATCCACTGAGAGCTGAGAGGAAACGAGCCTCCCAGACAAAGCTGAGGAAAGGAAGGAAGCGCTGTGTGTAAGCGAACGCTGAGGTGAGAGTTCCTCCAGCGGGTCATTAAACTACTGTTCAGTGACGGCGCTTCAGGTCCCTCGCCGACACTTAACCCACGTCCTCTCTCCCCCCGCTGTGCCACAGAGGTGTAAACCACAATGTCAGAACCTTCCCTCGACTTTAAGGACGTTCCAGGAGTGTGAGCGGCCGCTGATCTCCCTCCGTGTGTGTGTTTTTGGAGCGATAATGTTGACAGACGGAGGGGGGAAAGGGGTGATTAATTTGGGAGTCGGCCCAGGGGATGAGTGGCTCACTGTTCCCCCAGACACAAGGCCTCAGTGTGTGTGTGTGTCCGTCTCCCTGCTCTGCTAAACAGGCTTTGTCTCAGCTCAACACAACCACACAGAGTTAGTAAAAGCTGCTTTGCTTCTGTTTTCTGGCGGCCCGTCGGGGGACAACTTGTGTCTTTGTGTCCTCGGGGGAGAAAGATTGACAGGCGATGTGCTCCGTCTCTCCATCTCCATTATAATGGCAGAGGGACAAATATCTGCTTCTGCTGATTGGCAGCAGAAATAAATGTAATAATATGAATCTTTCTTTCACCAGTTTTACCCAAACCGGAGGTGAGTCACGTGACCTCGTCCTCAGGAGTCACCGAAGCAAACTGCACGGCCCAGTCCCGGCCCGCGGCCGAGATCATGTGGAACGTCGGCGGAGACAACCGGACGCTTGGACCGCCCATTTCATCCGCCTCCGACCAGGGCGACGGCACCACGGTGGTGACGAGCACGCTGCTCTTCCAGTCAGCGCTGCTCAGCGACCTGTCCGTCAAGTGTGTTGTGCATCATCCGGGTTTGGAGAAACCTCTGATGGTGTCCCTCAACACTGACGGTGAGGAGCTCGTAAAGCATGTTCTCTGAGGTTTTTATTGGATTTAATGTCAGGGATTCATGACTGAACAAACGATAGATGGATATAAAGCAGGTTAAGGCGCTATATGAATACTGTAAAAGTTTCAAAACACTCAACAAACAGAGAAACACACATCCTATATTTAGAAATTGCCTTTAAATGAGCGTCAGGACATTGTAACATTGTGATGTCACAAAAATACGACATAAAGGTCCAAAGTGCTGCACTTACAGTCACTCCCTGGCTGCAATGATGGTGCAGAGATTCATAGAGTGCACATGTAAAAGATGCAGAAACACCGACCAATCAGAGCAGACTGGGCTTTTTTTTGGGAGGGGTTCTTAAAGGGACAGGCGCTTAAACAGAGCGTTTGAGACAGAAGGTGAATACAGATATAATCAGACAGATAGTATGAGAAAAATAATGTGGTTTTTTTGAAAGCATGTAATCATGATTTATAGAAACCCAAAATACAACAATGAACCTGAAAAAAATTATAACATGTCCCCTTTAATGGCCTTTATGTGTTGTTTTTGATATTTGAGCCTGAGATCATTTGTTTCCGCTGAGGAAACAAGCCAGAAATAAACTACATACCAGTACTGTCTGAAAATGTGTAGAAAACAGTGATGTTTGCCATTCCTGGGAGCTGAGGTGAAGCAGAAAGAGGCCTTTTGTTTTCCACATGTGTGTATTCTCAGTTATTTCAGTCTGGGGTAATTATGGCTGCTTTGATGGGGTCCTGAATCCTGTAATGTCACGGATTATTTTTCTCCTAAAAGAGTCGTTATTCTGGTGCAACATGTTTAGTCCAGATGTCATAAAACATAAACAGAGCTTTAAGTGTAAGTGTGTGTGTGCTGCAGTGGGTCCCGCCATGGTCATCCTCCTGTCGGTGTGCGGCGTGGCAGCGGTGCTCCTCCTGTGTCTGTGTGTGTGTCTCTGCAAGTGCTTCATCTGCACGGACGGTGAGTCCTGATTCTGCAGCTTCGAGCTGCATTCACTCCTCTTCAGTGACTTAACAAAATCTACATTTTTTGGGGTGTTATTTAATTTGATTTAATCTAAATAAAACGGACAACAGTGGGGAAGCCCCAGTGTTTGCCTGCTCTTTAGTGGTTTTCCAAAGGAATTCTGGGAAGTGCACAGGGTGGTTGCAAAAGAGAAAATTATTGCATGTCATCAAAACTACTGTAACCTCTGTGATGAGAGGATGTGAAGGTTTTGCAGGAAAACGTGGGTGCAGCATGTCTAACGAGGTTCTTTAAGCAGGCTGAACACTTTAAAAAGAAAGTCTTTTCTTCACTGCAGGATCTCAGTCATGGGAGAAAACACTCGGCTGTTATGCAGCGTATTGTTTGTCTTGTGGCCTGCTGTGCCGGCCAAGTTTTGAAAGCCTGTTGTCACTGTAGTGATTATGATGAAGTGTTCACATTTCTGCTGGTTACATAAACATCCTGAGCCGACTGTATCAGAGAAGTGGATTAACCTCCAGGCTTGGAAATGAAGCCAATGAGGAAGTGAACTACTTCATAACAACCAGCAGGGGGCATCTCAAAAAATATGTCTGATTGTATAGAAGTCTATGAGAAAATTACACTACTTCTCACTGGATTTATTACCTCAGTAAGCATTTTTCTAAGGAGTTCATGGTCTGAATCGCTTGTTTCAACTCTTCTTTAATAAAGCATCATTCAATTTAGAGTAAAATAGACCATAAACCAGGATACCTTGTTATTGATAAGTTGCAAACATATTGTTCCAAAAACAGAGTGGAGCTTTTAGTAGCTAAAGGGACAGATGTTTCCTCGACAGTTGGTGGTGACCAAAAACGGAGCAAAAACTGTGACATAGACGTAGATTTATAAGACATAACTACAGGTATTACATTAAAAACAAACACAAGAAAGGTACAGTACAGATCATCCACAGTAAAACATCATCTTAACATACATTTCTAAAGCAGGACTTTACATTGAGTACTTTTACACGGTACAAAATAAAGAAACAGGAAACGCTATCCATATAGCAGCAAATGAAAATACAAAACATTATGTTTTCATCATAAATCAAAGCAAGCTGAAACTTTCACCCCGTCTAGAAATGCCATAAAACATCCACATATTTTATCAGCGGTACAGTATTTCTCCTTGATCCTAAATGTAAGTTTTTCCAAGGCTTGTAAACTTGGTCTGGCAACCGATTTCCAGAACTTTCCATGGTTTGTTTTGCTTGTTATGAGCAATAGAAAGTCATTTTCTTATCAGCCTTCCTTAGAAGACAATCAACAGGAAGAATTCCAAGGATAATACACAGTCTGGAGCACATGAGTAACTTTACGCCTCCGTCCAGAAGCTTTGGATAATTGGACAGTTCCTCAGGCAGTGAACTAGCGAGTCCTACATTCATATGTTGAGAGTGAATGTCATCGAAGTATGAAATACTTCCCGAAAACACACTCCAAAGGTCAGCTTGCAGGGCTCGCAGACTTCCCACACAGAGGTGGCATGTTGACTCATGTGTCACCGACACTCCCCTGACTCCTGTTCACACCTCTCCCTCAGACCTCTCTGGGTGCCGTGGAAACAGCGCCCGCCCAGCGTAATGTGGCGTGTGGCCCTCTGCCCATTTCCCCTTTATCATAAATTTTCTGCCCACTAAGGAGAGGAAGGGAAAACCAAAGATATCGCGCCAGTGACAGAAGCTTTGGCTGACGCTGCTGCTCCTGCTCGCCAAACAAAAGTCGGGAAGGGAGGAAAAACAAAAGTGGGAGCTGGTGTGTCGGGGTCAGCGCCGTCCCACGGCGGCTCTCGATTTGGCGATGTACAATTTAGCATCGCGTCACTTAAGCCAACCAGAGGCCAAAGAGAAATCCCAAAGGAAACAGTTTCTATTGCATATTTTTACTGCAGAAAGTTCTTCTAGAGCAAAGCTTGAGTGGTGCCACTAACTATTTAAAACATTTCCGCTAAGACCAACTCAAGTGCAAGAGAAAGTAAAGTTTAAGAGTGTTTTCGAATTCTCCATTTACCAAACAGCCATGTGAGAAAAATTTGATTTTCTTTAAGAAAAAATCTCTCCGTTACATCCGTCAGCTGCAAAATGAGTAAAAAACAGACGTCTGTGGAAAGTTTCTTTGGCCCAGTGAGGAGACAGAAGAAGAGCCTCTGACCACTAAGAAACAGAAAGCTGCATTTAGCAGAAACACCAGGAGACCGACTTAAAATATGGATTTATGGCGACAGGTGATTCCCACGCACAACACGCTCTGCAGAATATGTGGCGACCGGCTCTCCAAAGAGGCAATTTAAGCCTTCAAAACTGCTTCGCCACTTGGAGACCAAGTAAAAAACAAGCCTGTGGAGTATTTTGAAAGAAAAATGCGGGAACAAGAAGGATATATTTATCCGCCACACCTTAAAGGCCGGTCCGTGAAAGTATTGTCTGACATTAAACTGGTCCGTAGCACAAAAAAGGAAACAAGAACAAGAAAGTGGACACAATGGAGCTTTTATTAGCTAAAGGGACAGGCGTTGGTTGGGACCAAAAACGGAGCTAAAAAATGTCTAATATGGGGTGAATATACATCATACAAGTGGACGAAAGTATGAATTCTTAAAATGAATGCTACATGCTCCGTATGTGCTGGATGTATAAACAAACAACTGACGTGCCGTCATTGGTCAGTTGGGACCATTGTGTCCAGAAACCCCAATGATTAAACTTTCTATTTGATATTTTTGTTGCAAAAAGTTCTTTTGGATCAATGCATTTCCGACAAGAGCAAAGATTAAGAGTTTCCTCTTCCCTCCAGCTCCGCCTTTGTTTTCCTTGTGCGATAAGACAGCAGAGGGCACACACGCCCACGTCTGCGGGATGGAAACCCAGTGACACATTGTTTTAATTCCTCCCTTTATTCGTCGCTTCATCATGCGAAGCTCCAAAACCAACAGTCGCCCACATGGATCACACACAACAATCATGCTGCTGATTTAAGAGTGTTTGTGTTTTTTCTCACATCTCTAACTCTGTGAGCGCCTGACAGTAAATACTGTATTTGCGTGTGATTGATGGTGTTGTGTTGGAGCAGATCTTGCTCAAACATCTGTGGGATGTCTTGAATAGATGGCAGCCGGGTCACGGCAGAAATAGATTTTCTCAGGGAAAAAACATAAAAAAAGCTCCAGTTTCCTTGAGACTTTGCACATGATTTGAGAAGTCTTTCCTCATTTCCAACTCTGTGGGTCCTGAGTGGAATAACAAGTGGCTGTGCTGAAGAAAAGACCCTCTTTCTCTGTTTAATCCTTTGGACTGAGGCTAAGACAGACATTCGAGGCCTGGAGGAGGGAGCGGTGACGAGGAGGAGCGGAGCCCAAAGTTGAGAGCGTGCCCAGTAGATAACAACACTGGACTGTACAGACACATGCGGACTGTATGTCGCAGTGCCAGGAACACAGGCTTTTATTGTGACGGGATTCAGGCTGCAGTTTGTGATGCTGAGGTCTTTTTATTTGGAGCTGACCTCATTCATTCGGTCATGTGTGTGTTCAGGCTTTTTTAAAGCATCAGAGACACTTTGTCACAACCCAACCCAACACACCAATGAGCTGCAAACATCATAATAAATAATAAAAGTATGTTATCAACAAAAAGATATAAAGTAGAAAAATAAATAAATGAAAACAAAGGGAAAAAAAGGAATGCAATTTTTTTTAAATATATGAATGATGTAAAAAAAAAAAAAAAAGGGGGCAAACCAAGAAAGGATAAAATAATAATGATAATAATAAAAATGACAAAGAATACAATTTTTAAGAAAAATAAAAAAAAAAATAGAACAAACCAGTAAATGAGCCAAGAGTAGGACAAATAAAATATAAGGTCATATTAATAGGAAGAAAAAAATGATAAAGAATATTTTTTACAGTAGTACAAATACAGTTAAAGTAGAATAAATCGGCAAACATGCTAAGAGTGGAGAAAAATGATATCAAATAATTGTACATTTTGCTGATTATTATTATTTATGGTATACCTTTTAAAAAAGTTTTCAAAAGAGTGGGAAAATATAAATGGAATGTAATAATAAAAATTATAAAGAATATATTAAAAAAAAAAAAAAAAAACATGGCACAATAGTGTGGTGAGGGGAATAACAACTATAATTTTTGTTAATTTTGTTATTATTTAAAATATACACGAAAGAGTGGGAATAATAATAATACTAACAAAAATGAAAAAGACTACCAATAAAAAAGTCCTCATAAAAATCTTTTTAAAGCCCATGAAAACTTAAAAATTAAAATAATTTTTCAAAAATGGAATATTTACTCAAAACTGGGGCAAAAACAGCTTTTAGTTTTATAATTAGAGTGGACTGTTTACCCTTTAAGCCTTGCTGGAGTGATGGAGTTCACAGTTTCTTAAAATGTAGTATATATAATAAATATAGTTATACATTGTCCTGCAGCTCTGACAGTAAAAACCTATGTTGAAAAATGAGCCGTTCGGCTGCAGAGACGTCCGCTGTGGACGGCCTGAAAAGTTGTGATGTCTGCGGCTGAAGCTGAACCACCAGCCGGCCACAAATAGGCTGCTGTGGTTCTTTGAACCAGTGGGCGTCATTCAGCTTCTGCCTGCTTCGATCACGGCTGGGAAGAAGAGCGACGGCCCGAGGCTGTTCCAGGAAAGCGCTGATGCTCTATTTGTGTCCGTGTGTTGGTGTGGCGGGTGGAGATGTTCAGGCTATAAGATGCTTGAACAGGAAGTTCACCTCAGATAACATTTATGCATGAAAGCCGGTGTTTCCAGTGGCACCTTTTAATCTGGAGCGCCACAGGAAGTGGAGGGGCGGGACCACATCCGGTCAGGAGGTCAGAACTCACTGGAAAAAAGTGACACCTGCTGCTCACACGACACTTTTCCCAGGAACGTTGATTCAGCTTCAGCGCTATAGGCTGAAGACTAACGCTCTGCTGCCACATGTACGTCGAGGCGTGCCGCGGCTTTAATCATGTCTCAGGAATTCCTGCAATGTTTCATTATTCATGTGCATGCGGTGTTTCTGGATGTGAGTGGGTGTTTTCTGTGGACATGTATGCGCTCGCTGTGTTTGTTTTTGCATTCCTGTGTGGGATTTATATCAAGTAATTACAACCTCTGCTCATGATTTTCAGATTTTTTTGCGCTGAGAAACTCTCGTTCTCACTGCAAAGACAATAGTTTTATTTCCTTGAAGGTGCCGTTTGGTAAAAAGTCAGATTTTCATGTCATAATGCAGATCTAGGTGCTTTATAAATACTGAGGAAGTACTAAAAGGAACTGTTCCTGTAATATTAGGAAAAATTAGGAACTTTATTTAGTTAATTTGCTGGTAATTCAAGCATATTAACATTTTTTTTTTAGACAAAAATCACCTCAAGCAAGCGTAAAAACTTTTATGCACATTTTGAAAAGTTTTATAAATTTAGTTGTTTCTTTCAAGCAAATCTCCAAAATGTGCAGAGAAAATTTCAGATGGAAACATGACTATAGTGCACTGACTTCCACCTCATATACAATGAAGAAAAAATGTTTTTTAGTTGCATCTTTAAATCAAATCTACAGTTTTTGGGCCTCAGCTTCCTGTCAGGAAAAGGGAATCCCAGCAGGAAATGCTGCAGGCTGCTGAGTTGAAAGATGTGGAAGTTTTTTGGGGACAGTGCTGACCGTCTAACTGTCTCTTCTCTCTCTGTCCAGACTGATTTGGATCCCGGCGTCACTGCTGCTTTGATGGCGGTCCAGCGGCGCTCCGAGCTGACCTCGCTGCTCCGGGAACAGAGCCGCACTGAGCCGAGCCAACACGGCCGGTTCTGCTTCCACGAGCTGCAGACACACTTTCTCTTATCATTCACGACAAAGTAAACCCAACTAAAACGACTATTTAATGCTAGAGAGCACACTTACTGTAGGAACATGTGTGTGCGTGTGCGTGTGCATGTGCGTGTGTGTGTGTGTGTGTGTGTGTTGTAACTTATATGTATTTGTAATTTTGGTTGATATTTCTAATTTGAGAAGAGGTCGCTCAGTTGTTTTAAAGTGTTTTTGACAGTTTATTAAAAAAAGTGAACTAATGTAATTTAAATTTCAAATAATTTATCAATTCAAAACAGCACAAATGTGGCCTTAAACCTCCTCAAAACATGGTTACAAATATACATTTTTTTCTATATTCATTTTGCATGGCAGAATAAGGAAAATGAATGATGAAAAAAATGGATTTTTGTAGTTTAATGATCAAAAACTTTGTTTATAATCATCAGATTTTACAGGGACAACAGAGAAAATAACCAAAGCCGTTCTCTTTTAAGGACCCCGTCGCTCAGACATTGATGAGAAAGTTGAATTTAAGAGCCTTCAAAGAGATGGTTTGTATTTTTTTGAAGTGAGGTTGTATGAGGTACTAACCCCCAGTGGATGTCTGTAGTGTGTGCGGCAGACGGGGACACAGCCGATCTGTGGTGCTTGTGCGTAGGAACATGGAAGTTCTCTGGTTGAGAAAAAGTAGTGCCAAATGATGCTGTGGATAGCAACAAAAATCCTCATACGTACCTCATACAACCTCACTGCAAAAAAATCCAAACTGTCCCTTTAAAGTGGCCGAAGCTTCAGCTGTTCTGGCCGACGCTGCCTGTTACTGTTGCCCACCACAGGGTGCTTCGTCACCTGAAACCCTCCATTAGTGGTCGTCATAGAGACAACCCTTTTATGTAAACTAGAAAAGAAGTATGATTAAAAGGACGCCGTGCCAATTTTAACTCCCAAGTTTACAGGAAGTCAAAGAGAAACGGGGACGGAGGCTAAAAAGTAAAGCAGCCCTGGTGTGAGTCAGACTCAGAGAATCGCTCTGAGTGGGAAATAATGAAGGGTTTGTTATTTATAGCTGCTGTGTTGTGGGGGACAGAGCGCGGTGGTCGACCTGTAACCTTCACACACGGCGTGGTTAACACCGCCCAGCGACTCCTGTGTGGATGAACCCTGCTGCTGCTTGTGTGAGTGTGTGTTGTGGCATCGTTGTACAGTATTTCAGGACTTACAGAGCACCAGTGTTACAACTTTATATTAGAAAAATATTAATTAATATAGGCCTGCATGGGCTGTGTACAGTGTAGTTAATATTGTAGAAAATGCCTTTTTTGTCGCATTTATTAGAAAAAAATATATATATTTCTATTAACAATTAAACCAGCAGTTGGTTGGTTTTAAAGTAAAATCAATTATCTGTATATAAAGAGGATTATAAGAATTAAATGTTAATAAAATGTAGCTAAACTGTCAACCTGCTGTTTAATTTTTTCTTTAATCATCTTTTCAGTGTTTTGTATTTTGGACAGTATTCATCTTTTTTCGTTCCCATATAAGTTTATAAATACTTTCCTGTCATAAAAAGTTAAATCTGAAATAAACTCTGAGACTTTATGCTCACTGCTTATTTTTATTATATCGTCTCTAATTTGTAAGTGATTTCTTCAGCCATTGTTGTTGAGCTGTGGTGTATGCAGCCTGCGGGTGGTACGGTCGCCTCACCAAAACATTACACAAGAGGAAACTCATTTCCTCCACGGCCCACTCCGGTGACTTTACTTTTTCACTCTCAGACCTCGTGAGTGGCGTAACGGCGTCTCTGTGCATTTCTTAAAAAAAACCAACAATGATCTATGACTAAACAATGCAAATATTTCAAGCTTAAAATAGCCTCAAATTACCACGTTGGTGTTTCTGGTTTCGTCTGAGTGAGTCAGTCTTGTCGCCAAAATGTTCCATAGAAAAAAACAAATAATAATTTTTGGCAGGAAATTTAAGCACCGTGACTTTAGCCGCACATCCACAGGATGCAACTGAAAGCTGTGTGACTAATTAATCAGTGATTTCTATCAAAGGGGTATGTTCACTTCTACTGAGGGCTAGGCCTATAAAGATGTGGAGTAGCATGAGCACAATTAATTAAAATAATAATAAGTGTTCACACAATAAGTTTGCTGTAACTCCTGGACACCACTGATAGAATATTAGAAATGTAGCGTGTTTAGCTTATAGAGAAACATTAAATATAGTTAAAACTAAAGGATAAACATATTTTAAATGTAACCGAAGATGTCAAAAATTTAAATAGCTGGCTAAAATTAAAGGATTTTAATTTTATAAATGGTAAACTAAAAGTAATGGATGGAATAGTTGGATAAAAGCAAGAAACAAACATGAAATAGTTAGCTTAAAGTAATGAATAAATGTTGAAAGAGCTAAAGGATAAACATTTTACATTTAACAGAAGACATCAAAAATTTAGATAGCTAGCTGAAATTAAAAGATTCAAATTTTTTAAATGGTAAGCTAAACGTAATGGATGAAATAGTTAGACAAAAGTAAGAAACAAACATGAACTAGTTGGATAAAAGTAAGGAATAAACAGTTAGCTAAAAGTAATGGATGAAATGTTGAAAGAGATAAAGGACAAACTTTTTAAATAGTTAGTGAGAAGTGATGGATAAATTACCTTTTTAAAATTTGTTAAAGTAAAGGATACACTTTGAAATAGCTGGATGTATTTAATAGCATTTTACGAACAAAATTTTTTTATTTATGGATGCTAATGGTCACAGTTCAACTCTCCCAGTAATTTTCCACTCTACCTGCAGCTCTCCTCAGTCCACTCAGCTGCCTCAGATCACCTCCTGCCAAACACTCACTCTTTACCAGATCATGCAGAACTTTCCGGTGTTTTTCTGTGGACTGATTTCCCGTTGCCGACCCTGCCTACCTCGGACTCACCTGCCCTCTCAGCCTGCTGTCTCCGATCAAGTTCTGCCTCTGCTCCTCCTGGTTCCTGTCCGCCTGTTCCTGTGTCTGTGTGACGTTTCCCTGCACTAAACATGCTAAGAGACTTTCCTGTTGGTTTCCAGATCCCTCGGCTGTGTACCCACTTTCTTTCTTTCGCTGTGCTCTTCTGGGGGATGACATAACGGCATTAATGACAGATGATGATGAAAAATACTTGACAGTAAAAACACTGGTGTGTTTTTTTTTTTGTTTTTTACTGTTTATTGAGTCACACTGATCGGAGAGAATGATTTCAGTCATCTCTCAACTTTCCCCCAAACTGAATTCATCCTGTTTTGGAAATTCGCTCTGCGCTCTCAATCGAACCATTGTAACGTTTTCCCCAAACATCTTTCATATAAATAGACATTTTTTTTCCTCTTACAGTTTCCACAAACCTCACAAAGACAGGAAAGGGTAAGTAGTTCCTCTGTTACTCCAAAGCACTGCTGGCGTTTGACATTTATTTGTGATTGTTATCAGGGGTGTTATTAAAGCAAATATTTGACTATTAACAAAAATATATGAGAGACTTATCAGGAGGAAACGGTGCTTTACACTTTGTTTTTGGCTTTTAATGTTATTGGGAGTCACACTGGTGGGAAATGATAAGATTTTATTCTAATTTAGAGTTCTGCTTTGCACCACTAGATGGCAACCGTGTTTAATCTGCTTCACAGTGAGATAAAGTTACTGTCCCGTCCAGCATGAATTCATTTCTGTGCACATTTCTTCACTCTAACAGTAGCAGGTTGACATAATGTTGAAATCTTTAACAACAGCTGGAAGCAGCCTCACTGTTCTTGAACGTCCGTGTTTGTGACTAAAGGCGCAACAAGTCTCTCTACCTGCATGTGTCACGTGTGGTGGGCGATGCAGCCTGTGAGGTGGGGTCTGTCAAAAAGTGAGTGCGGTTATGTTTGCGAGTGTGCGTCTGTGTGTGAGAGCCAGATTGTGCAAGCGATGCAGCGAAGTACGTCAGCCTTAAGCACTTTCAAAACCACAGAGGTAGCACATCCCACAGACCACGCTGCTCCTCGTGCAACGTGCAGCCCTGCAGCGTACGTCCGACCCCCTTCTACCGTTGCTTTGCTCTCCATTCACTCTACAAATCAGTTTATAATTGTTTGTTGTGGCCGTTTAACCAGCTCTCCTTTGACACAGCTTCTGTTGATGATAAAAGCCTGCAGGAAGTGATCAGACAGTCATTGTGGTTACAGTCTGTTGCCACAGAATCACAAGTTTAAACTCCTAAATCAAGATGCTGCTCATTTTGTGTTAATTTTTTAATTTAAATATAATGTCATTGCATGCAAGATGTCAAACTTATGACCTACGGGAGATAAAACACCTTCCAAAAGTAAAATTAAGAAACTCTCAGAGCTATAAAATGTCTAATAATCGTCATTATCTCCAGCTTTGTTCTTGTATACTATAAAAACCTTCATGTCTTGCTTGATGCCTCATGACCTTTAGGCCTGTGGAGATGTTTGGTTCAGTTTTCATTGACACTGTAGCTGGTTTCAGTCTGAAGTGAAAGGTGTCATTTCCTGGATTTCAGGGTGGGAGAGAAGAAGGTTTTCCCCCTTTCTGTCTGCCCGATCGCAACATGTGCATCAACACCTGTTTAAAGTGCCTCATTCTGAAATCTGGAAGACAGTAATTTATTACCACTTTGACTAGTTTCAGTGACGTGTGAAAATCACAGAGTGGAAAACGAAGTGATGCGACAACATCCCTGTTTAAACAGTTAAGTTTTCTGTGAGCATACAATCATGAATTAACTTAACTTTTTTTATTCCCTGATATGCATTTTTATTTTTAAACTCTGCAAACTAAAAGGAATTCAATACACAGAACATCATTTATGTTATTTTTGAAAATCAGTTTGCTAATCCTGTTAGCTAGCATTCACCTTTGCTTTGAGCTAAACAAGTTATTCACTTTGCTACATTAGCATGCAAGTAGGAAGCTATATAGGCCACTATTATTTTGCAGCCTAGTTGGTATTTATATTGTACTAAAACCCAACAAAATCCACAATAAACATTACAGATAAATTACAGTTCAATTTCTATCAACTCCAAAGACAACTTTAAAAAATAGGGTCTCATTTTTTAGCCACACTAGCATGGCAGTGTAGGTTCATCAGTTTAGTCCAGACTTTGGTTTATCCTCTGACTCTCCTGTAGCGCCACCAGCAGGTAAAATTTCTCTTTTCCATGTGACTACTTTAGTTTATGACCAAATGCATGTAAAACTAAATGGCAAATTGCATTCAGACAGAACATTACTGCCAACATCTACTCATGTTAGCTGCGAGCCAAATTGTCTGTTTGTTCACCATATTGTATTAAAACTGAGTAAAAAAAAAAAGTGATTAGTGTCCATAGCTGCCATTTTTGGTGGCCACATTATGAATGTATACAGAGAACTGCATACAGCCTCTGAGGCAGGGCCCTGTTCATTTCTATGAAAGTAGCTCAGTCATGCAAGAAGTCAAAAATTGTTGACTTTCATGTATGACATTACTAGGTTCTGTTTCGCATCTGTGGGGCCTTTAGGGCAAGTCCAGAGACTTCTGCTGGCCAAGCCGGCAACTTCCGATTTAGCAATCTGTTTATTTGAACAGAAATACAATTATTTAACTGTACAACTCATGTTCTTTGCCATCAGACCAAATGAATCAAATTCTAATATGGAAACTTGTGATTTTTTGGAGATTGTGATGGTCAAAAAAATGTTTTTTTCCTCATGGAAGTCTATGGGTGAAAGTCTTTTTGGGCCCAATGGCATCACATGGTTGACTCAGAAGTTGTTATTCCACCATTTGGCCACTACCAAATATGTCTTCAAAGCCCAGATCTTTTCCTGGGAACCTAAGGGTACTGAAATTTGCTGAAAATGTCAACTGAAACTGAAAATGTCAACTTCAGCACAAAATTTTGTGCTGAAGTTTGAGATACAGCATAAGATGAGTTAGCCTGAGTTCAGAGCAGCACTTTGCTGTAATACAGCCTCACATAGCTGCTAGCATACTTGTAGACTGTTAGACCTGTTGTTAGTTGGCTTGCTAACCATGTGGTCAGCTAACTATCACTCTGTCTAACGTGTCAATATTTCTGCTTAGTCTGCAAGATTTTTTAGTCTTAATTGTAAAACAACTTCCAGACTCTTTTTCTCTGTTTATGTGACATGTGGTTTAATTCTGCTTCCTGTTCATCAGTCAACAGACACTGTACCCAAGAAGAAGAGCTACTTCGAAAAGAGAGCATAAAGGACAGAGGTGCACACACACAACACACACACACAAACACACACACACACACACACACAAACTAATACAGTAAACACATCAGTATAAAAGAATGTGTCATGTTTCGTCAATGTGCAAATTTATTGAAACCCAATCATTAATCCCCAAAGCAGACAAAACATTACAGCAAAGCCAAGCATTTAAAAACACAAATCAGTTAGAGAAGGTAACAAAATCTTGAAACAAATACTATGAAATATTTTAAATCTTAGCAGACTGATTTCACAGCAGAGATATCAGGACTACTGCACGTTTTCACAGACATCAGCAGGAGACAAGGCATCAGTAGAGGGCTGGCGGCTTGGATCAGGTGTGTCACTGGATTATCCTGCACATTTAGATCGATATCAGTTATTGTTCGCATAATCATTATATGAAATATGTCCTGTGTTTTGTACGTATTGAGCGTACAATCACTGTATGTAAAAAAATCCTTACTTCTCACCTTTACATCCACATCTTGTTGCAACACAGACACTCAGAACTATGATGACGAAACCCATGATTCCAACAACCCGGTACACGAACGGCCAGAAAGTGTCTGGAGTTTCTGGGCTCCCTGTATGTAAAGAAAATGTCTTGTTTTTGGTTAATACAATGAATATGAAATTGCAATAACACCGTAAGACACAGAATTAAGTTCTTCTTACCCAGTTCTGAAGTGGTCCAGGTCACGGTGGTGAGCTCATCTTCGCCTGAAAAGAGTCCAGATCGTTTATTTGCATAGATAAATCAGGTTCAGTCTGATTATTTGGGGAATAATAAAGGCTTCTAAATTAGTAATTAATAAATTAGTAGCAATAAGAAATTGATATCTTGTTTAAAAAACGTTAAAATGTTAAATGTTAAAAAAATATATATTTGAATAATAATAAAAAATTATAATAAAAGAAAATAAATTTAAAAAAAATACTAATAATAAAGCCTAAATAAATATTTCATATCCGATTATCTGCATTTCTATATTCCACTTTTGGTATAATAGTTAATAGTATAATAGTTCAATTTAAATTGATTAATACAAATTTCATCATCGACTAGTTAGCATCATACTACCTGCTAGCGTTAGCTATAGCAGTTAGCTATATTTAGCGTTAGCTGTAGCACTTAGATATAGTTAGCATTAGCTATATCCACCGTCTCTCGCAGAGTTCTGTCTGTTTTGAAGGACACATGTACAGTACCAGGTTAATTTTCTTTTCTTTTTTTTAAGTACGTATCCTTGCTTTTTTTTTCTCTCTCTCTGTTATGTGATGGATCAATATTAAGATAAGATGATTTTTAAAGCTAACATTTGATACAGCTCACAAAACGTAGAGAAAACAGACAGATGAACTGTCTGTAAAAGCTGATATTAATCTGCTGGAGATGGCAGATTTAGCTAATGCTAATTCGCTGTAATGAGGTCACCAGCTCCATCCCAATGTTTACTTCCTGTCTGCTGATGTCATTCATTGGGAATATTTCATGGCATCAGTCAGAGAAAGTCTAAAGTGAAAAATTTGTTTAACAACAAAAACAAAAGCAATATCTCATTTATTTTCCCTCTATTCTAAGTTTACAGTGGTATTTATCACATTTTTTTTATTATTATTTTAGCTCCTTGTCTTTACTTTTACATCTGCAATTACAACAATAGCAATATGGTATGTTACATGAGTATGAGTTACATGTAACTGAAAAGGTTTAAATGAAAGACAATTGTTCAGGAAGATGTGAGAAACTTAAAAAAAAATGCTAGGAAGCTTATCTGATTAATAATAAATTAATTGTATTCTAGAATAACAGACAGATTTATAGATTATCAAAATAGTTGTTGCAGCCCCAGTATTATCCTGTTTTACAGAAAGTATCACTCACCATGGACAGAGACAATGATGTGGTGACTCATAATGTCGTTTCTGAGTATTTTTGGGAAATTTAAAAACAACACCCCTTCATAATCACTCAAAAGCTGTAAGGTGTCCTCCGCTGCTGACACTGACGGGGACAGCTGTGTCATTTTTCTGAGTTTCATACCAGGTCACTGTTAAATTAAGTAGTATAGGCTACAGGGTTGATCACACTAAAATGAAGACATGGAAAATAGAGGAATAGTAGAGATTTTTCTTGCCTGTGTCATTGGTTAGCCCACCATCACTTGTAACACAATACACAGCTGCTGTCTGAAACTCATAATCCGATAAAATGAGGCCAGTTTAATGTCGGAAATCTTCCAAATACTACCAAAAGTCACACTCACCTTCGACAGAGACGTTGATGTTGTGACTCACACTGCCTTCACCTAGACACTGATACTCACCGGAGTCGTTTCTGAGTATTTTATGGAAATTTAAAAACAACGTCCCTTCATTTTCACTCAAACGTTTCCACTCTGTTGTGAGGTGGCCTCCACTGCTGACATTGATGGGGACAGCTGGGTCATTTTTTATGTCATCAGATTTATACCAGGTCAATGTTGGTGGTGAACTGTTGCAATAAGAAACTGTGCAGTTGATCCTGAGGTTTTCTCCAAGGAAAGCTTTGTGGGCCGTATGGCGACGTACTTTGATTTCAATTTCACAATATGAATTTTCACCTGCAAAAGGAAAATAACAGAGCTTGTATTAGAAATGACTGGAACAATTTTTCATGCCACTCCAATGTTAACTGATGGTTCTTTCACACTGCAGCTGCAGACATCAAACTGAAAATTCAGGTCAGCGAGTCATGTGTGGTATCTATGTAGTGAAAACACCTTTTGCTTTGGCCTTCATGCTTCCTGAAATCTTCTCAATTAAATTCACATCACAGAATGTAAGAGTTTGTGACCCAAGAGGCTAAATTTAAGACAAAAGAGCTGCTCCGGTATCTTCTTCTTTACATATAATCGCCATTTTCAGAATAATAAGGAAAAAATGCATTTGGACCAAAGAAAGCTAATTTGGTGTCATTTCTACTGCCTGCAATGGTTGTACAGGAAGCACAGTAAATACTTCCAATCACCTATTTACATTTAAAATATATATATATATATATATTATATTATAATATTCTTTTTCCCAAAGTAAGACTGTCTTTCAATTTTTACTTCATAAGATATAAACATGCAGTCAGATTCACTTCCTTGTTGAGTTTTAATGCTGCGTAGTTGAGTCTTTGGGTGGGTCAATAAACCTGTTCTGGATTTTATGTATACATCATAATAATACGTATATTAGGAAGATTTTCTCTCTCGAGATGTTCAGTAATGCAGAACATAAAATATTTGATCCCTTTTAATGAATTGAATGCAAGAAAATGATAAATAGCGAAAGACAAAGACCCACTCCGAATGAGAGGAAGCGAGGCAGATAGTACAACAAAAACTTACTATCGGCATCCATAGTGAGGCAGCCTGCTGCTGAGATGAACACATGAAGGATGTTCAGGTAGTTTCTTCTCATGGTGGAACCACTTCAAAAACCAGGAATCAAATTCTATAAGACCACTGTCACTGTCCGCCTGCTTCACTAAGCACAGTACAAGTCTTGGTCTATTTCCTGCTTTTGATTTCTGTGGTTTATCGTGCCCTCATTTCACTCAACACAAAGTACATATGAAAGCACAAAAAAGGACATTTTAGGCATGAACACAGTGGTACATCTGGTACTTTGGGGATTTTTTGTCTACATTCATGCCAGAAAGTGGATTGGATAAATGGTATTCAGAACATTCATATAGCAATAAATAACCATTGTCTATGTGAAGTTAGAGAGGAATAATGGCGTCCTTTTCAAAGGATCTCTGAGCTTCTCTGTTCTTTGTTGTACTATAGTAACTATTTCACCTGTCGGACTTTGTACGCAATTACGCACTTTTAGGTTTTCCGGGGCATTCAGAAAAAGATTGGCACTACCAGTGTAAGTAGAATTGATTAGTACATTTTGAAAAATCTATGTATGAAATTTAAATTATAGTACATGGAGATCTAGATGTCTAATTACAATGGAGAGCAACTTTGATGAGAGGAAGTTTAGGCGACGATCTTTAATCCTTTGAAGTGTGTCTGTATTTTCACTGTATTGTATTTTATTGTGCAGGACAGAAGTGCGGTCTTGGATGTGTTGGCAACAGCAATATTTATTTGACATACCCAGAAACGCAGCACCCATTGTTTTCCATCGATGAGATGGAAGTATCCGACTCTTGACAAAGATAGCACTAGACTGCTAATTCACTGTCATTAGCATCCTTTAGCTGACTCTGCTAAACCCAAGGCTAACGCCCACGGTTAATACTATATACGGTTTAAAAGATGAGAAGTTAGACTCTAATTTCACACCACTTTGTTAAGTGGAAACATTACATGATCATTTTTATTAGTAGTTAATTGAAATATTGATAGAATAAAAAAAAATTGTCCAACCGTTGATACAGTGACATTAGCGGGTACGGTTGTCGTGCATGTGAGTGCGTGTGAGTGCCAAGTGCAACCGTCTGTATGTGACAAATTGGGAAGTAGGAGAAATAAAGCTGTATATAAGCTACACATTTTTACAATTGCATTTAATACTGCAGTCTATGTTGTACACACACTGCTTTAGGATTTAAGTCTGATGTGTAGAGAGGTAAAACAACTCTGTTGTTATTTATGTCACATGTGGTTTAATTCTGCTTCCTGTTCGTTAGTCAACCGATACTGTACCCAAGAAGAAGATCTACTTCCATCGACATCAAAAGAGCATAAAGAGCAGAATATAGATAAACAGACAGTCACATTTAAAAAGGAGTATCTGCACTGGACGTGTGAACAAAGACCTGCACAGGAAACTAAACTCTCTGCTGTTTATGTGGTATATTCTTCACACACACACGCACACACACTGGAAGATCTAAACAATCGCACTTTCTTGTTAAAAGTTTCACTTCTGTGTTATTTCACCTTGATTTACAGGAATACAAAAGCACAAACTCACAACAACAGTCGGCCTGTTCACAACAGTTAATATGAAAGAATGTTTTGCCGTGTAAAAAAGTCCAATAAGGCCAATTCATAATTCCCAAAGCTCATATATCATTACAGCAAAGCCAAGCTAAATAAACACAAATAATTAAATATGATAAACTGAGAGATAGGTTAAAGGACGAGGTCATCATGGGAGGGCCGGCCGCTTGGATCAGGTGTGTCACTGGATTCTCCTGCATGATAAGATCAGGTGCTTATATTGAAAACCTCCTGTTTTAACAATTACTTTTGCATGTTTTTTTTGTTTTTCAGGTCAGACCTTCAGCAGGAAGTCTCTGCTGCTGATCAATCACTGTAAGTTACAATCATAAAGTCGCACCTTCACGTGGACACATGCATCCAAAACAGCAGAGACTCAGCATGATGACGAAAGCCACCACGAATCCGACGGTATGCGACCTGCAGTCTCCAGCCTTCAGTCTCTCTGCAATACAAAAGAGGACTTTTAATAAAGCATAAAAGAAGCACAGATGTTTAAAGGAACAATTAAAATGACCACGTTTGTTTGTTCTCCATGAGGAATACTTTTACTTTGAATCCTTTACATTTTGATGCTGATACTTCAGTAAGTTTTAATGCAGGACTTTAACTTGTAGTGGAGTAATTTAACAGCGTGGTGTTAGTAATTTTACTTAAGTTAATAATGACTCCACAGGATTACACTTCTGCCATGCAGTATGTAGCCTTATCACCATTTTCAGAAAGAGGAAATTGATGTAGGTGTAGCAAGACAAAAGTACGTTTCATGTCATTTCTGCTGCCTTAAATGGTTATTTCAGAACAAACGTCTAATATTTTCCATCAGTCATCTGCATATGAAGATCCTCCTGAGGTGCAAATGAGGAACTAAAAGTCTGCACTGGAGCATCAAAGACCCATTTTGTGATTACCTGATAACAGAAGAGAAACAAAGACCCGTTGAGCTGAGAGTAAATGAGCTTACCGTCAGCTTCCACAGTGAGGAAGAGCGCCGCGAGGACGAACACGTGAAAGATGTTCAGGTCGTTAGTTCTCATGGTGGGATCACTTCAAAAACCTGCTGTCAAAGCAGCTTTCACTGTAGCTCTGCTCTACATATCTCTGTTAATGACATGGTTTAATTTACTTCCTGCTGTTGATCACTGTGGTCTTTGGCGTATGTTTACCTCTGTTACACTCAACAACATGTACGCTGTAAATAAAAGAAAGCATCAAATTCTTGGTGCATTTCTACAAAAACAAGTTTATCCTTGTACAGTTTTCATTACGCATTATGTTTTATTTACATTTCAGACAACTTAATATACAATAGACAAAAAATCAGGTTCTACAATATATGTTTTCATGGTGATGGACACACACACACAGACAGGTAGATCTAAACAATCGCACTTTCTTGTTAAAAGTTTCACTTCTGTGTTATTTTACCTTGATTTACAGGAATACAAAAGCACAAACTCACACAACAACAGCAGGCCTGTTCACAACAGTAAACATCATTATGAAAGCATTGATGATCATAAATCAGTAAAATGTGATAAACCAGAGACAGGTTAAAGGACTAGGGGTCATTGTCATAGATATGAGCGGGAGACGAGGCGTCATGGGAGGACCGGCGGCTTGGATCCGGTGAGTCACTGGATTCTCCTGCATGATAAGATCAGGTGCTTATATTGAAAACCTCCTGTTTTAACAATTAATTGAGAATGTTTTTTTTGTTTTTCAGGTTTGCCCTCCAGCAGGAAGTCATGAATTCATACCTACACACGGAACTCTCGATGCAACACACAGACTCAGCATGATGACGACAAAGACGGTCAGTCCGACCATACGGTACACAAACATCCAGAAATCACTCTTGCTCTCTGCAACATAAAGGAGCACTTTTAATAAAGCATTAAAGAAGCAGAGATGTTTAACAGAGTTCATTCATGGGAAGAATGTTTTGAAACAGCCTGATCTCATAAAATTCAGTGAAATGACCACGTTCCTTTAAATAGAGAATTATATGTTGGCGGAGTTTCAGCCAGGAGAACCTGGTCCGTGTAACATGTGGAAACAAACGTGAACTACTATGAGCATGACTTACATTTTTTCACGTGACTTCCGTGGCTTGCAAATGACGTTTTTTTAAAGTAATTTACGATTATTATTTTTTTACATATCTTCCATGGTTTTACTTCTGGCTTTTCCGGTATATTTATTTACATTTTTTGTCTTACCAGGAATCGTTTTTGCTCTAAACCTCCGTCACTGATTTTGTAGCATAATTTCACAGAAATTTTTTTTTTTTTACAAAAAATATATTTAGACAGGGAATTGAAGCTGTTCTATGATTCTTTCGCATCCACCAGAGTCCATTAAAAAAAGAGTTATTTCACCTCTCTCTCACCTTTCACCTTCTCTCTACAATTTTGAGGTACTTCACTTGAGTATTACATTACATTGAGCTGCCAGGTTTAGTTACTTTTCAGGTCAAGATTTAACAAGAAAAACATGATCAATTATAAAATTAAACCAAATAAAAGTATATAAAGTATTTAAAATGAGCCCTGCCTTGACAACAGTAAAATGCCGCTTACATAAATGCATCAAAAATAATAATTTAACAGCGTGGTATTAGTACTTTTACTTCAGTTAATAATGTCACAGGATTACACTTCTGCCATGAAGTATGTAGCCTGATTTTTTACTGCTTGTCGCCATTTTCATGAAGAGGAAATTGATGTAGGTGTACCAAGACAAAAATATGTTTCATGTCATTTCTGCTGCGTTAGATGGTTATTTCAGAACAAACGTCTAATATTTTCCATCAGTCATCTGCATATGAAGATCCTCCATCCTCCGCCGTTGATGTTTTACAATAAAAAATTAAACATCTTTTATCTGGTTATTTTTTACCTGATAATAACAGAGAAACAAAGACCTGTTGGGGCTGAGAGTAAATGAGCTTACCGTCCACAGTGGTGTTCAGGTCATTAGTTCTCATGGTGGGATCACTTCAAAAACCTGCTGTCAACACAGCTTTCACTGTAGCTCTGCTCTACATATCTCTGTTAATGACATGGTTTAATTTACTTCCTGCTGTTGATCACTGTGGTCTTTGGTGTGTGTTTACCCCCATTACACTCAACATACAGTCCTGCTTTACAGGAAAAACAGAGCCAGTCAGCAGTGATGGCATCAGATGATCTTCATTGGAATCAAACACTTATGACACACATAATGTTATTCGATTGCACGAAACAGTGAGATTAATATTACATAAACAGTAATTCTGAAAGGTCGTGAATCACAAAATTACAGTCAGAAAATGACTCAGTAGTTGATACTTTACTTTGTAATCACATGTTGCTATTATTGTTGTAATATGTGATTTTACTCAACAGAGTGAATTCAAGTTATGAATGAAAAACTACAGGAAGTGCATGAAGCAAAACATTCAAATCATCACAAACAAATCCAAGTTAGTTGAAGACAGTTTGTCAAAAAATCTGTGAAAAAATACATTAAGTTTGGTCAGAGATGGTGCTTCTTCTGCGTCTCCGATGCTGCAGATTTATACAGCCTGATTTCAGCCCTTTTCCAACATATCCAGTAAAATCCAACACAACATTTTTCCATCTTTTAACACTTTCTGACTCCCCGTCCTGTCTGTGGCGCTCCGTCCCAGACACATACTGAAGATGTGAAAATCTAAAAATGGGGCACAAATATATAGTCTGCGCTGTAGATTTTAGCAGTACATAAGGACATTTTTTATGTAATTTTTGTGACGTATATTTCACCCAGGACAAGAAGTTTGACACTAATCTTGCTGTGCTTGGAGTTTGCTGAAAGCTTCGTTGGTCCTGATTGGGATGTACCAATGGTCCTCTAGTGTGGTTGGTTGCCGGATTAGCCAACTCGTGCGTCGTCTCCAGCTTTGAATTAATTGAGTCTGGTGGGTGAAGGGTCTTTAATGCGGATAGCTGCGTACTCTGAAGTCTCTTCCCTCGGTCTCTGTGGTCGGGCCGCGGCTCTCGCTGGAAGCTGATGGTTGAGAGCCGCGTACACCACAGAGCCCCCGCCATCCTCCACCGGATTCCTCGGTCTCGTTTGGCCCTTTTTCGCCTGGCCGTATACAGGGTCATTGTCTCTCGGTAATGGCAGCTCGTTGGGTGTTGCGGGTGGCGTCTTTCTCCGGGTGGACCTCCGAGCTGGAGGGGCAGAGGGACTTTCTCTTGGCGAGTGCTGGACGCTGGCGTGCTGGAGGGGTTGATCGACCATGGGGACCGCCATGTACTGAAAACATAAAAAAAAAAAATGTATTGAACTGTTTAATGTAAGGAAGCTAAGAAGGGTCATGCTTGCATTTTTAAAAGCTGTTATTCTGAGATCACAAGTTAATTTTGTTGTTACCTCAGAAAACAAAACTGAACTAGAAAAGCACTCTGAGAGCACAGACCTCCGCCAAGGCAATAGGGTCAGTCACACAATTCCAAACTGCACAATTGAAGGATTATATTGAAAGCATGTGTTTTGGGAGCTCACTGGCATTGAAATATTTCATCCACTAGATGGCGGCAGTTAGTGAAGGCAATAGGATCACTGACGCAATAATATAAATTCACAATATGAATTCCAGATGGTGTTCTGGATCACCAATCACCACCAAAATCTGATCACACGTTCCTCGTCCCAATTCACACGTTGTCCGGAAATTTCCTCCAAATCCATGCAGAACTTTTTGAGTTATTTTGTACACAAACAAACAGACAGACAAACGCCGGTGAAAACATGACCTCCTTGGCGGAGGTTAAAAGCTTAATGAGATAATGAATGAAATAACTGGCCATTCTCAGCTTCCATATTAACAGGATGTACGTTTGAAATGTGTTCTTGTCTTACCAGATTGTCTGTTTGCGCTTCTTTCTTTGGTTTTCCTGCATGATGACATTTGTATCAAATTAGTCACTGTTCTAAGGAGCTGCAACAACTTCCTGCATGGCATATTTATTGGAGATCTCACCTTTACACCCTTGCATTGACACGATAGATATAATAATCACTATGATGACGAATCCTAAAATCCCAGCAGCAAAATAAATGTATGTCCATAGATCTGCTGGGGGTTTAGGTTCAGGTGGTTCTCTTCCTGCAAGAAAATAGAAAGTTTGTATTCAAATTAAGTAGTATAGGCTACAGTGTTGATCAAACTTAAATGAAGACATGGAAAATAGAGGAATAGTAGAGTTTTTTCTTACTTGTGTCATTATTTTGTGTACCATTGGTAGGTCCATCATCACCTGTAACACAATACACAGCTGCTGTCTGAAACGCGTACTCATAAACAGATAGAAAAGGTAGAAAATGAGGCCAATTTAATGTCTTATTCAATCAAATACGACCAAAAGTCACACTAACCTTCGACAGAGACGTTGATGTTGTGACTCACACTGCCTTCAGCTCGACACTGATACTTACCGGAGTCGTTTCTGAGTATTTTATGGAAATTTAAAAACAACGTCCCTTCATTTTCACTCAAACGTTTCCACTCTGTTGTGAGGTGGCCTCCACTGCTGACATTGACGGGGACAGCTGTGTCATTTTTTATGTCATCAGATTTATACCAGGTCAATGTTGGTGGTGAACTGTTGCAATAAGAAACGGTGCAGTTGATCCTGAGGTTTTCTTCAAGGAAAGCTTTGTAAGCCGTATGGCGACGTACTTTGATTTCAACTTCACAATCTGAATTTTCACCTGCAAAGGAAAATAACAGAACAACAGGTACAGAATTAGTTTTTCCTTACTTTACAGTTAATTAATGTACCGTAAATGGACTGCACTTATATATCGCCTTTTTCACACACACATTCCTACACTGGTGGACAATGGTGTAGTTGGCTGCCATGGTCAGGGATAAATCCTCTGAATTACAGCGCTACAAATTATACAAATAAAATTGCAGCTGCCTCTTTCGCAATGAACAAGTCTTTTTTTAAACAACCAAAATGTGAAAATTAACTCTGATGACATGAAACCACACTGTTAAAGGTTAAAGGTTCTCAAACAAAAACAACTCATCAAAAACATACTTCTGCTTTATCGCCTATTTTTCTCTAAATGGGTCCATAATTTACAACATGAGCATCATGTTTTATTGAAGAAGACTTTAAACTAGCAATTGAGATTATAAACTCTATCAAAATGTTTATTAAGTTAATAAATCAATGAGAAGTAGGGTAATTTCCCTATTGACTTTCATACAAATTGACTTCTTTTTGCAACCAGAGCAGTCGCCCCCTGCTGGCCATTAGAAAGAATGCACTGGCTTCCCTTTTTAGGCCACTTCTGAGGTGTTTTTAATATATTGACATAAATTGCAATATTGTCAGCACAGCAATAGATTAAAAGTTTTGATTTTGGGGAAACAGTTCTGTTCAGGAAAATATTACATTTTGCAGACACATGCAGTTGTCACAGAAATATATACATTTTTAAATTGACAGTTTCTCACTTTAATAACATTTGATGTCTGAAAGCTACCAGCTGCTAAACTGACTTTGTGAGGAAGTTGTTTAGACAGTTTTCCTATTGACTTTCATACATATTGACTTCTTTTTGCAAACAGAAGAGTCGCCCCCTGCTGGCCGTTAGAAAGAATGCAGGTTTAAGTCACTGGCTTCACTTTTTAAACCGCTTCAGAGGTGTTATAGAGGTTGTTATATTGTAAGCAACGTGATAGATAGTTTTTAGTTGGATTTTAGGGAAACTGTCTTCATATTAAAACACACCACCGTAATGTAAAAAAAAGTATTTTTTTAATACAGTCAGGACAATGGGATCTGCTTTTTATCCGCTATAAATCTTTTCAAGGTAACTATTAAAAATAGTGGGATACTCATCACCATTTTCAGGAATCTGAATTCAGTGCTTTTTAAGGTAGCATGCCTTGAAAACATGGTTTAGGGAAGTTAAACCAAACACAAAAGCAGCCGAATACTTTCTAAGTAAGACTGTGAAAGAGATGGAAAAGTACCACAGCATACAATAATACAGGATCATGAAATAGAGCTGATAGAATGTAATTGTGTCAAGTTTAAACTTGTGATTTCCGCACTAAAACTGGCATTTCATTAAGTGATAAATGGAAATACAGTTTGCATGAAAGGGAACTGAAAGTGAACCCCACCTGAAGTACGCCGTCTCAGGGGGAACTTTAAAAACCACAGATTTGACACGAAAAGCCCTCGATATATTTTGCATAAATCTCTGAAATCTGCAACACTAATGTCACTTTAACACCAGATATTCCACTGATCATTAATGTTGAGTTCATTGTTGACCTTTGACCTCATAAATTGAGTAAACAACCTCCACACAAAGTCAGTTTAGCAGCTGTTTTGGAGCTTTCAGACATCAGATGATATTAAACTGCTGAAAGAAACCGTCAATTTAAAAATCTGTATTTTTGAGCACGTATCTGCAAAATGTCAAATTTTCCTCACTTTTCTAATTAATTTTAATCCATTTAAGTTAAGTTAACTCTCCTGGTGTATCACATACTTACTGGTAATAGTTAAATAATGATTTTACCTGATTTAAAATGTTCTTTCTCTCACTGCCACGAATATGAGTCACTGTTAATTATAATAATACCCCTTCTGCCTGAGTGTCAAACCACAAAGAAACCCTTAAATAAACCACAGTGAACTTAAAGTTAGATCTGTGAATGAGACTGTGGTCGGTGGCAGTAAATACACTGATTAACACACACATTTTCTTTTTCACACCACTGGTAAGTGGGCATGACATGAAGTGGGCAGACGACCAATAAAGCTAATGAGTAACTTGAGAAAAATACTTTTTTTTATGCCACATTTTCGAAAAAATAAAATCTGCTCCTTTTATGTTTGTAATTAATTTCTAATTGTTTCCATCGAGCTCCCACACGCAGGAAAAACACCGTCCTGTGACGGAGGACGAACCTGAAAGTAGCATTTTTAGCACCTGAAAACAGCATTTGAAACTGTTTTTACATGTGAGCAATGTTGGAGAAAGTTTTCAGATCCTAAAAGTAAAAATACCACACTGTGAAATTACTCCATTACTCCACTGAAGTACTCGTTACTCAGATGTTTTGTATATTCTAAATATATTATTAAAGCATTTATGTACGCAGCATTTTAATTTTAACTACTTAATATACTGTTGCGTGGTTTAATTTTTTTAAAATGTCTCATCACTTTAAATTTTTCCTGTTTTTTACGTTCAATCTCGACCTGAAAAGTAACTAAATCTAAATGTAGTTGAGTAAAAACTACAATAATGTAGTGAAGTAGGAGAATATAGTTACATAAAATGGAAATACCTAAGTAAGTACATCAAAATTGTACTTGAGTAAATTTACTTAGTTACATTCCACCACTGCGCTGACACTTACATGCTTTAAAGACCACTTGTAAGATTATTGAGTGGTGCATTCAAGGACAAGTGACATAATCCTGATAACCGAAATCTGTTGCACCAAACTCGCTGAGTGGGGCCATGACTGTTTGCCCACTTTCGCTTTTTAAAAACAGTTTGAACGGCCTGTAGAGGATGTATTTTGAATATAAATAATGTGTCATCTCAGCTCTTTAAAGTCGTGACCTTTACTGTTTGGATAGCGGTCACAAAGCTGACTTTTTAACACATCACAGACCTGCAGACGGAGGAAAATACAACACTGTACAAATACTGAGACAGCACAAAGTAAAGACTTACTGTCAGCGTTCAGGGTGAGCAGCAGTCCTGCCCAGATGGACACCTGCAGGAGGGTCCAGCGGCGGCGAGGCCTCATGATGGGAACACTCAGCAAACCTGCTGTCATCTTCCAGCCGCAGCCAATCCAAGTGGGCCAAGTTCCTCCCAGGACGTCATTATTTAGTGAAAGAGAAGTGCTGGAGCTACGTTCTCATGCTGCTTCCTCTTTCTAGTCTCTGTCGCTCCCTTCCTCCTTTCCCCGTTACAGTCGAGTGGTGAGCGCACCAGAGCTGAACTAAAGCTGGTGGGTGGTCTTTCTTCTCTAAATGTAGCAGTAAAACATCTCACATAAGGGGGTTCCCACTACAATACAGCTACAGCAGAAAGCTCACAGCCTTCACCTTACCTCTCTGTTCATTTCCGAGTCTTGTTTCAGTCTGTGCACCTTGCTCTTCATCACTTCTTGGCAGCGTCTGTGGTTCGCCCTCATCAAGCTGACTTCCTCTCCTATCTCCCTTCCTTTCATCTTCGCCGTCTGCGTCTCGTGCAAACTTGTGCGGCCTTGTGCACAGCGCTGCGGTTTCGGAGGAGGATTCAGAGTCACTGAGGGGTGATGGGACACTGCGGCCTGTTTTTAATGCCCACCCTGTTCATGTGTGCATTGCTGCTATCAAGTTGCTTTTTTCATTCACTGGCCTATACTATCCTCTCCTGATGATAGGATAGGGAAGTCAGCTTATTAGCAGAGAGGCTTCATTCTGTAGCTATATAATCATTTAACTGGAGGGAGAGGAGCATTTTAAGGCAACATTCCTTGGTTAGTTTCAGGTCATGTTTTACATTGTAAATCTTCTGTGAGCTGGCTAGATCTAGATGAGACTGCAGAGCTAGAGTCCAGCTGCTCATCACATCTGGTAATTATTCTTTCAACTTTACTCAGTTGTTTTGAGTTTTATGTAAATGCAAAGTAAAGAGTAAAGATCCGGGCAGAGCAGGGAGGCTGTAAGGGCCTCAGCTCTAACACTGATGTAGTAGACATGATTGACAGCAGTGCAGAGTATAAATGGCGGATGTCCTACTTGGGGCAGTAGGAAGTGGAGGTGGATGGGTCGAACAAAGAGCAGAATTTCACCCAGGAGAACAGAGAACGTGTCCCGTAATGAGCAACATTTAATTTAATTAAAGTAACTTCTGTGGCCCACGTTTTGTAAATCACTTTTTTTATGTAATGTAAGTTTTTTTATGTAAGTTATGTGGCTCCGATTCCCTTGTAACTACTTCACTTCTGGCATTTATTCACTGTTTTAACTGTGTCATAATGAGTCATTATCGGTGGTATTGACAAACGGTCTATTCTGTCGTTTAGGTTGGAGATCATTTGTTTAAAGGACCACTCAAATAGATAAGCTTGAGCTGGATTATGGGAAATGTAGGCTCCACTGTTAGGAGGACGAGAAAACCTACTCATTGTGCCTTTAAGTTGGGAGTATTATATATATCCTGAACTAATTTATTGATTTTATACCCTGAGTTGATTCATCTTTAACACTGCATCATATTTGATAAACAAAAGAAAAAGAAATAGGCCTACAAGTACCTCACATACAGTACTTGATAAACTACTAAGTTTAATTGCAGTATGTAGGAAACAATTTCAAAAATAAGAAATGTTTGTTAAATATGTTTGCTTAATAGTTTGTACATCTATGCTAGAATATGTTGTACTGGCTTATCATAGTATAACTTTTATCCAAATTTATCTGACAATGTTATTGATTTCATGGGTGTTGTACTTTGCCTTTGTAGTGCAGAGTTGCTTTCCATTAATTGATTAAATAGATTCTGTAATCCTCAGGGGATAAGATAAAAATGTAAAATACAAGTTCAAATTGAATATTTTATCAATATTTATAATGTCTTTGAACGTCTTTGAATAAGTAGAGTTATTTTAGGTAAGAAGAAAACATTTTTTGGTTGAAAAATAAAATACATATTCTGTAGAACAACAGCGCCACTGTGTGGCGTTCAATGGTACTGCACGTTCTCTGGTGGAAGGCACTGCGCAATCGCCGTCCCTTTACGGAATGACGTAGTTCTTTACGTTTACGACGAGCCGAAAATGGCGGAGTACCTGGCATCCATTTTCGGCACAGAGAAAGACAAGTAAGTTTTATTTAATATTTATTGGAAGAGTCGGCCAAGCGAGAAGGGTAATACAAAGTATGTTTGCAGCGGTTCTTCTTCACTGTCGGCGGGGCTCAGTTTGTGGCCGCAGCGCCGCTGAATGTCCGAGTCCAGCTTACATTAGCATCAGGAAGCTAACGCTCAATGAAACTCAGGAAGGGACCCCAGCCGACCTGCAGCAGCTGCTGATTTGCGCCAAAATGTGTTATTTTGCTAATTGTAAGCTAATTTGTGGACACGCACGTAAATATTTGTAGCATACATTGTAGCCCATAAAATAGCCAGGTAACGTGTAGCTTGGCTAATAACTGAGCTTGCTAGCAGAGTAACGTTAGCTCCGCAGGGGTGTTTTGTTCAGTTTCACCGGTGGAGTGCAGCAAAATGCATCCCACATACTGTTTGTAAAGTTTAACGGCAATGTACACAGTTAAATATCGCGATATTTATGACAATGAGACGCAATTTGAAGACTATTGGTGCCGTTCACACAGGGGGTGGTGTAGGCAATTTCAAAACAAAACGGTTAGCTAAGTGGTTAAGATAGCCGATTATCACTAATTATCTCATTAAAACGTACTTAAATACATACGCAGCTACTTGCATATGAAGTTTAAGAATAAGTGTTGATATTCTGCATTTTATTATGTTAAGAACTCGCATAAAAAAGAAGATCTCAGGGTGGCTTCAGATGACAGACAAGGGTTCCCTGTGTATCCAAAGCCTGTAAAGGTTTATTCTGTGCCTTGCCCTGAGCCAGACAGCCTCTTATTATAATGAAGCAGACAATGGTATTTTTTATTTTGTCCATCTTTCTTTTAGGTAAAGACTTAAACGGTTTTTTTTTATTGTTATATTAATTTGATTATTAGTGTCTGATATGTGTTGAAATATTCCACTATAGGCTACATGTTAAGTATTTAGATTTTACCATTAATTTATTGGATATATTCTTGAATGCCAGTTTACAGTGTTCTGTTTAACCTTGTTGAGTAACCACAACATCAACATAGCTGAACCGTGAATGCTTTGTATCTTTCATATGACACACCACTGTACTTTGATTATGCTAATCAACTATTCTGGTCAAGCTGTTCTTTCAATATCTTACCCATGCCGCCTAGAGAACACCCAAACACAATTTGCTTTGTTACATTCTCTGACAAAAATGCTGCACAATGAGTCCAACCTCTGTACGGGGCAGGACTAGCTGCCCAAGAAGATAAAATGTAAAGGATTGTTTTGATCGGTGTGCATTCTGGCTGAGAACCTGCTTGAGCTCTGTCATAGTATACCCAGCGCTGTAAAGTTACGTGTGACCAGAATGAAAAGCCTGCATTGAGACAGTAACAATTTAGCCCCTGGGGACAGTATCGTTTATATGTTGTCTGTTTTTTGCCGATATGAAAACTGTATTTACATGATATATAATGCATTAAATGTTGATAGCTATTCGACCGAACATCATGGTTATTTAACTATTTATTTTATTCCTGTTTATTCTTTATTTTTTTCTCAGTTATCATTTATAGAATTGTTTGACAATGTTTAAACATTATTTATTAAAGTTTGAGAAAGTAGCTCTCTGGGCACATTTTCAGAGTGATGAAAAATCAGTGCAAAATCCACATAAAAAGGTCTTTTTTCATTCAGGCTCAAAGATAATCCTACAGGTTATTGATTAATTTCTCCCTTCTTAAATCAGTATTGGTTTTGGTCTCAAGGTTGCTTATTCAGCCAAGCTTTCTGCAGTTAGTCTGACTCATCGTCTGTTGATTTAGGTTTCTAAGTTTAAGCTCATTGACTGTGGCAAGTTGTGCCGGGAACTATGTCGAAATGGCTTTTTTGGAACCGCATCAACTGAAATGAGTCAGACTTAGTGAAATAAAACAGATTTATTTGATAAGCAGATTATGAAGCAGGTCTCAGAATACTTCCAATACTAAACTCTTTCCCTGTTGCTTACAGATTCTACATTCATTTGCAGATATCTGTCTGTAGAGTCAGGCTGGAGAAGTTGAGCAGTACGGAGAAATGTTCTAACACATTATTTGTTTTTGTCTCATCCTTGACCAAATAAACTATTAATTTAATGACACGTTGTCTTCTTTTCCAGGGTCAATTGTTCCTTCTATTTTAAAATTGGTGCTTGCAGACATGGAGACCGCTGCTCGAGATTGCACAACAAACCAACCTTCAGCCAGGTGAGTATTCCAAAAAAGTCACACTCAACATAATGTCTGGTGTCTGGACAGGAAGTGGAGATTTAACCCCCGAGCCTGCCATAAATGAGCATCCTGCTGTGTCTCCGGAGCCAAAGCTGCTGAAATAATTTGTCCTCATGAAGGCACACACCTCAATCACAAGTCATGTAACCAGTTCAGCCAGTGGATATTGTGTAACTTATTAATCCTCTTATCATTCATCATTTCCTTTTTTGTTTGTTCTTGTTCCAGTCAGTTGTATTTCAGAGCTCCTGTTTGTGATTAGGCTTGTGCGGTGCCTGTGTATTACAGATGGGTCTGTCTACATATCATTTATACCCTGATTTAATATTTAACATTTGTTCCTAAAAACATGACGGAAATTGATTTATGTCCTGGAAGTATATGCACATTTCTACATATTTATTGAGTGTACACCTCATTTGCTTATCCAAACATACAAACATAAGATTCCAGAAAACTTCTAATGTAAAAAAATTGTCTTCATGTAAATAACAAACTGGGGAAGTTTCACGGTGATACCTGTATGTTAAAGAAATGATTCACCTGTAGTGTCTCCTCATAAAGACATTAAACCTTTCATAATGACAAAGTGGATGGCTTCAGAAACAGTTAGACCTTCATCAGAGACTCCTGTCTGACGTGAGCTTTCTGTCCGTCCCTCTGCAGACCATCCTGATCCAGAACATCTACCGTAACCCTCAGAACAGCGCACAGACGGCCGACGCTTCCCGCTGTAAGTTCAGCATTCGTCAGCAAAACACCCCTTTGTGTCTCCTTTAAATCGGTGCTAACATTTAACAGCAGATGTGAGGTACTGCTTCAGCCTTATGAGCCGGGGACCCGGTTGTGACCCCATCATCTCTCCAGTCTGCCAAACCAAATATTGAACCGTTACCTAAAAGCACAAACACCTGCTTCCGCTATCTGTTTTTCAACCTTGTGTCGCGGAGCCAAAACACAAACAGTTCTCACTGGCTGTGCTGATTGTGGCAGGACACGTAGACCTGCGGGTGTGAGAGTAAACATGCTGGGCTGAAGCAGCACCTCTCATACAGGTAAGTGTGTCGTGTGTTGTCCTCTGGGCCTCATGTTTGAATTCTGAATCAAAAGCATTTCATTCACTCTGCCGTTGATACAAGAGACAATATTTACTTCAGCATCACATCAAACTGTTTATGGTGAAATGGGGAAATTTTGAGCATTCAGAGGATAATTAGTTTTATTTTTAATCATTTCTTAAATGTTGCACACTAACAGTAGCAATTCAGGACAATTTGAAGGCTTACAAAGTTTTATAGATGCCAACTGAGGTCACTTCCATTTATCACCTGTTTACAAAGCCAAACAACTCTGGATACTTATTTACTAGTAGAAGTAATCAGATTAGCTTATAGTTGTGGTTTGCAGGGCTGCAGGGAGTTTGAATCACTCTTTATTACCACATTCTTTTTTTAGTTTGACACTTAATATTTAGGTGTTTCATAAAGTATTGTATCATCCCTAGTATTTAGTTAATCACATTAAATGGGCTCATAAAACGCATGCAGTTTCCCTAAACCTCACTATTTAAAAAAAAAAACATTTAAACTATTAAAAAGTGTTTTAATAGTAACATTTTAATGAAAATGCAAGTGTTTTGGAAAGAGTTTAACATTTTTTAACATAGGTTTGGTGTTATTAAACACGTCCACCTTGTATTTAATCCATCATGAATTTTCTCGTTTTTTTTATTCTTTATTTCCTGCGAGAAAAAGTTTCCCACAAACTTTAATTTTCATGTTGAAGTGTTCCTTTAAATTGTTTAAATTGTCGCAAATTACCTGTACTATTAAAAAAACGACAGGAAACTATCAGCGAAAACCTAAAAGTAAGAGGAAAGGAGTAAACATATTAAAATGAGCTTCACCTCCAGGTGATAAAGGAGATTTTTTTGAATGGGTGGAACTCACAACATGTCATAAAAACTAAGAGCTGCAATTCACTGACGGAAACATTTCTAATCAAGTTTCTTTCTTCCTCAGCTCTTTACTTTGGCTGATGTCACAGAAGTTTACGTTTTGTATTTCAGACCATTTCCCTCTTGAACATTTACCTTCATAACCTTCAAAACTCTGCCCAGTCTGCTGATGGTTTACACTGTAAGTTCTCCCTTCATCTGCAGGACCCTCCAGCACCGACTGCACTTAGTTACTGCCACACCGCCCCACATGAATCTGGCTCAGTGTAGGAACATGTCCGTCAGGATGCCCACGGCCTCCGATCAGACAGAGCGCTTTTTGGCACGCTGGGGTGGAAGTTGTTGTGTTTTTTAAATGAGAGTGAATTGTTTTGTGCGTGGCGTTTTTGCAGGAGCACTTTGAGTGCTGCAAGGTTTATTTTTTTTATCCAATCAGTTTAATTGACAGAACAGCTGATTTGGTGCCTTGAAGCCATTTTTTGCAAGATTTTATCGTCCAGTGGTAGTGATAGAGTAGATTGGGACAAATATATATTGATTTACAGATATTATTGGCTGATATTGGCCTGTCAAAGGCCTATTAGTATCTGTGTATATGCTGCGTGAAATGTGCGGTTAT
>CAFUXE010000054.1:15785-62509 GCA_903364295.1 Serranus cabrilla | reverse complement strand
AAAAAAAAAAAAAAAAAAGCTATAATGAACTTACTGTTTCTGTGTTTCACACTGAATACACAACTTTTGCTCCTGATTCATTGAAGCAGGTTTCTACTAGTGCTGTCCTCCTACGACGCTCTCCCTCATGTGTTAACCAGGTGTGAAGTAGTTGAATAGTAACCTTAAACATGCTTAGTACGTGGAGGCCATGTAGTGAAATGATGAAAGCAGCAGAGCAGGAGACGGCTGAGAGGGGTCAGCTCTAGTTTTGACCTCGCTTCTGTGAAATGTTTCGGGAGCGAGCAGCCAATAACACACAGACTGTTCTGATCTACAGGGTGTAACTATGATAGCAAGACGTGTCAGTTAGATTCGCTCAAAGCCACACAGAGTCTTTTGCCGCCAGTGTCCGTCTAACTTCGCCTTGACTGTCCCCCTGTTGGCTCTCCGTAGGTGCTGTGAGCGATGTGGAAATGCAGGAGCACTACGACGAGTTCTTTGAGGTGAGCGACCTTTTGTGCTGACGTCTTTCCACGTGTAGCACGGCGTCACGTCACAGCCCGGTTATCTGGAGCAACAGGATGACAGTTTGTGCTGAAGCAGGGATTAGAAATGAGCCAATATTTAAACAGGATGATTCAACTTCTTTAAATTATTCGTCCTTCCTGAATGTGGAGATAAAAACCTGAAAGTCTAATAATTGAAAGAGTTAATCAGCCCATATAGACTGTAATTAAAACTTTTTTTACACAATATATAATGCAGAAAATGCTGCTGGACATGATTAAGAAATTATGTTGGCTATTTAATTTTAGTAGTTAGCAATGACTGACACTGAACAGTAAATATGTTTATTTAGCTATTTTATTCCTATTTATTCTGCATTTTTGCAGCTATCATTTATAGGCTGACAATGTAATACATTGGTTGTATAACATATAATAATAAATATAATTTAAACAAGTTTTATGTTTAAGAAAGTAGGTGAAAAATCAGTGTACTTTAGAGATGAAAACAATGTGTTGAATAACACGACAGACCGTCTGTGTCTCATTCATGTTGAAACACAACCAACGAGCAAATAATCATCCTCACCTCATGATAAAAGGTTTAATCTGAGGCGTTGGCTCAACCGTCATAGTAACTTCACACCTAATTACAGTAAACACTTCAGTTTGCCTGATTTATTATTAGCCACGCCCAGAATGTGTCTGAACATCCACAAGGTTTCCCAGAGGAGCTCCCGTCATTTCATCCATGTCATTTAAAATTAGATTGCAAATTTATCTGAATTTCCCTGAAAGTTAACGGGATATAAATTTGTCAAATAGATGAAAAAGAGGAAATCACTCGATAAAAATGAAGCATGCTGTCATGTAGAAGGTTAAAAATGGTGAGAAAAAGAATTTAACATGTGTTAAAATTAGCCATAAGTACATTTTTTAACATCCAAATCAAGTTAAATGCTGTTGGCACGGTGCATTATATGCACATTATTGTGTAAAATGTCACAAAAAACATTCTAAAAAAGAAATGTACCTAATTATTATTTACATTTGTATCTATATGGTGCTAATTTTATATATATATATTATATTTTTGTGTTAATATGTGATTTAAATGTGTATTTTAATAATTGTGGATTGAAATAGCTGCGAATTGAACCTCAAAAATGGAGCTTTTATTGTATTGATTCTGCAAACGACGTGTTGTGTTTTATATACAATGACAATAGACTATTTATCTAAATTATCAGCCTCCTGTGGTAAAAAGTAGAGCCACCAAAGGATGGGAAATGTGTGGAGCAGCTGCAAAAAAAAGTATTTCAATAATAACTTCATTACCACCAACTGATCCTTTTGCTACACTTTTAAGCTGAAATAAAAGCTGCGAGGTGCAAACTTTCCCGGGAGGGTAATGGTCCTTTGTTTGTCCTCTTCTCCACCTGAAACAGGAAGTGTTCACAGAGATGGAGGAGAAGTACGGCGAGGTGGAGGAGATGAACGTGTGCGACAACTTGGGCGACCACCTCGTCGGCAACGTCTACGTTAAGGTTGGTGATGGATCCAAATGTTCTCATGGGGGGAGGAGCGGATACAGACGGGATTCATATGAATGTAGTGTTGTTGTGTGTAGATACAGTATGAAGCTGCATCGAATACTTTAACTGTTACTTCCTTTAATCTGTTCTTACATGGGACGCTTATCCATTAAAGTAATAATGAACTATCCAGTTTGTTTGCCCACATTAGAAGGGTGTGTACTTATGATATTATGAGTCAAATATAATTGTATCAGCATATATAACCAGTAGAAATACATCTGCAGTATCAGTGTGGAACCTGTTTAAACAGCCTTTCTATGCTGTGGTTCATCGCTCCTCCCCGTTAATATGTATGTAAATGAGGAGAAGACAACACGTTGCGTTTAAGGAGCCGGATCCACGTGAGAGATGTTGTTAGAATCAGAAATGCTTTAAAAAAATAGGTTCAAAGCTGATTCCACCGGATCTGTTAAAGCCCCACATGGTTTTAAAAGTTTCCAGATGTGTCAAGAAGCCACCATGTATTCATGCATAATCAAACTGTTAATGTCCCAAAGTTGGACGCTCCAGGAAAAACATTTAGAGAACGAGTTCTCCTCTAGAAAAAGGCTCAGAGCTGCTGCTGTATTTAGGCAATTAACCACATTAAAGCTCTTCTTCACTGAAGTCAAAATCAAATAATAGTTTTTTTAAGTGTTCCACAACGCTTATTTGCCACAACTTTGAGCTGCACTGAGCTGTCCTCAGTATGTGAAACGTGTGTGTGCAGTTTCGACGCGAGGAGGACGCAGAGAAAGCAGTCATGGACCTGAACAATCGGTGGTTCAACGCCCAGCCAATCCACGCAGAGCTCTCCCCCGTCACCGACTTCAGGGAAGCGTGCTGCCGCCAGTATGAAATGGGGTGAGTGTGATAGATCCTGTTAAAGACGGTGGATCACTGGTGAACCACCAGGGCCGAGCTCTGGGTTTGAGCTCCGTTTCCTGCATGTCTTTCCCTTCCTTTCTCTCTGTAGTGAGGTAGAATTATAAAGTTACATGTAGAAACAGTCAAGGGCTCCAGGAGGAAGTGTCCTCTGCTCAGCATGAACTAGATAAGATAGGGACAGTCAGACTGTCCATGTCCCCTGCAAGGACACAGCGTCTGTTTCAACTCCAGCTAATCTCAAACACGCAGTACTAAACGTCAGATCTTTTTAATCAATCATTTGATTTCCTCCTACAATCTTGATTATATGTTTTTAACTGAGACAACACAGCTGATGCAGTCCTGCCTGAGGCCCGTCCACCTCACTTCAAGTTTGTGTCTGAAATGGGACAAAACCAAAGGGGTTTATGAGACAATATACCCACCCACAAAATGTCATTCGGGGTATTTTCATCTTTTCATTATGTTTCTTTAAAAATGGAGATAAAACAATCTTACATACTCTACTTAATGTGCATGTGGATGTTGCTAACAACAAACAAGCTAAAGAGCTAGCTGCTGTCCTTGAAATGTCTCACTCAGCATGTGAATGAGCCCACCCACAACAGAGGGCACACCCTGGATGTGCTCCTTACCGAGGGTGCTGTTATTTCCAATGTTCAGCAGGTTAGACTGCTGTCACGGCGTCTAAACGAGCTGTAAGACAGCTGCAGTACATCCAGAACGCTGCTGCTCGCGTCCTGACTAGAACCAGGAAATACGACCACATCAGTCCTGTGCACTCAGAGAATAGACTTTAAAAAAGCTATATGAGGCTGCGTTTCAGTTTAATGCTGCACAAATCTGGATCAGTCTTCCAGAAGATGTGAGACAGGCCTCAACTCTGACAAATCCAGGCTGAAAACCGTTCTTTTAGCTGTGCAAACCACAACAGAGTATCTTTCTGTAGTCTTTACTTTAAATTAAATTATTCAGTGATTTTAATCTGCCTTTTTTGTTTTTCTGTCACTGTCATGAATTGTGCTCTATAAATAAACTTGCCTTGCTTTGCCTCTGAATCAAACTACCACTCTGTGAACCCAGCGTAGAGAAAGCACACGTTGTTCACAGTTAATGAACGTGGGCAGACGGGGGTCTCAGCAGGTACAGTAAATCAGACCGCCGCAGCAGCCAGATAAGACTGTAACTCACACGTGTCCTTCAGCACGCCACTGAAAACACAACCAGCTGCACGGACACTGTGTGAATTACCACATTTTTTTTCAATGCAAACCTAAACTTTGTCCTTGCACAGTGGGAGGAAACGTTTTCTCCTCCTTTTATGAGTGCCTCAGTGTTTTTCCGTCGGCTCGGGGTTGTTTACTCTGCCAGCGATAGGACGGAGTCAGCGTGGGGGGAGATAAAGATCAGATGTTCTGCTCGGTGGGCTGGCATGCTCCTCGGCATGTGTAACTTGGAGCCAACTTTTCTTCGTGGCACGGCCTGACCAAACGCATGCCAAGCAAGTGTTAACCCTTGATGTGCTGTTTTCCTGCAGGGAGTGCACCCGAGGGGGCTTCTGCAACTTCATGCACCTGAAACCCATATCGCGGGAACTTCGGAGGGAGCTGTACGGCCGCCGCAGGAAAAGGTAAAGACGCCGTCAAAGCGAAAAGTTGTTGAGGAGTTTAGAATTCCTGAATTCATTTTAATTAATCTCTCCCACAAGGCACCGCTCTCGCTCGCGCTCCCGGGAACGACGCTCCCGCTCCAGGGACCGACGGCGGGACCGCGAGAGGCCGCGAAGGTCGAGGGACCGAGAGCGCTCCGGAAGATTCTGAAAGGAAGCCAAGACTGACCCAATGTCCTACCAAATCCCTCCCTCCTGACCCCAGCAGTGATGACCGTTATTTTCTTTTTTTGGTGAATTGTTCAAAGTGATTTTCTTTTATTCCCTTTTTTTAAGACGAGCTTGTTTCGCTTTCTCAATAAAACAGATTTGTTATTCTGCACCGGGACCACAGCAAGTGATTTGAGACCTTTTATACAAGTTTTATGCAATGTTTTTATGGCAAGAAGCTGCGTGGATTTATTATAAGTTTGGCCAAGATGTGTTTGAAAATCATCAGGATTTAAAGGCATTTCATTTTTAGTTGCTGAGTCAGCGTATATCTCCTATTGTCATCTGTCAAACTTTAACTTTATGAGGGTGAATATCTGGAGATATTTTATCATTGAAATTTATACTACTTTATTACACTGATGATGGTCATATGCTGCTAAAACAGGCAGCAGTTATTTGCCAAATGGCCAATAACTCAACTCCCAGCCATAGCACACCTCTGTTTACTGCTCTTAAACTTTGGGTAATCTTTAAACTGGTCCAACAGGTAATATCGGCTCCATGAGTCATTCTGATTAATATTAACCACATTCAGAACAACAAATGTTGCTGCAAATGTAATCCATACCTCTAAAACATTTCTTACTATGGTGCAAAGTCATTGTCAAAGTCATTGTAGCTTTTTTTCACTGAATGATGCAACATTTACTAAAGCCTCATCAGCCAGTCATCCAGGTTCATCCATAGCACAGTTTTGTTTTTTCAGGTGGCAATTATAAAAGTTTGCCTAAGACTAAGCAGTGAAACATATGCATTATATTTTTTTAAATAACATGAATGATACATTTTAAAAATACATATTGTTTTAGAAGTTATAGATTGGCATGTAAGTAATATTTCCACATATTTTTTATAAATTACAAAACTAAAGTATTGGGCGTAAAACAGCTAAAAGTTGAGAAAATTGATTTTTATTTTTAAATAATCTGAATTGAACCAAAACCCTGATATAAATTGGCAAACTTTTAAATATTTATATATATTAAAAATAATGTTAAATGGTTATATTAATGTGGATACAGTCAAGTAATTTGATCTGTATTTATAAATAAAAAAAGCTGAACAAATGTAAATATTTAAATACATATATGTGTATAATATGTATAAATTCTTTATGTGAAGTTTTTTTTTTAAATTGGGGGGGTATTTTATTTGCTTTTATTTTTGCCATTAATTTCCTAAAAAGAATGATTTAACTGATTATATAATTACATTTTCAAATATCAAATCTAAATATAGATATGTTTATATTTATAGAAACAAAACTCTGCATGCACGTTCTGTACATGCATAGAGATATTTGTGTGGTCGTAATATAATAGCCTATGCAATATAATATGTCTAATATTTATTTATTTATATGGGAGAAGCAGCTCGCGCATGAGAAGCTCACAAGATGTCACATGCATCAGAAGTCCATGCTGTGTGCGTGTTGGGTCAATAAAAGGTAAACAGATGGTGCCGGTAACTTTAACGCAGCGTTTTCCCAAACCCTTATTGAGAAATCTCTGCTCTGATTGGTGGAGCGGACCAAACAGACGCCCTCACCGCAGCCAATCAGAGCCCGAGTTAAAACTTTGACCACATCCCCCCGTTTGGTCCACGTGTTTCGTCACGAAAAGCTCGGTCTCTGTCGGAAGTTGCTCACTCCGCATTGTTGTCCTGGGTGAGCGTGTGCATCGGGGTCGCCTGTGATTTTTTTCTTCTCAATTTTACAGGTTTTTGGGGCGCATTTCAGTCATAAGGTGAGTGGGAATTGACGCGTAGTGTTAAATAGAGCGAGATTAATATAAAATCCATACATTAAAACACGTGGTTGGTTGACGTTTGATGACTGATCAGGTTCTGATGCAACATCGGAGCTGCGCAGTTCACATTTTTGTTGCAACATTTGTCAGCTGGTTTTGGTAAGATTAATGTTTCCTCTTATTTGCTGCATAATCTACACACGATGTGTATAATTTTTTAGGTAATTATTCTCCGTTATGACCGTTATGTTTTCAGGTTTGCCCTTCATCCAATCAGTGCTGACTCGTGAATATTCAGGCTCCTCTTCACCTCTCATCTCATTTATTCATAATTTCATACTACCTTTTACATTTTATCGTATGTTATGGCTGAATACGGCTGCGACTAGCGATTTATTTGACCTTTATTGTATCGATTATGTGATCTGGTTTGTGACAAAGACGATTTTAAATTCAAAATCGAAACATGTTTAGCTCGTCGCCTTTAAAAACACACGATTATTCTCTGTGAATGTAGCGTTGTCACTGACAATTACATTAATATGGGACTTATTGTGAGTAGGGGAGACCGGGGCCGGTGGGTCCGCACCATCACTACACCAGCGTACACCGAGTGGGCGGAGTCTGCGCACCATTTAAACAACCATCCAATCAATTCAAGAGGCATTGTGCTTATCTTGATTATACTGCTGATGCAATCAACAATGCAATTTCAAAATTGATGAAATAAGACTTAGTTTGCACAAATGGTGTGCTGACTCCGCCTTTTCTGCGCTCTGCAGGTGTATGCTGGTGTAATAATGATGCAGACCCACTCTGCACATGTGCAGCCAACAGTGTTTTATTAAAATCACTGTTTTGTTAGCTAAAAATAGAAATGACTAAAATTAGCAAAAAGGTCACATGAGGTGAAAACTGACACAGCTTCCGCTTTTTATTGGTAATAATACAATAATAACAGGTAATAATTATTTTTGACATGAATGAAACGTAATCCTTTTAATTTTGAGTATTTATTGATTGATTATGTAGGTTTTTTTTAAAATATTACAAACATATCTGGTGTGAATCAATTTTGCAACCTGTATATATTTATTATTTAGTAGTAAATTGGCTATGCCAGTGCAAATTATTCACATAATAATTTTTTAAAAACAGGCATATTTAGCTATTTTTTGCTCAAACAGAGTGCATTCAGCAGCTTTGTACATAAAAAATACAAAAATAATTGTTCAAACATACATAAAAATGTAAAAAGACTTTAAAGAAAAGTAGACTCTAACCAGGCATGTATATGGTATAATAACGGTCATTGGTGAGACCAATTATCAAGCTAAATGTCGAGTCATTTTTCCTTTGATCAGCTTTAATCCTTCCAGCTCCATCCCGTCCAGCTCCACATGTAATCACATTATATTTATCGGACCGTGTGAGCGTGGCGTTCCAGGTGTACATGCTGTCTGTTTTACATTGTGTTTCTCCTGCCAGCATTCCTGCTGCTCACATTTGGCCGGCCGTTTGTTATGGCTGAGTGAATATCCATAGTCTGCTCTTGGTGTTCTGGTGACCAGCTGATAGTTTGTTGCTGGCTGAGCAGTTAAAGGACCAACACTTGCACGGTAGTCCGTAATGCTTTGAGAGCGCTGAGCATACCAAAGGAGATTAGAAATGCTTAAGCAGATAACCAAGTCTGTCTGATAAGGTAAGAATATTACAAACTTTTCATTAGATTGGGTCGAAGTTGCCAAACTCAGATCAGGTGATTTGCGCGCTGTTCCTTCAGCCTGCGAGGTATTTGCGGATTTGATTCGTGGCTTAAGTATGGCTTATTAAACAATAATTGAAGGTTCTTCTTGTTAAATCCTCTTGAAAGTATTCTTTGCGAGGCAGCCTGGGCTTGGCGCCGCATGTGCTCTCACGGAGGATCGAATTGCCCTCGTTGAACCCTGTGAGGCCACCAGATACCACCAACTCTTTCCCACATTTACCACAGCAGTTGTGAACCCGGAATTAGCAGCAGAGATCCGGTATCTGGAATTGAAGTTTGGCAGGAAAGAAGGGTTAACACCTCGCCCTGGTTTGTGTACCTTTTTCATTGTGTGGATAGATAACGATCAGGTTGTAACATTGAAGTCTGAAGCAGCATACCTCCGGGCGGTTTTCTCTTGCATGCCGAGCTGTTTGCGTTTGAAGATGTTTTTCTTACCATGTGGTCGTTTGGTGCAGTTTTAACAGCTGGCCTCAGTGTGTGCACTGTGCATTAGTGAAGGTTCATGTGCTGCCGGACAGTGGAGAAACCTAATGGATGCACTAAAACAGCAAAGATATAAGCGAAAAAGTAAATAGGTTTTAGGACTGGGAGATCTCTCATTCTTTGTGTTTAGCACTTTAATACTTTGAAGTAGTTTTATACCTTATATTCAGGGTTCCTAAGGGTGTTTTTGTGTATCTTAATGTGGTTTTAAGAGTTTGAAAAGTGCATAAACCTTAGATTATACAGGATGCCAAGTCATCTTACAAACTGGTAACACATCACACAAATGCAAAACTTACAGAAAACCTATTTTCAGCCTTTCAAATATAAGAAATTTCTTATGTCAATTTCAATTGACATAAGATGTCAATTGTCTTGACAAAAAAAGAAACAAAAAGTAGTGTTACTTTGTGTTCACTGGCCCTGTAGCCAAGTCCTATGGTGGTAAAATTTTGGAAACATTGATGATTTCATAACTTTCTTTGCTCATGATACTGTATTGATTATGATGAGCCGATGTGGTGCATGGTTTTTGTTTGCAGTTCCTTATATTTTATATATATATATATATATATATATGATCTGGAAGCATATAAGTACATATTCATCATAAGCATTAGTAGAAGTTCTTCCATGCTCTCAGTAGTGAATGATGCAATATAGCAAAGAGCTTGATCATCCAGTCATCCGGGCCTCTCCCCTGCTCTCACTTCTGTTTTCTCATGAAGCTCTGATGAACTTCGATTGACTAATTTGTTTGCTCAATATGACTGTGTTAGAATATTAAGCAGTTGGTGGGAGGAAGCTGCCAGAGCACCTGATTAAACATGACCGAGCTGGATTTGCAAGTGCTCACATGACTCGGCATAAAAGGAAAGGAGTGGTTCGGTGTTTGTTTTCCAGTAGGTGCTGCTTACACGTGGTTCCAATGGAGCGTTAGATATATTTAAAGGGATGATTTAACCCTTTAGAGTCCAGAAGTTCCTGTGAGGTAAAATGACTGTTTGTCAATGGAGTCTGGTGGCTTAGACGAGAGTTTAGATAACCGCATAAGTTCCCTTTTTTATGTACATAAAAAATAATCACAGATTATTACATGTGCCTATTTCCTCTGTTATGTCCAGTGTAAGTCATGCCGTCAGTTCCCTCAACCAAAGAGACCGCCGTCAAGGGCCCCGTGTGCCCTCACGCCGCCAAGCTGCTCAGCCACTCCAACGGAGAAGGAAAACTCCGGGAGGGCTCGTTCCCACTGAACGGGGTGGAAAAGCTGCCTCCGGCGGACACAGAGGAGCCCAACAGAACCATTCAGATCAACACAAAGAACGTCGCGGTTGAGAGGAAATGGATCCGGCCCGACCTTCCCAGCCGCTGCACATGGAGCCTGGGAGCCTCGAAAGCCGACTCCCCTCATACACAAGTTCCCAGGTCAGTGAAACGATCCCATTTCCACTGCTTACAGGTGACACAATGTTTGTTTGACTAACAGACACCTAACCCCTGTGTCTCTCCAGGGACATTTTTTTATTTTATGTTAGCTGTTCATCCTCCGATTATAAGTCTACAATAAACTGTGTATCCAGAGAACCCTCAGACCCTAAACGTTTGCCCTATAGGTCAAATACATGCTATTCCTCTGTTCACCACTAGGGGCGTTTTTGCCGTATTATATAAAAATGCATTTAAAATCAATTCTGTTGCTAATAAATTACATATCCCAGACAATTTAAATACACGCTTATAAAAGACTCTTTACTATAGTTTACTATATATATCATTCTTAGGCATTTCTTTTATTTTTCATTCTGTTGTAAAAAAAAACAAAATTATTATTAAAAAAAGGGAAAAACAAACAGAAAATGTCAATTTTGTGTATTTTTTTAAATAAAAAAACAACAGCATTATTCTTTTAAATGTCATTTATAGGGTTAAATTCTGCAAATCAATGTGTTGTAGTTTTTATTGGGACACATGTGGTTTAAAAGATTTAACGCGGCAGTTTAATGCAGGTACTTTTGGTCCTCTGAGGACATCACAGCGACTTCTTCAGGGTGAGGCACAGGGGTTAGATGTGTTTGGGACTGCAAGTTGTTTTTGTGCAGATTTTATGACTTTGTTTGTGCAGTCGGTAAAAACCAGTCTCAACCAAGTCCTGGGGAGTGCCTTGGCAAACTCACACCTAAATCAGAAACATGTGGAAACAAGTGCTGTTGTCTCTCACTTATTGTAGCAGGAACAAAACAATTCAAGTTGATGTTGGCGTGTCTGTGTCTGTGATTGCTGAAACAGTGTCTTCTCCCTCCTTTCTCCCCAGAACCCCTGCTCCAACCATTCTCCCAAACATCCTGCTCAGGATCGGAGACACTCCCATGGTCCGCATCAACAAGATCCCCAAAGCATTTGGACTTAAATGTGAATTATGTGAGTCACCCGACACTCCCGTACAGACACATTCTCACAGCAGACAGAAGGTGTGAGTGTTCGTTACTCATTGCCCGCCTGAAAACTCTAAACATGCGAGTGCTGAGATGAGAAGTGTTACATGTTGTAGTTCAGGGTTTGTTTCATTCTGAATGAGATTATGAGAGTGACAAATGAGGACGGTTCAGGGTCGATTACAAATCTCTCTGTTTTACATTTCTAGTGGCAAAGTGTGAGTACTTCAACGCCGGCGGGAGCGTCAAGGACAGGATCAGCCTGCGGATGGTGGAGGACGCTGAGAGAGCCGGGCTCCTCAAGCCTGGAGACACCATTATTGAGCCCACCTCTGGAAACACAGGTAACCAGAAAAGTGCACGCTCAGAAAACGAGCGTTTTAAAAGGCAGATAAACCTGACAAGGCATGATTTTTTTTACACATCTGCACAATGATCTTACAGTCATCCTGTAAATCCCTCCACTGCAAATAAATCACAGCAAGATCCCTTTATTTTGGATTCTTCTGCATCTCTGTTTCTTCTATTAGCAATCAGAATAGCCCTGATTATCCAGAACTCCATTCAGAAAACAAGCATTTTAATAGTTGTTTGCTTGTCATCTTGCAGACACACCTGACAAAGCGTGAATTCAGAGTTTTAACACATTTTCATCATCTTGTTGTTCATTCGGCATACTTCAATTTTAGCAATTTAGTCACGGCAATAGCAATTTCTTTTGTTACTGATGTATTGGTGCGGTACCGGCAGTCATCCAGACACAATTCACTGAGCTTTCTGCACTTCCAGGTAATATTATTAATCCAGATATTGCAGTGTTTGGTTTTTTACCATACCAACAGGTACAAAACAGGAGTAGTGTGTGAATACCATAAAGAACAGAAAAGTGACCCTGTGGCAGACACACACATGCACTCACTCACAAAGCCAAACACATGGTTAACTGCATGTGTTGCCGTGGTGGGAAGGTATTTAAAGCTATAGGTGGTGTGGTAATTAGTTGAAAGCAGCAGTATTGTAAAAATTCCCCATATGTGTGTGTGTGTGTGTTTTAGGTATTGGATTGGCTCTGGCTGCAGCTGTGAAAGGTTACCGCTGCATCATCGTCATGCCTGAGAAAATGAGCATGGAGAAGGTGAGAGCTGTCGTATGGAAACTGTCGCTCCGTTTACTCAGTAAACTGAAACGTACTACTGATTTTTTTGTGTGTTCATATCCCCAAATTCTGGGTAAAGGCGGCGTGTGTCGTAAAATAAGGTGTATTTAAGTAACTTAAATGTCTCAAAATGTTCCAGAAAAAATATGTGTTCACTTATCTACGTTTTAAGCAAATTAAGCATCAAAAAGGCGTAAAAAACACGACGTTAACTGGTGCTTCTTCACTATTTTTCATGGAAAAATTCAGTTTTAATTAGAAGTGATTAGTTTTTAATATTATCATCCTGCTTTTTTATTCTTTTTTTCTATAATCCCTTTTATTGTCTTTTGTTTTTTATGTGTATACTTATTAACATATACGACATGTTTATTATTCTAATGTTAAATGGGATTATAAAAGGAGACAAAGTCTAAACAAATAGTTTATAATTATAAGCATTTCCACCATGTAATGTCTTATATGTACTGTCATTATTCTTTGGGTTAAATTAATTTAAAAAAAAGTTCGATAAGGCGAGAAAATCATGAGTGCTAGAAGGTTTTTTTTAATTCTTTAATTGTGCTTTTTAGGACAGAAAAAGTTGCCTGTCAATGTTATAAACTGAATGTAGGGCGACTCTTAATATACTTCAGGCTTCTGTCGTACTAATAAAATAAGATGATTTACAAAACTAGCATCATGCTTTATTGAAGCCATTGAGACCATAAACTCATTATTTAAATGTTTACTGAGGTAAAAAATGAAGTCAGAAGTAGGGTCATTTTCTCATAGACATCTATACAATCTGTATTTTCTTCTTTCATAAAATGAAAGTACAAGAGTAAGAAGTCTTAGGAACCTTTTTTTCGTCTTTCAGGTGGATGTCTTGAGAGCTCTGGGAGCCGAGATCGTCCGCACACCGACCAGCGCCCGCTTCGACTCGCCGGAGTCCCACGTGGGCGTCGCCTGGCGCCTTAAAAACGAGATCCCCAACTCTCACATCCTGGACCAGTACCGCAACCCGAGCAACCCTCTGGCTCACTACGACACCACGGCCGAGGAGATCCTGGAGCAGTGCGACGGTACGAACATCCTTGGATTTTGTTGCTTTGGTGCATCCGTGGAATATTCCTGAACTTCCTCTTAATTTATCCCCTTTTACAGGTAAACTGGACATGCTGGTGGCCGGAGCAGGAACAGGCGGCACAATCACCGGCATCGCCCGCAAACTGAAAGAAAGATGCCCCAACATCAAAGTCAGTACAGTGACGATACTGTGATTATTTTCACAGTGGGAGTGTTGTTTCTGAAAGGTGTGTGCTGTGTGCAGATTGTTGGTGTTGACCCAGAAGGCTCCATCCTGGCTGAGCCCGAGGAGCTAAACAAGACCGATAAGACCCAGTACGAGGTGGAGGGCATCGGGTACGACTTCATCCCCACCGTGCTCGACAGATCCGTGAGTTTCAGTGGCCATGTTTGTTTTTTTACCTCCTCCACCAAGGAGGTTATGTGTTCGGAGCTTGTTCGTTCGTTTGTCTGTCTGCTAGTTAGCAACACAACTCGGGAATTTATGGACGGATTTGGATGAAACTTGCGGAAATGTCCGCAATGATACCAGGAACAAGTGATGAAATATTTCCTAACTTCCCTTTTTGTTCACCTCCATCCTAACCCTTTAATGTTTGTATTTTCAGGTCATTGACACCTGGTACAAGTCAGACGACGAGGAGTCCTTCAACATGTCGCGCATGCTGATGAGAGAGGAGGGCCTGCTGTGCGGTAGGTGATCAGGGTTTTGATGCGGAGAAACACCACATGTGTGGTTGAGTTTTTAAGTCAGCTCACATGTTAATGTTCCTTCTGGCAGGTGGCAGCTCTGGGACCGCCATGGCAGCCGCAGTAAAAATGGCCAAAGACCTTAAGGAGGGTCAGCGCTGTGTGGTCATCCTGCCAGACTCCATCCGCAACTACATGTGAGTCCATACAGTCCCAGAACATATTGTATTTCATTTCCACCATCATTTTTCTTTGGTTATTTGGTCGTGCAATTTCCTGCATTTACCACAAAACAGTCCTGCAGATATTTCAGAATAAAAGCCTTGTGTAACGAATTAATACAGGGCTTTTATTTTTAAATGAAAACAGTGAATGTTGGGTTATCTATCTATGGTCTTTACTGTCGATCAACCAATCAGCTATACTTTGACCCACATAACAAACCTTTAATGTTAACCCATATTTGCATAATAAAGACAGAATATTTAAAATATGATTAAAAATAGAAGGAAAAATGTCAAGGGTAAATAATCATAAATAAATACATTAATATATAAGTAAATAAATATATTTCAAAATAAAAAAAAATACATTTTTGAAATGAATACCAAGAATTATGGAATGAAAAAAGGAAATTAAAGCTGAAATATCCATTTATATCACCGTTTATGAATACATTAAAAAAATATTTTGTTGCATTTAATTTATTTTTGGAGTAATTTTATTATATTTATCCTCTAATTTCTTTCATTTCCACCATAAAGTCTTGCAAATATTTCAGATAAAAAGCCTTGTGTGAACGAATGAAGGGCTTTTTCAAAGTTGTTTTTTTGCTTTTCCATGCCTGCTATAAATTCTACAGATGTAAAAAAAAAAAAGAAAAGGCGAGGGCTGTGTGTGGTTGGAGGTCACGGCAGGTTATCTGAGCATTGAGGCTTTTATTGTGTAAACACAGATAAAGCAAATCTTGATTTGTTTGTTTTGCTTCTTTGCCTTCAAGGTCCAAGTTCCTGAGTGACAAGTGGATGGTGCAGAAGGGCTTCCTGAGTGAGGAGGACCTCATGGTGAAAAAACCATGGTGTGTGCACTTATATTATAGGATTAAAGGGTGCAGATCTCCTCTATGAATGGATGCATGACACTCTCTCTGTTTGACAGGTGGTGGAACCTGAGGTTGCAGGGTTTGAACCTGTCCGCCCCCCTCACCGTCCTGCCAACCGTCACCTGTCAGAGGACCATCAAAATCCTCAAGGAGAAGGGCTTCGACCAGGCGCCCGTGGTGGATGAGGCTGGGTGAGTGAGAGAGAAACTAGATAACTGTCACGCTGAAATCACCCATATCTGGATCCTTGTAGCACTTAAACTTGTGTGTGTGTGGACAGGTTGATCCTGGGCATGGTGACTTTAGGGAACATGTTGGCCTGTATCCTGGCGGGAAAGATCAAGCTGTCGGACCCGGTCAGCAAAGTCCTCTACAAGCAGTTCAAACAGGTCAGACACCAGCAGAAACACCTCTCCTTGAATTGAAAAACGTGTGGAAGCAGAAGCCCTCGGGATGTTTACCAAATCACTTCTTGGCTGAAATGCAAAAGTCTTAGTTCTGATTGGCTGACAGCCGCAGCCAATGAGATGAAGCAGATCAGGGGCGGATCTCCAGGTGGAAAGGCTGTAAATCGGCAAGGACAAACAGATTTTAGCAAGTCGGGGTGTGAAAGGAGGCAAAGTCCAGTTGTGGTGTTCTGACTGGAGCTGATCCAGAACAGATTGTTGAGCCAGATGGTTATAATTTCCTTCAGCCAAACAACTGGAATTAAAAAAATGATGGACAGAGGAAACAGTTTTATCACAGCAACTGCACTAGGAATACACATTTCTAATAACGTGTGCAAACATTCTTTTAATGTTAATATTGCTTGTTTTATTTACTTACCTCTTTAAATCTTTTTTGTCATTCTCAGATCCGTCTGACCGACAATTTGGGAAAGTTATCCCGCATTCTGGAGACTGATCACTTTGCCCTGGTGGTGCACGAACAGATCCAATGTAAGTATTTACAGCCACTTACTTCATCTTTATGTTCTGAGTCCATAAATCTGAGGAACTCACTGTGTGTGTGTGTCTCTGGCTCCCCCTGGTGTTAGAATGGAGAAACACATTTTTTAAATAGTGAATAAAATAGCCCGAAATGCTCAGATTTTTGGCACACATTCACATTTAAACAACAAATCAGTGTTTGTATCCCCAGCAGCCTGGACTGACTTTACATTCACAGGGTCAACGTCTTTCTCAAGGACACATTATTGACTGCTGCAGCTCAAACGTTCATGATAACATGATAACATCGGTCTCTCAGTGGATCAACATGTCACTGATCATTTCTGATGCATGAGTGTCAGAGTCCAGCTGCAGAGTCAGCATTCCGGACAGGAAAGGGCTTTGGACGGGTGACCCCACGACACACCTTTAATGTTAACCCCCTCGTTAGCATAATAAAGAAGGAATGATTTAAGAAACGTAAAAAGAAAAGAAGAGAAAATGGAAATGAGAAGGAGGGAAAATGCAAAGGGGAAATAATCAGAAATAAATACAATTGTATATAAATAAATAAATAAATAAATACACTTAAAAAAAATAAATGTAAACTAAATGCAAAAACAAAAAGATTTTTAGAAATGAATACAAAAAATGTTGAACAAAAAGAGAAAATTAAATGGGGAAGCAAATACAAAGGGGAATTATTCTAAAGGTAAAAAAAAAAATCTAATTAAAACCATTTATATTACATATAATGAATATATATAAAAAATATTTTTCTTAGTTTAATATTCATTTATTTTTCTTGTTATTTATTTATTTTGTGTTTGATTTGTCAGAGTTTTATTCAGAGTCTCTGCAGGATTTATTAGCATTTCTTCTTCTCTCCATTAGAATAACTGTTTGTTAAATGTCAAAGCTGGAGAGGGACTGACCTTTAAATATTGTGTCACTGCTTTTATACACATTTTATGATATTTTACTGAATAGGTGGCTCCATTTATCTGTTTCTTTTTAATAAAAGAAAGCTAAAACCTCTGGAAATTGAAAGCTCTTGAAGCAGGGCAGTCATTCTCTCTGTTCCTCCACAGACTTGACAGACGGCTCTCCCAGTCTGAAGCAGATGGTTTTCGGGGTGGTGACGGCCGTCGACCTGCTAAACTTTGTCACGGGCCGGGAAAGGAGAGAGCGCTCCATGTCCGAGTCCACCGACGAGCTCAACTGAACCTCCTGCACATTTCCAAAGCGAACACTACACACATTACGTCAAATCCAGTTTTCAAATGTGGCAAAAAATAATTCTGTGAGGTTTTGATTGAGGTTAGCTCTTTTTGAAAAAATAAAATGCTGATTCATTTTTGTATTTTTTAACTCGAGTCTTAAAGTATATCAGCCAGGTATGCCGCGCCAGTATGTGATCGGGTTACTTATTATTTGAAGAAGTTGATTATTACTTATTAGATTTGCTTTTAGTTCTCAAAGCAAATCTTTTTTAACTTTGTAACTTGTAGCAAGCTTTTTGTTTTGTATCAGAGTCTTGATTAGAGGCCTTTGTGTTGCTGTTTTATTTGATTGTTTCACCATTGCCTTGTGTATCAATTAAACATCAGATATAAGACGATAGTATAAAAGCCACATTCATCTCATTTATCAGGATTAGACGAGTAAATAGCTGCTGTATATAAGCATATTATCTTTCCAGTGCTGCTCATTATGTGCTGCTTTTTCAGTTGTGTATGTGTACACAAAAAATGAATTACATGCAATCAAATTTCCTGAAGTAAATCATGTGGTGTTCTTTCCTTTCTGCAACACAACGCCTGTGGTGTAACTGTAAAGTTGTCTGAACTATTTAATCTCTGTGTGTGAGAGAAACCTTTTGTATTGCATCATTTTTCCTTAATGAATGTGTATGATTAAATAAAGTTTAAAAGACGTCTCTGACCATTTGTGACCGTGCTTTAACCATTATTATCTATATATAAATTGATATATTCATATATACAACGGAATGACTCATAGCTTTGTTGAGTTTAAAGTTTTATTATGGACATCTCAGCAATAAAAGAACTAGTCATATAAAAGATAAAGTGACATTATCAAGCTAGAAAGACAGACAGTGTGTCAATAATATGGTAAAATATTTTATTAAGACAGAAAGATCCAATGCCACTAAGAAGTAAGATGGGATGGTATTAATACAGTTATAGCACTATATACATAAATAAAAATGTTGGTAGGGATGTATATCTTCAGGTTTATCCAACACAATTTCATATATCATGTCATTGTTATGTAACTTTGATTAAAATTGATTCGAGATTTAAGAAGTGTATTGTCATATTAAATAAAAATGATAATCGTGGTAATTAATTTAAATATATGTAAATATAACAGCTGAAAAGCTTCGTTGATCAGTTTTCCAAGTGTATACAATGGGACGTGAACGCTAATATTAGCAGTCATTAACGCGCTGTGTTTGTGTCTGCCATGTGGGCTGTGGCGCATGTAATGGTCTACTTTTAGTCCCGTGTCGGCGGGGCTTCATTTAAGGCGATCTGTTTTAATTGCGGAGCTCAGACTCCGCCCCAACAAGCTCTCCACGGCGCACGCCGGATTAGTAAAGGAGCAGCCCCCTTTGCGTTGGCAGTAACCAATCAGCGCTGTCAATGCAGGTCGTTTACAGTTGCGATGTATGTGTTGTGTGGTAGCTGCTACGAGCAGGGCTAGACAGGCAGTATGGCGGAGGAGGGCAGTGTGTACGAGTTAGAGGTGCTCGAAGAACAATTAGAGAGTTTGTTGAGCCGCTTCTCAAGTGACGATTTGCTAGACGATAGTAAACCGTTCTGCTCCGAGTTTTGCAAGGTAAGGAGCTGTATCTGAAGTTGGTGACAGGCTTGTAGTCGAAGATAAGAGCATATATGTTAGCCGACTCCCCTCCCCCAGAACTGGCCGTTACACGGCTAGCATTAGGCTCGTTAGCACCTAGCTAACGAGTCGTAGTCGCTTTAAAAACAAATATATTCCCGTAACGCATTTTAAACATCATACCCGATAACCCAACCTTATATTCAAGTGATGTTATCGAAGCGTCCGAGTCAGTAAAGCAGTCATATTTTGACAGTTTGTTCAGCGTTCAGCTAACTGTTAGCAAGCTAACTCTGCTAACCGTTTGAGCCAGCTGCCCAGCTAGCCCAGAATTTGCCAGGCTAAGTTAGTACACCTAATGTTTACTTAACAACCGATTGGACAACTTTATGTCGGTTTGCAACACGTTTTGTTATCATTAAGCTAGTAATCAAATTAGGTGACGCTAGCTTACCTCTTAATGTTGTTAAGTAATTAGTAGCCTACATTACGAAGCATTTGCAACACCCAACTTTGAATGTGGCTGAATTATCTGCTTTACTCAAGAACAGGACATGTAACTGTAAACACCTTTGCCGGCACGCACAATATGATTATTGGTATCACAAGATGTCCACTTGCCGGGAAGTTTTCATAATACCAAAATGTAATATGAATAAAACCATTCAGTACATGTCATATAAAGGTGTCAATTGTCTTGGGTTGTTGGTAAATTGTTGACAATCATTGAGTCATAAATAGGGTTCCAGCCTAAATATTACCAGTGGAGAACTGTCTAGTAGTCGATGGTTTCCTTTTAAAACAAATATTATATATAGTACTATTTTGCTATTGGCCATGTAAACTTTAAATCTGAGATTTAGCTCTGTGTAAAAACACAGTTTAGACACTGGTGAATTTCATTCAGCACAATGAGTTTTATTATTGTTTTGATTAAAACAACCTTTCAAACTCAAGTTGTGATGCATAATAACTTCAGTTCAGTTTACTAGGAAATTAGTAGCACTGATTGGACAGCTGCTTCAAGATTGTTGACAGTTGACATTCACGGGATTCCAGTGGTGCACAAGAGTGATGTCTTGGAGGTCCACCATTAGAGGGCAATATACGCACATTATCAGTTGTAAAGGATGTGTAAAGAAGCACTGACTGTCCCATTTTGGTTGCACACTCTTGTAAAAGTTAAAGGGGAAAGCTGCAGACATAAGTGGAAATGTCCTGTCAGGTCTTCCATCACTGTACAATTAATATTTGACTTGAGCAATATAATAAAAGATGCAGCTTAGCCATGCTGATTCTTATGTATTAGCAACTGTAGAGACAATCAACAAGGAAGGTAGCAATCTGTTTTCTCTTTGTTTTTAATGTTCTCTAACAAACATAGGTAATGATTGTAGCTCCAGGGTCTCTAACTGTCTTGTTTGACCAACAGTTCAAATCCAAAGAACAGCAAGAAAGCTAAATTATTGATAATGCTGAAAGCGACATTCTTTAATCGGTTATCAGAATAGTTTAGCTATTTGTTGTAACCCCAATTGGTTGATATTGGAGACACATTTCGGTTGCATCACCAACATACCTATAACTGCACTTAAAACATCTGATAGAGACCTAAACATAGTATATGGTATAAACTGTTGATAGTCCTTGTAATAATGACTTTGTTTTGTTTTCTCTCCATGCAGCTGGTGGAAGAGTATGCCTCTCGCTGGCAGGTGCCGCTGCCTCAGCTCAGGATCCTTGAGATAGCTCTCTCGTACTTCGCTCGAGCCTCCAGCTTCTTCACAACAAACTGTGATCATGTGCTCCACACACTCAGTAGTCTGGCTTTGTAAGTATTCAGTCCCCTCCCTTTAGACTTGAGCAATTGCCACAGATTGCTGCTTTGAAATCGCAATGACACTAAAGTGCTGATTTAGAACTGTTTCCAAAGAGATGATCTCCAATTGCTAAATGGTATTCTAAGTGGTTTTAACAGTAGGCTTGGATGTTATCTGTATTTTCATATCGTCATACCTTCCTGACATTTCACTTGGGTATACTGTTTATGATGGTGTTTGTATCTTTCAGTTAAGATGCAATAATATCACTTCCTCTGAAGTGTAAACCACATTTCCTGTGAATGACACAACACACGCAGCTGCTACTTGACCATTCATTTACCTTCATGCCAGTCCAGCTAAAGTGTCGTTCACTTTAAGTTTTTACAGCTAAAGAGTTTTTTTTAGTTTATTTTTGACATACAGATAATGTGTTCATATAAAGCATACTGTTAAGTGTTTTGTTCCTGAACAACAAGACATACAAAATCTAGTGAAATGCTTGAATGTTGCTAAAGCATCTCGCTTTGAGATTCCCTAAAGAAAAGTAGTTTCAGTTTCTCCTTTGTTCAGTTCTGCTTCGCTGTCCAAGTTTCACATCAGTGTAATTGTGAATGAATGAATGAAACCCTTTATTGCCCCTTGGGTAACTGGCCTTGAACAAAGTGCCCTTAGAAGAGCATGCACAAAACATCAAACATCACACACCCCATGAAAAAAACACCAGCCGTTAATAGGAAATTAACTCTAAACGCACAAGTGAAATGAAAAAATCAGGGTAGAATTCCTTTAAATCACTTTCAATAAGATTATTAACAAAATGATTGCAGCCATTGCTTTTATATATTTGTCAGCCAGCTCTCGCATAAATATATTATTTATTTATGCCGACAGCTTGTGGCAATATTTATGGAATTAAAAGTGGATTGTATTCCTTGGCTCAAGCAACTGAACTTGTGAGCTTGGAGAAACCCCTGGCATGCTGCCAGCTGTTGACCTTACTCTGTCTATAAACCCCCCATCCTCCAACTGTCTCTCCCAGGATTTTCCAATTAAGTGCATTCCCCTGCTTCTCTTTCAGTCAGATTGAAGTTACACAGTGGGTTTAAACACTTTTTTAGATAGAAGTCAAACCTTTTCAATCCCCTCACAGGAGTGTTTTTGAGTTGCTGCTGTTCTTTGACCAGAAGGACTTTCACCAAGAACCACTGAAACACTTCGCTGATACATTCCAGGTGAGCTTGAAGTGCAGATCGTTTTGTCAACAGAACAATGTTGTTTATTCTATGCTATTATGGAAATACTTGCCTTTTCTAAGCCCCTTTTTGTCCTCATACTTTCAGGAATGTCACCATTTGGCCCTTGCAAAGCATCAGAATGTTCATTTACTTCAGGTGGAGCGTTTGGTTCAGGGCGGCGGGCCTTGGGCTGGCCAAGCTTTACAGGCAATCCTCAGTCAGTCCAGTTTACCTCAGAGTGAAGGTACGAACATGTTTATCATCTATAATGACACCACTGATATCATTTATGTCTCATGTTAAAGCATAAGGAATTACCTCTGCTAAAGCTGCATAAACGTGCTTCGGTCAGAAGATGCCAGTGTAATGTTTTGCTGGCTAATTCATCAGTAAACAGTAGAAGAAGAAGAAGTAGGGATTGCGCGAGAGAGCGAAAATTATAAAAAAAGAAGAGGTTGCTAATCGACAACTTTGGCCACCCACGAGAGAAAATGGAGCTAAGTCTTCAATAGTTGACTTCAACTGGGCAACTTGTAATTGTTCTTTCATGTCAGCGAAAACAGTTTCTTCTTTTGTTTTTTTTTCCGGCATAGTGGAAACAGCTGATCAGTCATGTGAGTTAGATGTTCATTACGCCAGAACTTATTCGGAAAAAATGTCTCCATCTCCTGTAGGGCATTATCTTTTTTTGGAAAAATACAAAAACAACCTCAAGCGAGCATAAACACTTGATGTGCTTTTTCGAAAGTTTGATCGAATTTTGGTGTTTCCATCAAGCTTTTCTCATGTGCATAGAAATGTCTTGATGAAAAACACCTTGTTAATATCTGAAGCAATATCAAAGTAAACTATAACCATATGTATCTCTCTTTTCTCTTACCTATCTCTCTTGAATATTCCTCAGTGGATGGGTGCATCAGCTCTGAGCTGCCGGTGTTCTTTGAGCTCCGGGTGCGCTACCTCTTATCCTGTGAGCGGGTCAGTGAGGCTTTGGCCCTGGCTAAGTGTTGTGCTCAGCATCCAACAGCAGGACAACACTTGTTCTTCCTCCAGGTCTACCTCACATGGCTCATCAAAACTTCACAGCATGACCGCCTACATGAAGAGGTAGGTGGAGTAACTGGGAGACCGATGTGCCTTTTGCTTCAGTCTGGTGTAACAGTTGCTAAGCTACCACACAATTAAACCAAATTTTTATGTATGAGAACTATCTTTGGCCTTAACTGATGCTTTTATTTTTTCATTTGATTTTCAGTTGGCAGAATTTAATGGTAAAGATGCAATTCACATCATCTGTAGTTTGGAGTGTGAGGAAAAGGACGAGTTGCTACTAGACCTTAGCAGAGCTTTCCTCTCCCAGCAGCTCCGTAGGGGGGACATGTACTATTTGTGGTAAGTAAATAAGTAATCAATTTATATCGCCAAAAAAGGCCTCCACATTTAAGCACATTTTCCCAAAGTATTCCATACAGTCATACATGCCATATTTCAGTAATTCAGTTCATTTATAATACGGCCGATTCTGTTTGTGACTTGTATTACATCAATGCTTGCGCCCTTTTGACAAAAATGATTATTGTAATTCATTTATTTTGATTTATATCAGGGTGACAAACCCTGCAGTGATGTTTTGGCTTTTCCTAACCTACTTCCACCTTCGTCTAGTCTGTTGTTCGTTTAGTGCAGTTCTTGATTAATCACCTCAAGTTATTATTGTCCCGTCTGAAGTCTCTTATCTCACTCAGTAGGCAGCCCAGAGGCATTACATTAACAGTTAGCAGAGGCCATTCACTCTCATTTCTTGACTCTGTTGAATTCTGAGTTCTCCTGCTTGATATCTTACATGCCTTATCTCTTGTCATATTTGTTTTAATTCATGCTTAGAAGTATACTCAATGTTTACAGGGCTACTTTCTTAATCTTACGGGGAGGGCTGAAATCAGGCCATCATCATGTGTGTGACCCATTAAGAAAATTGTTTTAACTCCTGTCTTTGCAGTGATCTCGTCTTGATTTGGAGTAAACTTCACAGTCGGATGACTACATCCAAACAAGCTCTACTTGAGGACAGTCATCAGCTGATGCTGTCTGCCACCAATGTCAACTCAATCTTCCCATTCATCAGAGCCATACTGCAAGAGGTAAGACACATTTTGCACTGCAGTTTTTTACGAGTATCTTTTAATTGAGTAGATTTGGTAAGATTTTAGAAGGGACTTAATCTTTGTATGTCACTAGCTGGGTGAAGATGGCATCCAGTTCTGCGTGGAGCTTTGCGCAAATGCACTGAGGTCTTGCCTTCCCTGTGATGTCATCACCAAGTCCCTAATCTACAAAACCATTACCGGCCTGCTACCCAATGACCTGGAGGTTGCCCGAGCATGTGCTCTACTCGTCTTCTTCCTCGAACGCACTGTTGAGACCTACAAGATGGTGTACCTCCTTTACATGCATCCTGATCAGGAGTACCACGTGGAGTACAGCCCCATTGGGAATCATGTTCGTTTTGAAACCTTGCAGGTAGAGTCCCTTTGTAACAAATAATGACATAGAAAAGTCATACTTGTGGATTCTTAGACTGGGGTTGCTTGTCTTTTTTTCTATTTTGTGAAACCAAAACATTTTCTTTTCTGTCTCTCCTCAGGTCTTGAAGAAGGACCTGTATTTTGACCCAGAGTTTTGGAACCTCATTGCTTTGCGCACCAACTGCTTGAAACTGATGAGTGAGAAGGGGGTTAATGCTTCACTCGAAGAGGTCATGGAGGACAAATGGATCCTGAGCTATTGCACCAAAGAATCTGCTTCTCGATCAAGGACATCAGTATGTCAGAAAGGAAGTAAAGGGGCTAAAAGGCGTCACGATAAAGAGGATACTGACGCAGCATCTAAGAGATTAAGGTTTGGTCCAGGAAAAACACGGCTAAATGTTGACCACATTGTGAAGAAGAAAGGGAACCATGGGTCACGACCTTTGAAGGATGTATCGTCTGAACCTTTGAGGCGTTCATTTTGGCAGCTAGACAGACTACGGGACAATGTAGCCGCTGGTTATGGAGAACTTAGACGCACTACGCGGCTCTCCGAGAAGAACCCACCTAAACGGAGGATTATTAAACCCAAGTGGCTTCAAGAAGACTCAGGAACTCTTGTGGAGAATAATGTTCTTCCAAAGATCAAAAAGCATGGGTTGAAACATCAAAAGCACCATCAATCATCTGTGGAAAAGAGGCCTGAAACTGGTGGGCTCAATAACAATGCAAAACACAAACCTCCAATAATCCCTCACTTGAGGGCAAGAGAAATCAACAGCAAGCACCAGAAAGGGTTTTCGTTGGACTCTCCTAAACCAGCCCCCTATCCGCAAGTAGTTCTTGAGCTTTCCCTGCCAGACAATGAACTAATGGGAACGTTTCCTGAGGACTCTTGCAACAGACAGAGAGGTTTCCCTCAAATGCTTCTTTACAGACCTACAGTGAAAGTTCCTGCCACATCACAACCTGTAAAGACTGTACACCGCAAAGAGGTGATTCTCAGAGCCCGGGATGAAGCTATGTTGGTACAGCAGTTGCACTGTTACGTTCGGAGACCGAAAGGAAAAGGTAACGGGCCAAATATTCAAGGCTCTGTTTCAACCATCACACGCTCCTCTGTGCAAGGCAGTCCTCCAAAAGACTCACAGAGCAAGCGCTGTGAAAGAACTGTGGCTGGGATGAAGCGTAGAGTTACCTTGCAGACAACAGCAGCAGCTGTAAAAGTAAAAAAATCCACAGCTTCAGAAAAAGTCCTAAAAGCTAAAACTACAAAATCAGTCTCCAGAAAGGCATCTTTAGGAAGAGAGCTTGCCGAAAAATCTACTGCTAAAGTGAAAGTTAACGATGTGTCACAGACATCAGCAGATGTTACAGAAGCCCCAATGTTGGATAAGGTCTTGCAAGGTCCACCCATAGCTTTGGCGAAAGAGCTCTGTGAAGAGTCTGCTGTTGAGATGAAGGTCACTATTGCTTCAACAGCGGCTAAAGTGACTCAATCACCAGGTTTAGATGAGGTCACTAAAGCTGTTAAAGACATTTCAAAAACCACAACTTCTCCTGAGGTCTTGCAAACCTTGACTGTGGATAACCATCATACGGTAGTTACTGACTCTCCCGTGTCAAATAAGGCCAACATTTCAAACACTGGAGCTGCTAATCTCATGCCTTCACAGTCTCAAAATGTTGTTAGGGACAGGAATCAAGAACTCTTGTCGGAAACTGGCAAAAATCCTGTAGCCCACGCAAAAACAGACACTCCAGAGGTGCTCACTGCTGTGTGCAACAACCATCCTGATGTGGACGCTTCACCTAAACTCTCAAAAGGACCAATGCCTTGTGAAAATGACTCAAGCAGAGAAACAGTAGTCACTACGTGCACACCTATAGATCAGAACAGTTTAAATGACATATCTGCTCTGACATTAGTAACAGAAATGGTAACTGGACTTGCACCTGGAGCACTTGCTCGAGATCTGGAGAATCACAAACAGTTAGCTCCAGAAGACAGTTCCTCCAAGGAGTCAACAGCAGGAAGTAAATCTAAAGTTTTCAAGTTACGCACTACCTCCAGCTGCTCTGTAGTGGCTGATGTGCAAATGGAGGAAGAGGGAACTCAGGAGTTTGATCCTGAAGCACCTGAGAACAGTAAACTACCAGAACCAGAGGAGTCCAAGCTGGAGTACTGTTGTACCTTCTGCAACAAGGACTTTAAAGGAAGTCGTGTTGTCGCACATGCAATGTTCCATTATCGCAAAGATGAGTGCATGTTCTGTGGGACAATGTTCAAAGATGACCTCCTGGCCATGATGCACCTATCTGACCACATTGAGAAGCTAAAGAGGAGCAAAGACTTAGCTGAGAACAACGCCCAAGAAAACCCAATCTCTGGGACCAAAGATATCTCGTCACCCAAGTCTTCTGCCAAAGCTAAGACCACAGACGTGTCTTCTAGGCGCCGTGGTCGTGGTAGACCGAGAAAATCTACTGACTGTCTTCAATCAATAAGCCTTCCAGACTCAACCCCAACAGGATCCAGAAAGTTAAGATCCAATGACAAGCCAGTTGATGGTGAATCTTTGCATGAAAAGAAACAAAACACGTCAAAGCACCTTAATAGTAAAGCTCCTGTTCACAAGGTAAATGGGCATATTGGCAAACAGAAAGAACTTGCAAGGCTAAAAAAGGGCCGATTGAATTTGGAGGTTAAACGGCCACATACACAGCAGGAAGTTACTCACAAAACAACAAATGAGGTAGTCCGGAATCCCAGGTTGCAAGCATATCAAGATAGAGAAATGTATTCCTCTGCATCAGCAAAGGCAGACAAAGTTTTCACCTGTTCGTCTGAAGATAAAATGAAAGAGACAGAATCTTCACATGCCATGAAGACAGCCACGAAACAAACTGGGAAAGTTGTTAACAAAAATTTTGAGCCACAAGAGAAACTGTACTGTCCTGTGGAGGGTTGCACTTGGTTTACAGACCTGGCAAAAAACCGTGTCGCACTCCTTTACCATGCTCTAGAAGATCATGATGGAGAGGTCCAACCTTTAGAACTTGCTTTCCAGGTTGGAAACAGCAGATGTAGTTGTTGCATGAGGGTTATGTGGAGTTTCGAACACTTTCAGCATCACGTTGAGAGACACAGACTCACTCCTCGGCATCCGTGCCTTCATCAGGGATGTACTGCCAGGTTCAAATCTGGAATGGAAATGAGACGCCACGCCAGGAGGCATGATCCGCTGCAGGCAGTGTGCTGCCTCCCTGGTTGTTCCAAACTGTTTATTTGTCTCTGGGCCTTGAACCTTCACGAAAGAGAGCACTATGCTTGCGACCCCACTAAACCAGACAAGAACACAAATGAACAAACTGGGGACCAACATGATGGCATGTCGGATGGGAAGAAACAACCAGATCATAATTCAAAGGATGCAACTACTGTAAATAAGACTGAGAGTCCAAAGACTGATTGTAAATTAAAGTCTTCTCCTCCTACCACTGTCAGAGCATCTGTGTTGGAAGAGGAGTTAAAAGAGACAAATGAGACAGAGGATTCCCATGTCTTAAAGAATCTTTCTAACAAGGACACCTCAACAGAGCCCACTGGCCCGAATCTCAGGCAAACAATAAGAAAAGTCACAAATACAACAACTAAAAGTCACAGAGTCATCTCATCATCATTGCCAAAACACAACATCAAAGTAAGGCATAAGTTCAAGAAAAAGCAGGTCGTTGTAAGCAAAATAGGTTCTAAAAGAAGAGGGCGACCTCCTAAATCAAAGAAAACTGTGCATGATGAGAACACTACCGCTGGTCAAAACAAAACTGTCGAAACTGCTCCGCTTTCAGTTCCCTCAAAAGCAGCAAATGTGAGCAACGAGTCAAGAGAGGAAAGGAGTCATCAGGTCCAAGATGTAGTCAGAACTACAGGAACCTCAAGTGCTGAATCAAAGTCTAAGAAATCAATTAACAAGCAGATGAAGAGAAATCACATTAAACACAAGAGGATTACACGTCATGCCGCGACAGCCACCAGTTTAAATCAATCAGTCGGCCCCAAATTGCAGAAGTTAACTGACAAAACAAAGAAACTGCATCGCGGTCCTAAATGCTCCATTCCTGAAGATGGCGGCATTCAAACTGCTTCTTCAGAGTCAAGCAAGACAAAGAAGGTCAAGGTCTCAAACAGCAAAGTCAATGCAGAGATTAAGAAAACCGATCCTCTCAAAGAGCTGGAGTCTGCCACTCTGTCAACATCTGGTGTCTCACAAGTTGAAGCCAAAGCAGCAGCAGGAGTAGAAAGTGCTGCTGACGATGAGGGAAACGCAAAGGCAGAAAACACAGACGCAACACAAAGCAGCACAGGTATCTCTGTTCCTGCTGCTCTAGCTAACTGTGTAAATGAAATAACTGCTACACCCACCACCTCACAAGACAAAACACAGCAGGTAACAACAGTAGAAAAGTCAAAGAAATTGAATGTTAAAAAGGAAGGAAAGAAAGAAGAAACTACTACTTCTTCAGACTCCGGCAAGACAAATAAGAAGCACAAAGTAATTAGTAAAACAGGGGACAAGAAAACGCCCAAAGGACAGCTATGCAAAGATGCAAGTCAAACAACCGCTTTGAAAAAGAAATCTAAGTCAAAATCTGTAGATCAACAACTTGAGGCTAAAGCAGCAGCAGAGAGCGCCCCTGATAGGGAAGGAAAAGCAAAGGAACTAACAGCAGATTCCACTCTTGACAGCTCCGGTTCCTCCATCCCTAAAAAGGAAAAACCCAAGAAATCTAATGTCACGAAAAACTCGGACCCCAACAAAGCAAATAAGAAGCGGAAGAACGTTCATAAAGAAGGTGACACAAAGATTGTCAAGAAAAGATGCAAGGATGAGGAGAAGAAGAAGCCTGCAAAGATAAAGACGAATGTCCAACCACCTGCTGAGGTGAAAGCAGAGCTTGTGAATGGCTCTTCAGCTCAAGAGGGGAAAACTTTAGTGGAAACACCACAATCAACAATTAACAGCTCTGGTTACTCTGTCATAACGAATGGACAAGCATCAAGAGAAGATGTCAAAGCCACAGTGTTAAAGGAGACTCTTGGACAGTACAGTAAGAAGCCATACATGCGTCCGCCGCCGACAGCCTACCTGGATGAGAAGTACATCACCATGCCCAAACGAAGGAAGGAGCTGTCATTCCTCCAGTCGTCTCAGAAAAGCCCCCCTCCTCAGCAGGTCCATGTTACAGCAGCTCTGCAGAGACAACGATGTGCCAACTGTTTTGCGACTTTCAACAGTGCCGAGGAGCTGCAGAGCCATCTCCAGCTGAAGAACTGCTCAAACATCTTTGGATTTGACTCCGATGACGAGGGCGAATCCTTTTTTGTGAACAGTACGGTGAGCTGAAACTAGTCAATATCATTTTAAGTGTACACTATTTTCAGAATATTTCCACTGCTTTACGTTGCTGTCAGACAGCCCTGTTTAAGTTAACATGCTGGAAGCTGTTCTTTACTTAGGTTGAGCCAAACATTGAATAAAAAACCTGTCTCAGTCCTGACATAATGCACAAACTTGGTGGTTAGCAGTCCAGGTCTGGTGGTTGATTAACACATATTTTTGCAGATTGGCTGCCCTGTCCATCATCAGTACACATTTATAGTAAAAACAACAATTGTGTGGTCCATGGCGAAGTGGTAGATATATTACTATAAAAGCATCAGTTCCTTGCCAGATATTGCAAACAAGGTAAAGTGGTGAAAATATTCTAAATATATCCTACACTTGAGTTAATATCTTTTTTTAATGTGGCTAAAAAACATTTGGCTGCTGCCCCCATCAACAGCAGTGGATTGCTGACCTCCATAACTGTCATTTTATTTTATTCTGTCATTACTCTTTTTCTCATTACTTCTTTTCTGTTTCAGGCAAAAGTTGAACATGTCTGATTAAGTCAAAGGGATGTTTTGGATGATAAAACTGACCTGTGGACTGGACGGATTATACCTCGGTGCTCTCTGGACGACTTGTTCATAACCATGGGCCCCGAGTCGTGCATCTGGAGCCTTGAAAGGTTTACCTGACTTTCGCTGCAGCATGTGCCTGTAATGCAAGGCCCGGGAACACATTAGATAGCCAATCAATTTAAGACAACTGAACTGGACCCCAGTCAAACCGTTAGCAGAACAGCCAGTACTGAAGTGCCTGCTCTGGAACCGCCATGCTGTTTCCAGCTGCTTCACCTGTATGATTAAGGATTGTGGCTTATAGACTGGACTCTTGAAAGCTGTGAAAAAAAACATGTCGACAAGGATGCTCCCGCTATCACTAGGATCCATATTTTTCACATCAGTAAGCCATATTTGCCATTGTTTGCTTTTTGCACTCAGATTTCTCAATTTCTTTCTGCTTAACCCCTCAAAGTATTGGGGATTGTACAATGAATGAAGCATCAAAAACACATGCTGTTATAACATCCCAAGGTTACATTTAATTTTCTAAACTTTGAAAAGTTGTAAGATTGCTGTAGTCTTTTTTGGCGGGAAATGTTGTGTATAGTTGTTTAATTACTAATCGTAATCTATCCCTATGGGGTTGATTTGGTCTGTGCTTGTCCTTACCAAAAGTAACCAGTAGGTGGCAGTGTGCACCAATCTTTTTATTATGTTCACAGGTTCTTTTTTTCTTCCTCTTGCAGTTATAAGATATTGTGTTGTAGAAAGAATTCTACGATTAAAGCTGCTCCACTGTATTTATCACTGGACGGACACTAGAAAACGATTCACTTTCAGTCACTTCCATCAAACTGTATTTTCCTTAGCAATAATGACTCCCAACCACAACATGTGCCAGTGACCCACTAATATTTGATTGGGTTCTGTCACACATCATGGTTCATTGTCAGTGGAGCAGCTGACATCCTGGTTTTTATTGTACTTTCACACTTAATCATAGATTTTATCTTTACTGAAAAGTCCAAAATATTCTTTTTTTTTTTTTTTAAGAGAAAGTCATTAACCACCAGTTTTAAGTGTTACCGGAAGGCCGCACCAGTCTTTCATGAGCAGCAGCAGGTTATATTTATTTATGTTTTATTTTCTATCTTTTGTAAATATTTGAAGAGTTTCAATGGCTTATTATTATATAAGGGGAAGTTGGAGCCGGGTTTATATTTTGTTCTTGAGGTTAAAATAAAACTTATTTCAAACGGCATCTATTCTTTTGTCCTTTAAAGTTATATCCAGTACGCCAATGGTTATGTGTATAACAGTTTATTCCAAAAATGGGAAATAAAAAGCTTCAGTGCACTGGCAATAGATGAGACAGCAGTGTTGGACTGTGCCGTGCAGATGAAAAGAGAAAACTATGTGGATTCATCACGCGGAAGACAAATGCTCTCACCTTTGCCAAACCCTGGCTGGTATTCCCTTACTAACTGGAGTTTGCAGGGCAACATGTGAAACTTGTTAAAGGTGACATATTTTGCTTATTTCTTGAGTTTCAATTTCTCAGAAATGCTCACAAATAAGTCATTGCAGATCACTGAAACACAGTGTGGGTGGACAAAGCTCAATATTTTGTTGAGTTGTACAGTGTACCGGAACGTATTTCCTCCGCACCCTTCTCACCTTTTCAACCCCTGACCCATTTTCATGCCTCTGAAACAGTGCATTTTAGCGGCTGTCTCTTTAAGAGCTCCTCCTGAAGGCCCAGTCTGCTCTGATTGGCCAATGGTTCCATTCTCAGTGTCTGCGCCATCATTGCAGCCAGGGAATCCAGGGAAGCGCCGGAAGTCATTATTAACGCTACAACAGTAATTACAACACAATTTCCTAATTTGGCCTTCACATTGTGCAAAATGTTGCTTTTGAAATTGTTGTCTAGGTGTTTTATCATGTTCAGCTACTAACTTGGTGAAACAGCAAAAATACCAGCCAAGTTAACACTGCTTAGCTAGCTAATATTAGTGGGCTAACACTGTCTATAGGCTGTGGTGGTCCCATAGAATAAATTAACACAATCAAAACCATAGTACACAGAATGTTTCTGCGTAAGCATCTTTAATTTTACTGTGTTCGATTTTTATTACATAATGTTTACATCTATGCCAACCAAGTAAGCATGAACACATTCGTCTGAAAGTTACTTGTTTTCACAGAGGAACTGGCCATTCTACCCTTAAGTAGGAGTCTAACTATGTCGTTTACCATTCAGTAATGTCTAGATTTTATGCCAAAACTTGTCATCAATTAGCTAAGAAAATTAGTTGTAACTCTAATGTATCACTGCTTAACACACAAAGCATTTTCTTTAAATACCACTATAGTAAAAGAGACGTCTGTAAAAGTGTTGACAGAAGTTCTTGAACTGCAAAAAAGCTCAAATATAACTTTGAATAGGAATATATGATCCATGCAGGACTTATATTTGTAAAACTTGCAGAAAAGTAACTCAAAAGCTTGAAACATCTGACTTAGTTACATTCCATCAACTGTATTATTTCTTGATCTGTTCGTGTTCACACATCTTACGCTCAAACAGTCAGAGATTAAAAATGTTTTATGCAGCTGAGGCAGTTTGTGGCTGGTGACTGCAGTAACCACTCAGTCATTATTCACTGTAATCATGCGCTCTAATCAGCTAATGATGCACACAGTCAAGTGATGAGGCGGCCCGCCAGGCAGACGGTCACAGGGGCCAGACAGAAAGGCGATCTCTTTGTTTTCCATCTGAGTCAATATTGTTTATTGTGGCAGACACAGACAGGGGAAGAGAGAGAGACTGCCGAAGAGGAGGAGAAGAAGAAACAGGAGACCACATGAGGAGTCAAGTTCCCACCCACAGGTGTGTGTGTGTACGCTGGGGGGGTGGAGGTACTTTTCACTACACCGTCACTTGAAACGTGAGTAATGTTACATGCATTTCTCATCCTCTAGTTGCCAGAGAGTTGACATGCAATATAGTTGTTAAAGGAACAGTTACACAATTTAAAGTACTCCGTTAAAAGTCTTGAATTGTTAATGTTGTTAAGCTGCAAGTATTATCAGCAAAATGTTAAAGTATCAAAAACAACAAAAACAGAATTACTTTTTTCACAATGTAATGGTTAGGGTTAGGATTATGGTCATGGTTTTATATTACTCTAAAATGTTTTATTTTTCTCCAAACTACCTGCCTATCCACCCTGTCACACCTGAGTTGGCCACTCCCCCCAAGAATATATAGGTCAGCCCCTCAGGCCATTGATTTACCTCCAGATCACAGAGAGGACGGGTGTGAGTTAGTCTTGAGTTGTTTTGGACTGTTTTTAGCTTATAATACTAAATTTAGCTAAGTCAAGGATAATGTCCAGCGAGCAGATCATTATGTTGCAGTACACTGCTTATAAAAGAATTTGAAGAATCAATTTGACAAAAATATTGACTTGAAATGATTTAATTGCTTTTGCTAAAAAAAAATAGCAACAGTCTTTTATTCAGACATAGACCACAGAATGCTAATCAGATAATGTAACGCAATGCACTACTGAGCCAGCGAGCTAACTTATTCACTTCTCTCCACATGTGCCACTATTCGTAGCTTAGCATTTTAGCTAAATGCTAAACTGTAATTCTCACAACAGCACTTTAGCGTTTAGCCTTTTCTTATAATACTAAAGTTGCCGGTGTTCAGCAGAAGTTTTATACTGTCCCTCTCAATGCCAACAACATATTATGAATTTGGTTCTTGCTGCCAATGTATCCTGTTTAGAAATGATAATATTCAACATTTAAAAAACAGGGACACACATATCGGTCTGACAAGGCTTTTAATCAGTACTTCAAAACTACTTTAAATATTTAATAGTAGCAGTTTAACTTTACATCCATATAGCACAAACATTAATCATCTCTACACTGCAATAAATCTTCATCCTAACATTTATTGTATTTTTGAGCCAAATTATATTTGAAGCTGTATAGTGAAGCCAAAATTAACAGTTAAAAATAATCTTGCAGTGCAGGCAAAATGCACAGATAAAAACAATTCTCCATATTGAATCTGCTGGAGGTCAAAGACATGTAAATACTTTCATTGCAAAACAATATTTTGTTATGATAGTGACTTAAATACAGTATTTTACACGTACACATGATTCCACCTTCAAAATATCGCTTTTAAATATGAAAAAAGATTTAAATATTTACAAATAATATTACTGAGAGTGTAAAGTTAAATTACTAGAAGATCCAGAACTGTACCCAAGTGTTACATCAATTTTGTGGGTGAAATCTTTAAAGAGCAGCACTACAGTAGAGGCAAGTAGAAAGTATTATAGGATATAATAGCAGTTTGGGAGTGTTTAAATTAGACTTTTCGGTAAAAAATATATCCCTTTCAGTACTGTCACTAAAATTAAATTCTAGTGTTGGAAAAATCCTGTGGTGCTCTGAATGGACCCAAAACATACTGTCACTGTTTCCACCTCTGCTAAAAGAGGGAATAAAAGGCCCCGGCCACATCACATTACATGATTCCTGCAAAATAAATCCTTCAACCTCTAAAACATGTCATGACTCAAGACTGCCAAAGTGCCTACAGCTTATTTAATCTAAAAAAAGAGAGAGAAAAGCATGGAGTCTGGTCTGTTATTATCTTATTCCACTTTCCATTTCACACAGTCATGTGTGGTGTCTCTGCAGCAGGTCGGTGGCTGAGTGTCTTGCTCGAACACGTCGGCTCGACGTCTGATTGGTCCGTTCTGCCTTTGCTCTCATGCTTTTCGGCAGGTGTGATTGGTGCTGTGAGAGTCAAATCGCTCCCCTTGTTTTCTCTGTTGCTGAGATTACTCCACTTTTATGGGATTTACTGCATACAGGGGACTGTTTTGTTCTTCTTGTTTCACAGGGAAGCACTTCCATCCTCCAAAGTTTGTGTCAAAGCACAGACAGGATAATGAAACTCTTGCTGTTATAATCCAGTACATGTAAATGTTTAGTTCCACCTTCCTGCCGTCCTCTCATGACGCACTCTCCCCTTATTGCCACTTTTCAGGCCAAAAGTGTCTTTTTAGCCTCTGTTGAAGGGAAATAAAGGGCTTCATCTGCAGTCTTGCTCCCCTGTCCACCTGTTATTGGTTAGTTCCACTCAGGCCTCATGTGGTTGGGGATGCACTGGCAGACTTGGTGGCTGTAGTAAAAACCAGCCTGGCACACACGTCGGGGCTTTCTGCAAGGCAACCTGTAACAACTAGACAGAGTGGAGAAAGAGGGGGAAGAAGGGCGGGAAAGCCAGATAAAAACATTGAAAGGAATGGAAAAGATGCATAAGGAGAAATATTGTTGAGAGAAGGGGTGAGGTTGAAAGGAAGAGGAGAAATAAAGAGGAAAACACAGGGGAGATGAAACTCTCTTGGCATGAATCAATTTTTCAGATCTTCACATCCCTTTTGCATAAACCCCTGATCCAAGTTTTGCTTTTTTTTGTGCATCAAACAGTTTTGTGCGTGAGAAAAAGAGGGAGTATTTCTCCAGAGAGAGCAGGAATATGGCCAAATTCTGACAACTCTCTTTTCACAATCACAGTAGGTGTATTGTCTTCCGTGCACCACCTTCTGTGACCAGATGTTAAATAAAAAGGGAAAAAAATAATGGAAGAAGGCAAGTACTGTGCATGCTTTAGTTAGTTATAATAAATCCATTTGCACAGTTATAACTTGTCAGTGGTTGAGAAAGTATTAGTATTAGTAGTAGTCCTGCATTCAAACCTTACTGAGGTAAAAAGGCAAAAGATAAAAATGTACTTAAAGTATCAAAAGTAAAAGTACTCGTTATGCAGAATAATCCCACTCAAATTGTTACATACATTCCAAAAATATTATTAGATTATTTGTATTGATGCCATCATGTAAGCAGCATTTTTATTTCCCCAAGGGAGAGCTAAATTAACTACTTAATATACTGTTATGAGGTTTAATTTCAACAAGTCTAATCAGTTTAAATTGATCATGTTTATTATTTTAAATCTTGACCTGAAAAGTAACTGAAGCTGTGGGCTAAATGTAGTGGAGTAAAAAGTACAATATCTGCCTCAAAATGTAGTGAAATAGAAGTATAAAATTACATAAAATGTAAAAAACCTCACTAACAACCGTGCATAATGGCCATCAGCAGTTATTAAACACACAAACCACCATATTTCATTTTACCGACTTTTTCCTCTTTACTGTAATGTAGTAGTGAAGCTAAGTGGTAAGTAGTGGCTAGTTAGCTTAGCATGTTGAAAGACGTTTCTTTGTGTAAGAAAACACTGGTCTGAACTGAGTGGCTTAAATCATTGTTTCATTCTGTTGACGTATATATGAAGTGTATGTTTAAATATGTAAATAAGAGACTATTTAAAGCAAATGTTCATTAACAAACAACTTAATGTGTATTTTGAATGTTTCTGCTAGTCTTAGAAAAGAAGTTTTGGAAGCAAATTACCCTGTTTTTATTTTTTTTGCCTGTTGTGCCTCATATTACATTTGAAATACTTTACTATTACTAAAACACACCCAACAAATTACATGGAAGGACACATTTTGAGTAAAGCTGAGAAAGTCTCAGAAACTGTGCATGTCTGAACTTTCCCGCATGTGTAAAGCTACGATTAGAAATCACTCATATCAAAGCTCATGTCTGCCTGTGTGTTTTTCCTTGTCACTCCATCTGTCTCTGAGTCTGCCTGCCTGTCTGTTGGCTGCTCTGTTTACTGTCATCAAGTTCACTCAGCCTCCCTGTCTGTCTCTCTGCAGGCCTCTTGGGTCAGAGGGAGGTTGATCTCTTGCATGCTGGCTGTGGGAACTGCAACATGTATGCAATGCACGCACACGCAGCTGAAACCGCGTTCAAATGCTTTGGACACCCCGTGTCCATAAAAGGTCATATGGAAACATGCGAGCGAAAGAAAATGTTGGAAGAAAGTTTTTCTTTTTCGAGTTTGGAATGTATGACAAGTCCATTGAGAGTTCACTTGATTTCTCCCACTCTATATGCCTGTCTCTCAAAGCTCCGGTTCTCACTCATTCCTCACCCCTTTCTCTTGCAGAGCTCCCAGAGTGAAGACTTGGGGATGGCACCCAGTATAAGCCACTGGTTCAGGTAACTCATAGTGAAATGACATGCAGAAACTGAATGTATATGTGGAACAGCAAAAGTGACACATTAATCTCAATCTGTGGTGTATCAGGTTTAATTTATATATATATATATATATGTGTGTGTGTGTGTGTGTATTACCAGCTCTCCAATTCTACCAATTCAGTTTTTTCATTATTGCCAAGTAGACAACCCTATGTACTGATCAAAGCCATCATTGCCCAAGAGATGGGGACCTTCTTTGGCCCTGGACCCCATGTTACATAATTGCCCTCAGCATATTTCATACTCTCTTGAAAGTCTTTATAAGGAGTTTCAAGTTTCTTCTTGGCCACATATGGCAGTCAGTGCATTCATGCAATGCAATGACAGCGTTCATATTCTGGACAAGTGCTGATTTCTGTGGTTTCACATCACGTCATCGATTTTTATTTCATGCAACTGCGGATGAAGGAAAAGAGGAACCAAAAATTAAAAAGAATTGTTTGGACGCAGGCATGGAAACGTACTACAACACTCTTTGATGAATTGAAGTGTCGGTAAAAATCCACCATTTTTCAGACTGATGTGTTGAAGGTGGGTGGTTGTTTTTCATTCACGTTGAGACAGTAACAGAACTACTCAATGTTACAAACAGCTTCTTTAAATACATAAATTGATTTTAAAAAAGACAACGTACAAGACTGTTATTTCATATTCATATTATTATCATATTATTACGGATTCTTCCAATTCTAAAATTATAGCTGATAAACTCCCATTCAATCATGAAGCAACAAATTATTTTCCTTGAGGGAACAAGCGTAGCATCTACATATTCTGATACATTTAATTTGAATTCTCAGGCAAAATGCTTGAAAAAAGTCAAAGTTTTTGTCCAAAATAACAAAATAACATCTAAAGAGTCAGAACTGATGTAATATTTTGTCAGATCATCTATTCCTTGTCTATCCTCAGGTGTGCATAAACTACAGGTTTTTTTTGGTATCTTATTACATTTACCATGAAAAATAGGTAATTATTGGTTATTGCTAAAAGCATTTAACAAAGAAATATTTGCTTATTGGCTTTTTTAGTGCAGGAGGTTCTAGTTGGCAGATTTCCAGAGTGTGGATGCTTGGGATAATTTCATCCCCCAAAGGAGACATTCTCTGTTTGTCGCCCCTTTCTACAGGAGGAAAAGTTTAGTCTTTTGCTATAGAACACTTCAGCATGAGGAGCTGTTGTGCACCTACCTGCAGGAGTTGGGATTGAACCTCTTGCCTTGCCGCAGACACGACTCTGGACTCTCTCTGCACTGACACAGGCAGGTGTCGGGGTTCAGGGGCTGATTCCCGGGACACTCTGCAGCACACACACAGCCACACAGCTCCTCATCCCAGCGCTGGCCCGTGGGGCACCACTTCCCCTCACCTTGACCTTCACACTGACATTCACCTGGAAGAAGAAAGAGTTTGACTTTATAAATCAAAAGCAAAAGTTATCAGATATTGGATTGTACACATCTGCCTGTGTTGTTATGCTAAATATTTGGTGGTCAGGTTCTGACTTGTTAGATATTGCAAAAGCCTTTCTTCCCAAAATGTCCCTGAGTCTGTGTTTATATGTTTTGGTTCAATGCTGCCTGATTGCTTTCCGGAATAGAGTCCTTTTCATAGTAATTCCCAGTAAATGAATCCTTGTGAAACCAGAGATTTTTTTGCCACTTTCTTACACAAAGGAAGATGACTAATTCAGGCATGAGAACATATTGTACATGAGCTGTTACACTTAAAAATCTCTTATCTATATTTGTTCTTACTGTGATTCTTCTAAACATTTTGGACTTCCACTCATTTTGAATTCTCCTTAATACAACAGTCAAATATTTTCAGTAATATTTCTTAAACCCTTCATACAGGTGTTGTGGTCCAGTTTCCAGCCTGGATCGCAGCTGTCCTCGGTGAGTCCGTTTCGACAAATGCACTCACAGGTGGACTCATGCAGAACCCTGTTGGGCCCACAGAGAGCCAGCAGCCCCGAGTCCAGCGCCTCTGGAAGCCACAAGAAAAAGAAAAAATGGTATTTATTTATTTATTTTTCCCAGCTTTGTTTGTTTTTGTGTAGCCACTCCACTTATAGATGTCAAACAATTTCTAATCATTCAGATTCTTTCCCATCTGTATCTATTTTCAGTCTGTTCAGTATGTCAGTGTGATAAATAAGGTTTGCCAGTTAATTATTGGAAAAGAAAAAGTAGCTGGAGATTTTCAGTTCAGTACATGATTGCACATGTAAAATGCCACAAAGAAGCTTTCGCTTCTCGTGTTACAGTTGAATAAACATTCCCTCGGGGGGAGTCATCAAGATCATTTTATGTACCGCTCAGACATCAGTGGTGGAGTTTTCAATACATTTCTTTGCTGAAATCTGGCTCACATCCCAAAACCTTCTCAAAGAGAGTTTCAGATGTACTGGGTCCTTAAACTGGGTCCCTGGTGTCTAACCTCTCAAACTCAGAGAGGATTTTGAATGGGTTGGTAGTTAGATGTCTGAAATAAGGTCTGTGGTCAACACAAGCTCAAAAGGTTGCTAACACGGTTGCTAACAAGTGTCATAATTAGTCTACAGCGGTTGTCAGGGATATTAAACATCATCACGCTGGTCAGGAACTCTCTCACTAGTCCACCTTAAAGTCTCTAGTTGTGTTTTCTTGCAAACTCTTGTAGATTGTAGATGATGATAATAAACCATTTATTAGGCTACGGATTGTCAAGCCTGTCACTGCAGGTTAGCTTGTCAGAGTGTCTGAAGTTAGTGACATTCAAGTCATGAGACTGTGGTTAGTTAGCGATAGCATAACGTTAGCTTTTTACTTCTGTTGGCTGCATTCAAACATCATAAAAATGATGTTAATTTGTGAAGATTATCCTGCTTAACAAAACATGCAGGCTTTATCATCAGAACACTAAAAACCACATGAGGTTTTTGTAATCCAGCACACTGCTCAGATTTAGGTGTTTGATGTTGGTTGTTTCACGTCATAGTTTCAACCCCTTTTTTAGGATTCAAAATGAGATTTGCTCTAAATTTTACTTCTGATTTGTTGCTTGATTTTCGTTTGTCAAAATCCTCAAAGCTTTAAGCATTTAAAAGTGCAAAGCTTGTTTTTTATTGCACAAGGACTCAAAATGGAGCCAGCCTGAAAGCTGTTTCGTCTTGTGACGCCCTTAAAATAATTTATTTAATAGATTTTGTAGCCCTGAAAAGTTAATATCTTGTATTTCACAGAGAACAAGCAGAAATCAAATAAAACTTTTCTATGCTAAAACCCCTTAAGGGTCATATTAACTGAATAATTTGATCAAAATGAGTCATGCACACTCACCTGTCTCTCTCTCAGAGTAGTTAATGGTGTCTGTAGAGACACACACACAGTTCATTGGATCCCATAATGACCCGGAGGCGCAAGGAACTTCGGGTGGGGAACACCTGCACAGACGCACATGTTCTAAATGCTTGGATACGGGACAAATGACTCAGGAATTGTTTGTAAACACACAACACACCGCCTCTCTCTCTCACTCACAGGTGATCTGTTGCGGCTCGTCTTATGATGGAGTGGAGTGGCCGCTTGGAGAGGCATTCACACGAAGTGTGGTTGACGAATGTCACCATGATGACGGAGCGATCCATCCTGGGTGGAGACAACTCCATCAACTGGCAGGAGGAAAGATGAAGGTTAGAGGTGTGTGTGAGAAAAAACTGTGTAAGAAACTTCACTTCCTTGTCTTTTCTTCTACTGCTGTCATTGCAGTATTACTGGTGATGACGTGTGGAGGTTTATGTAATGATTGTGCAATTGTGCGTGACTGTATTGTATTGACTTTAGGTCCAGTTGTAGCCAAAGGGCGTCCCACTGCAGTAGGGTGGGTTGTGATACAGTTGAGCTTGTTACACAATTGGTCAGATTGGTTTCAGTCCTGTTTTCAGAGGCAGTTTGAGGTGTGAGAGCAGAAAATACCAACATGATTGTGTAATGTAAACAAGTGGAATAATTCAAGTGGTTCGAAGTGTCTGACAGGAAAATAAACTGGGTAGATACTTGAAAGTCCAGCTGCAGCACTTACTGTCTTGTTGACAAGCGTGTGACTCGTGTTGGTGCAGTAAAATGCCTCGTTGGTGCAGCAGCCACCGCACCGATGCAGCGCCACACAGCGAGGGAGGTAGAACTGACTGGTGGATTCTGGGTATTCTTTGGCGACCTCAACACACACCTCTCTGGGCTGGCACGAGGTCCGCTGGATCTCCTCTAAGATGACTGAAAACACATGTGATTGAGTAACTGAGTCTGGAAACAACAGAGCTTTTAGGTTCATTTATCGGTTATTTGAGGTTTTGGAGTGACTGAAGGACATGGAACCAATAATGCATCTAGTTTTTTAGTTATATTACAACTTTGCTTCCTTTTACTGCATTTAGCACCTAAAATGAAAGATGTCTGGGAGTCCCCTCTTGTGTTTTAGGATTGACTGATAAAGATGGTCTGATGGTTGATTTTGGTTGTTTAGCATTAGCTTATAACGTAGCATCTTCTCAGCTCTTGATCAGCAGTCCACCGGCTTTACATCAGGAAAAATCAATCAACTTCCACAATTTTTTCTGGTGAGATTTTTGCTGGAAGAATATAATATGATTTTTTTTTATAACCCTGAATCAGAATTCCAAACTGTTTTTTTTTTTTTTTTGCTGGAGGGGGTGTGGAGCGCCTTTCTCTTGTCTTGTCTTTACCTGAAAACGTTTTGGAGAGGAGTGGAGCCGCTCATTTCTGAAACCTTGGACATAACATTTGATTTCTGCTTTGCTTCCCTTTATCTTGGAAAAATCCCGAAAGGTCTCAGTAAAAAGAGACGCATATCTTTCGAAGATATTCATTGCTGCAAGTAACAAAGCAGTTTCTAAAATTATAAACATTATGAACTTAATCCTCAGCGTGGAGAATGTGTCTTTTAATTTGCAGCTCCAAAAGAATTAAGGATGTGATTGGCACATTGACAAAGACTTTTTAAAATCCATTTTGATGAGTCAGAATGTCTTAGTGATTACCTCCCAAAGTCCCATCTACTTTGAAAAGGGCCTCTTCCCTCGGCTGACCCCACAGATCCTCGTCGTTAGAGTGGACTAAAGGGCTCGCTGGGGAGGTGGAGAAAGAGGGGGAAGAGGAGGCATGCCATGATTTCTTCTGTAAGCAGTGCTGAAGCAGATTGTATTCGGGGTAAAGGAGCTGAAGCAGCTGATCCACACTCGTCACTGACTCCAAACTGGGCTGGTCATCGGACACGACTGGGGCCTGGAAGACAGGGAGAAAAACACATTCGTTAGCATCATATTCACTGATAAAAAATTAGGAATTAGGAGGTAATGAAATGAGTGTAACTTATGGCTCATAAGAATAAAAATCTGACTTTTTGAAACGTTACAGTCTGTTGATCTGCTCAGAGTCGTATTTTTGGAGGAAAACTATCAGATACTGTAGAATTTACAGTGTAAGCTTTTCTGTTTTGAGCTGGATAAACAGTGAATACCTCAGCTACCAATGTGTTGTAACATGTTGCTTTTGGCTGTTAGTTATGGGTACGTGTGTCCTCTCCTCACCTACATACACACACATACACACACACACACACAAACCGCTGCATTCAGGTACGCGTGGAACCTGCAAAGTCTGTTGCTCTTTATCTTGTGATTTCCTTTTGTAGCATTCAGACTGCTACAAATGTTCAAACACGTCACTTTAGGCAATGTGATCAAATAAAAACAAAAAGCTGCCCTTTTGCTGCAGTGTCCTTGAGCAAGACACTATAATCTGAATGGGTTTACCTCGAGGGTAGATCAGGAAGTCCTTTGGTTGCTTTATTGGTCATTTATTTCTGGTTTTCCCTTCCTTAATGGGCCACAAGTCACAAGTTAAACTAGCAACCTTGTGTGTCCTATGTAAGAGTGACCGAGGTGTCCTTAAATGCAGCATTATGCCGGCTTCAGTGGACTGAACAGGCTGCAGATATGAGCTGAGCCAACACCCACGTTATTATTATTGCTGTACAGAGAAAGCTTCACGCGGTAGACCAGGTTTACAGTAGCTCTATAAACCATTCCCGCTGTGACTCATCCCCATAATGATTTTTCTGCCGCCATGATGGAAGACTCTGTTCCATCCCGCAGAGATTAAGTAGATGGAAGATAAAAGGTTAATTGTGTGGCACACTGGCTTCTGTATCATCTGTGGGGACTAAATGTCAACTGGGAGTCGGCTGTTTGAGTGTCACATATTAATTCTTCCTCCAGGGAGCGAGGGTGGTTGTTTAGTTTCCCAGGCTGAGAAGGAGCAGACTGGTACAGCTGGCATTGCCTAAACAGAAACCAGATCTGTCGTTATCAGTCTTTCCATTTATCTCTTTCAGTCTCTCTCTCCATCTACCTCCCCCTCCCTCTCTCTTTCTTATGTCTCAACATACAGTCTGTGACATCAGATCGGAAATTCTTCAGCTTTTACAGTTCTTCCAAAACAATTATAGTTTTGAACAAAATTATATAAATACAAGACGAGGCTAGTGGCCATGTGAGGCCTTACAGCTGAGCTTTAAAGGGATGGTTTAGATTTCTTGAAGTTGGGTCACACTAGGTACCAAAGTCAGTACATTACTTACAGTAGATTGCGGTGACGTGCCACCGGTTTGGACAAGCTCACAGGAGACATGGAAGCAAAGCAACATACTGCAGCAAAACATACATTAGACTACTAAAAGAATCCATTTCCATCAGTTAGCTCCTTTCTGACAGGGACCTGAAGCTGTTTCATCCACTGATACTTTCTCCTGGCATAAACAGTCATTTTACCTCGCAGGAACATGACCAATCAGTTAGTTTGTTTGGTGAATCTGAACTAATCTTTTAAATCAAGAAAGCCATGCAAGAACACAATCATTAGAAAAGTCTCCTGCAAAGCAAACTCTGCTCAGAAAACATGACATTTTACACATGTTGTAGTTATTTTGCCATCGTTTTGATTAACTTATTGTAATTAAACCCTAGCAGAACCAGTTTTTGGGGGGTTTGAACCTGTGTAGGATCCACATACTAGCAGCCATGCAGATGTAGTTCTTTGAGACATTGAGGAACTTCATCAAGCAGTGTGTGACCTCTGGATGATTCATCCAGACTTGACGACCTTTGGATTTCTGATGGGTTTTCTGTCTCTGCTCTGTAACTGAAGTAGTTGTTGATGCCTCTGTCGCATTGTCAGACTGTTTGTAGTTTAGAGACACAATCTCCTGTTTATATTGCTGGACAGTTGTAATTATAAATTGAAGGGATTCTTCTGTTTCTTTCAAGGTCTTTTCCTTTTTTTTCTCTTTCTCCCTACTTTGTGTTAAGTGATCACATGACATGAGGTCATCGCTGTGGGACTATGATGTCATGGTGGATGAAGACCAGTGCTCTGGGGTCCGGCCTTAGATACTGTTGGCACGCAGACACACGCACATGCACACACCCATGCATTTGTCTCCCACTCTTTCTTCCAGTACAAACATGTTCTTTCTGAAGCTCATGTTTCATACAAATACATATTTTTTTAATTGATACATGGCTTGAAGATCTCTTCTTGCCTTTAAACCCATCAATAATGGGCCAGTCCCATTTAAAATCTTTGATTTAGATCCGCTCCTTCACCTCAAAGAGGATTCCAGGATCTCTTCCTTTGAATGTGATTTCACAATTTCTTTTAGCGCATCATGACATAACTGCTATTTGATGCCTTTTTGCTAAGAAGGAAGCTGAACCCCAGAGATACTTCCACAGAAGAACATCAAGGGTTGGCACATGAGCAACGTTTACAGTAAAGTCGACCGCTGAAGCCAAAGACTTCAGGATTGTGGCCATAGTTTGTAATAACATCATAGAAAAACAAGCTGTGACTGAACATGTGAGGAAGGTTCAGTTGTTTTATAACCTGGAGCTAAAACTGAGCTCCCTTTAATTGCTGTAAAGGTAAATTAGATTGATTGATCTATGAACAAGTTTCTGCACGACTCCGTTCAGAGTCCAAGTAGTATTGACCAATCACGGTCAGCATTAGCCCAAAAGATCCACTCTAACTTCATTCAGGTAGAGGCTGACAGGCTGATGATCAGTGTGTTCATTGCTTGTGACCTTATCAAAGCATCCTGTCTGTCTCACAAATACAATCTGGCTCAACCACATCTGTCAGGCTTCAGACCTGCTCGCAGTGGGTGTTAATCTTTTGGAAAAAACATGATGCTGCACTGTTTGTAGCTCCGTCTGATGACTTTGATACCAAAATATTTAGCTAAATAAGCTACTTTCCATTGGTTTGAGTATTCTGACACATCTGTCTGTTTTCCTGACATGGTTGATAAAGGTGTACCACAAGGAGCAATATTTATTTTCAACTGAACATTGCAATGTCCATTTAATGCTGATACCATCTTATTGGATCAGCTCTACAGCAACATAGGATACAGTTTGCTTTTGACTGTTTGATCCATTCACAGCTTGTTCTATAAATAAACAAATGAGACGGTAAATAAGCTGAAATGCCATCAAATGGACTGGAAATAATATAAAATATAAATATAGGCATTGATCAATTAATAATCAATTGATTAATTAATTTCCCCTTTTATAATTTTTTTTACTTTCCAGTTTAGCTTTCCTTTTATGTATCTGTTTTTACATGTATTTATTTTTGCAATTACATTTTATTCCTTTGGAATTTATAGAATATTTTCTTTGCACATTTCTTTATGTATTTTACGTCCTTCAGTGTCTTAAGGAATTAGGAGGATTAGCTCGTTAAAAGATAAATAAAATAAATTATATTACAGTAATGAATACTTTTGGGGGAATAAATGGGGTGTACAAGTGAATAATAC
>CAFUXE010000054.1:0-14718 GCA_903364295.1 Serranus cabrilla | reverse complement strand
AAAAAAAAAAAAAAAAAAAAAAAAAAGAAGCAAAGGGGAAGGTTTAAAAAAAGTGTCCGGCTTTTGGTATTAAGTTCTTGTCCAAACAGAGTGTGCGTCCTGCTCATAGACGTCCCGGTGGAGTGAATGAGAAAAAATACAAGAATGGAAGGATTGTATCTTGTGGGCGGAGAGAGTGAAGAACTTGAGAGAGAGAGAGAGAGAGAGAGATGATTCGTGCAGTATAGCTGATTATACTGGCACACTTGTGTTTTTTCCCCAAAGAAATTGCAGGCTATAGTGTGTGCAGAAGCCTTGGCAGTGACACACTTCCTCTTTACACATGCCATCATCCTCCTTTCATGTGACTTCACTATTTTTGCTCTTTTTAACTTTTTCAGAAAGACATTCTCTCAGACAAAAGAGTTCAATCACCACCTCACATGTTCTTTCACACTTTGTCACAGATTCACCCTCCATCTTTCTAATTCCCCGTCATAGAAGCAGCTGCTGCTGCTGAGACTTTAAAAATGTGTGTGTTCGGTAGCAGCCAGCGGTGATAAATGTATGAGTTGCTTAACTGCAGCTCTAAGTGCCTTTTTATGAGCTGCTAATACCTTCGCTGTCTCTCTCTCTCTGCTGTTTCTGCTTTACGTCAGCTGTCGCCAATCCCTGCTGCTTCCTCTTCACCTCAGTAAGCACTTTCAATGTCAAGACTGGTCTCCGTGTGAGAGAGAAACAGAAATAAAACCACAAAATTGCCCTCACACCTGCAGCTCCAAACACCTTTACTGCCAAGCTCCCTCGTTGTCTTTCTCCCTCCCCCTCTAGCCGCTTCTCCTTTTCTTTCTCCCTCTGGTTTTGTTGTTCAAGGTCCTAAAAATGGCAAACTTTACATACCTCCTTAACTATACTGCCCCGAGGCTGCGGGCATGTGTGTCATGGAGGATGAGGAGGGGAAGGGGAGGGCAAGAAGAGGTGAGCAGCAGCTTTGTCTAAATTCAGATTTCTTTTGTGTGTGTGTTCCCCCTCTCAGGCTAAAGTGGTTACTGGCAACTGTAAAATAAATTACGGGGAAGACGGACAGACAGACGGGAGAGAAAGAAGAAGTAGAGCAGACAGGAGGCCGACCACGACCAGGAAGGAGAAAGAGGTGTGTCTGGGAAACGCTCGAATGAGAAAACATCCGATTTTTGGGCCAGTCACTGCCAGCCTTTTCAAGGATTAAAGACGCTGCACACACACACAAGCACACACACACAGTGGCAAGTGTCTGCATGCAGTACGCTTTATGTGTTGAAATCCGTGTAACCAAATTCCACATTCCAATCATTGCTTTCTCCATTTCATCATGTGAGCTCGGAGCATAGCATTAGAGAGGGAAGTATATCAGCCTGTAATGCAAACAAACTCAAAGGCTTCTAGTGAAATTCACTTATTGAAAAGAGAAACCAAATCACCTGCTGTTTGAAAAGGAATATGTATGAGATGGCATTTACTTTGTCTGTCTGGGAGGGAAGGATTAACTGTTTCCTTGGGGGGTGAAGGGGATCATTTCAACCTCTTTGATCAAATATTTATAGACTGCGATCCTCCCCAGAGGCCGACAGCAAACCAGAAACCACTAAAGCAAGTCAAAAATGATTTTTAAAAGTAGACGTTCTGTTGATAATCTTGCATCCTCTTGGGTGGTCCTCGCTCTCAGGCCTGCACGGGGTTGCTGCACACTTTTTAAAACATATTTAATCCTTTTAAAGACCCAACAGAGAAAATATAAAAGTCTCTTCACAGCAAAAACCAGCATCCATTATCCATAAAAACTCCCAGTTATCAAATTAAAGGCATTGTTACAGTTTACAGTAGACAACACTGTTTTGAAAAACCTGTTATTTTGACAACATTGTGTTAATCAGTAAGGCTGTTAACCACATTTAGACTTGTTCTAATACATCTGTAAACTCCCGTTAAGCGGTTACCAAATTAAAAGTCCACATCTTTCCTTCATGTTGCATATTGGCCGTTAAGGCTCAGCACTTTAAAAACATTATTGTCCAGATTCTATAAACTACCAGAGTTAACAGAGTTTGTGTTTCTCTGAACCCCCAGGCTAACTCTTTTTAGATTAAAGTTATCACTACTGTTTTGTGGACTTTTTCCTTTGGAGAACCAACTGAAACATTACAAAAGAATACTGTATTTAAATAAGAAGATATTTCTCTTTGAGTATGCAGTTCCTCCTTGAGCTTTGTGGCACATTTAGTTCTTCAGTTTTAAACAATGATAACTTTTTTTTGCGACACAGGCATTAGGCTTTTGTTTACTTGCCGCGGATGAACTTTGTGACCTTCTCAAAAGGAAACTAATCTCACTGGTCCCACATACGTGAAATATTTTAGTTAACTGGCTAAATCAAAACATTATGAAGGCTCCTATCAGGTTTTACTCGGAATAACTATATAATGGAAAGGTCTGACTTAAACCCTCCCACCTCAAGAAAGGGAAACCATACAGTTGCACTTATCATAGCAAGGTTATTAGTGTATTTATGACGAATTGTGAACTGCTCTCTAAGCTCCAAGTGCCATGTAGATCTGAGATGATGGCAAAATATATATGTAGAACTGGAGAAACCATACTGTTTCAGTGTTAATAACACACACACACACACACACACACGTTTCCCTAATCCAGTCTGAATGTCTGATCTGATTATTTAATATGTGTGTTTAAAGGTTTTGATGTCCCACACAACTAGTTACTTAATTGGATGCAATATAGAAAATAAAATACAACAAAATAAACATAACAGGTGCTTTCATTAGGTGAAATATAAATGAATACTCAAGAAAAAGGGACAAATTGCCTGAAATGTTCAGTCTTATTAAAGGCGGTGAAGCAGCCACCAGCACAAGTCAAAGGATTTGAGGCTCAGTTTGTCTTCACAGCTGTCCTTGCTGGATACGTGTGTTTATCCAGCGCTGTTCCTCCGTCACGACATCCTGTGCCCTGCAGCAGATAGAGTGTCCTTTGCACCAGACACAGAGGGACACAGCAGCACCATTGTACTCATAATCATGAAAAACCTCAGCTAGCAAGTCCAGTTATTGAGCGGATGTAAATTGGTCTGGAGGCTCGTCATTGAGTTCCACTGTCTTGGTCGTCATGCTCTAGACTTTTGGCCTCAGTTTGGCTAGAAGAACCAGGTGCAAGTGTTACCAACTTATAGGCACGATGAAAGCTGGGGTACGCAGCCAATGAGCAGAGGAAACTAGACTTATGCACGTCCTCTTGACCAAAGTGGTTCCAGGGCCGGTTCAGAGCTAGAAAAACTGGTTCCAGAGCGGCACCAACTCCTGGTGCATCAACATCTTGCGTTCAGCGTTAATAAGTTCATAGCATTCAAGATGAGCAGCACAGATGTGTTTGGATAAGAATCAGGAGCAACATTTGTAAAGAGACGATGTAATTCACTGTGGTTGTTGTTCTACTTGCTGAGAGAGTGGAGACATATCCAGACATATACAGGGATGTAATGATATGAATTATTAATATATATTAATGATATGGCTCTGTGGAAAAGCAAACAGGTTCTGAGAAGATTCGCAAGTTGGTTGAAAATTGGCGTTGGCTCTGACTCCAGGCTGTAGAACATGGAGCCTGTGATGGGAGTCTGATGGTGAAAGGTGAAAATGTTCATAGTCTAAAAGAGTCGCCAGCCCTTTTCATCTCTGCCGTCATTTGGCCTTAGGATATTCGTACTGATTTAGCAACTGAGTATTATTGGCGTCTGTCCACATTTCAATCCGGCATTGTGAAAGTGCAGCGTAACAGAGCAGCAGCATGTATGTATGTGCACAATAAGTGACGGCAGCAGCGAGTGCATTCAAAACAATAATGGAGGAAGAACTGCACGTTGTGCTGTTTCTCACTGGAGCTTCTGCATTTGTTTTGCTGAACATGATTTGATGACTGTTGGACTCATTGAGAGGCGTATTTCTGATGATTCAGTCCACTTCCTTTCTTTTTATCCAAGAGCTGGTCACGCAAATGACGTATTTCACATCATGCATGCTTCGGTTGGCCAAGTGTTTAACAGATGGAGAGAAAATGTAACAGTTCAGCCACCCGCTAACTGTTAGCCAAAGGCTCATGGCTGCAGCTAATTCAAGTTTGTTTATTTATCAAGAAGGTTGTTCTCATAGAATTGCCTGATCTAAATGATTGAATGAATGACTAGTTCTGCAGGAGAAGGGCTGTATTTGATTTCCTTTTTTATATTGATGATATTAAATGATTGGAAACATAGAAAAGCATTTATATAATTCCAAGATTTGTAATGAATTTTGAGGAAAAATTCAGCTTTGGAGTAAGTCCCATTGCTTGTTAGTTGTTAGAAACCAGGAAACGTTTGTAACCTTTCCAGTACTGTCACCAGTGATGAAGGGCAGAAGCACAGAGTTGGAAAAAAGCAGAGATGTGTGGTGACGTAATATCTGTCGGGAGAACAGCTAAAATATTGTGAATATTGTTTCTAAATAACCCAGGATCATTTTAATCCTTTAATGACACATACAGGCACAAATCCACTTGCTACCTGTTCAGCCAGAGCTGCGTACAGCGGACGACTGGCCTCCGTTTGGCTAACACAGCTTGGGCCTCACCTAGAAACAACACAGCATGTAAAGTAACAGCTAAAGTAGATTTGTTTTGGATTTTCACAATATTGTGGCCTTCATTACAACATCCCTCTTGGTTCACTACTCCAAAGTGCTTGCATGTTTGATTAGTTTAAAGTCTGCGTCAAGAGATCCTTGTGTAGTGTTGTAATACAGTCTGCAGGCACGCAATTAAATGCTTTGTGGATTTGGTGTAATGACGGCCTGAGTCCTACGTCAACAAGACCTTCAATTACATATGCGATCACATGATTCTCGCATGTCACTGAGTCAATGGAAAATCCCAGTTAAACAGTTGTTGCTTTAAGTCAAAAGTAAAATGCTGCAACAAACCGACTGCTATCTGCACTGATGAACAAAGAAGGGTGTCCAGGATTCTCCTGCAGGGAAACGCAATAATCACCAATCACCTCGTGTTTGAGTAAGACATTTTTTATAACCTAGAGGAACTAGAATAGAGTCTTATTCTCCTTGAAATACCTGAAAATGAGATTGTAGCTACTAAGAATATTGCTAAATGCATTTATTTGTTCCATATCTGCGTTGTCTGTTTAAAACGAGGTGAATGTCTTTGATTTCATAATGCAGGAAGAAGAGTTCATACCTGCCTGACGCCTGCTTGATGGACTGGATGATGTGGGAATGATGGGACAGCCTTTCTTTGAAAAGAAGAGAGGCCGCAGGTTTAAGGTACGCACTTGTACACACCAGATGTTTCTCATCCTGAATACTTTATCCAGGGTGGGTTTGCCCAGTTCTGAGCGCATTGTGGTTTATGCGAGCTGAGTCACAGCATATTCTGGATCACTGACACCATAATGAGGCTGGAGAGACACTTAACTCATCACTCTCTGTGTGGAGCATTTGGTGTGTAATGGAAGTAAATGGCGCCACCTGCTGGCAAACCACAGCATCTACATTACCCAAAACAACAAACTGGTCATGTCATAGTTTCTCCATCACCTCAGCTCACAACTAAAAACACTTTACAGCAGTGTGAAATAATCATGTGTCATGATCTGAACAGAACTTTTGATTGATTTGTTGAAATTACATTTGGGCGGCTTGATTATGGCCCAATTATTTAACAGGATTAATGGTTGACTTGCAACAACATGCATTTATTGAACTTTAACAAAAAATACACAAATATATTGGTACATGATGTGTGCACCAAAAAATATAATTGGCCAATAAATAATATCTGTGACAGTATATATATGTGTGTGTTATGCAATAATTGCTGTTTATTGATGTAAATGCACATAAAGGAAGCTTAAATTTCAGGTACAACCAGCTGAAATAACTGGTTATTATACAGCTACACAGCTACCTGCCTGATCAATAATTTTCTTTTAATAAAAGTAGTTTAATGTGATTGTATAGTGAACCGAGACCAACTATGATATCAATGACAGGCCTTTAAAAACTCAAATACATTTGACTAGAATGCAGTTTTGTCTTAATAAAGATGCCAGAGATGTCTATAAATCTGTTTAACTTTTTATTTCAAGTGTAATCAAATAACAGTTTTCTCATTCATTCTGATGTGCAGGCTTGCTTTAAATCTGTGGATGAATAAAACACAAAGTATTGTGACTGTTCATGCGTATGTTTAGTGCATTCATTTTTCAGTGTAAATGTATCTCAGCATCACTGCTGTAACTAAAACATCTAACAGAATTTCAGCACGACATACATTTCAAAATGCTTTTATCTTTTTTTGGATTACAGTATTTTAAATCATGCCAGGATTAAAAACCACACACTGATGTTTTAAAAAAACGAGGTATTTATTCTATCACAGCAACTGTGTTTCAATAACATTAAATCATACTGACTTAAACATTTATCGGATGTTATGCTGAATATAAAACCAACAAAGGGAAAGAAGGTGATAAAGTAAAATAATTATTAGTTACTATATATACATGCATTTCATATCGTATTGCAATCAGCGACCATGCATTATTTATAAAACGTTCATATGATTATCTTTATATACCAGTGAGCTACCTCCAATGAGAAACTAATTATTTCAGCATGTAAACACACAAAGATGTCTGTTATGTTTTCACTTTTGTGGATTCTTGGTGATTATGACAGTCAAGTGCAACATATTTTGCCAAAGCTTTTAAGACTGATATGGTAAAACTGGGCTTCTGTAAATGAAAGATGACTCTTGTGACTCTACAGTATTTTTCATTCATCTTGTGCGTTATAATGTTTTCTGCAGCATGTGTGACAAAATGAGAAAGTCTAGAGACGAAGTCGAGGGCGTTGAGGACTTCTCATTACTGAATACACACATAAACACAGGTAAGCACAGCATGTTTCATTTGAGCACTACAGCACCCTGAACTCCTGGGAGTGAGGCTGCAGTATTTTCAGTGAGATGATACATTTTATCGCTTTTCTAAACCAGGGGTAGAACAGGGCGTAAATCAGAGGGTTCACACAGGAGTTCAACAACATGATCCAAGACAAGACTGCAAAGTATGACAAGCTGTTTGAGGTGTCATCACCTGTGAACGCGGGATAGTAATAGGGACAGAAGCACATCAGAAAAACTGCTATCACAACCCCCAGAGTCCTGGCTGCCTTCCTCTCTGCTTTTTTAGCAGTTATAGGTGCAGAGACGTTGGCAGCTACAGTCTGCAGCCGAATGACACGCACCTGGGAAATGGCAACCACAAACACCCTCATATAGAGAACAACCATGACAGTACAGGGCCCGACAAAGGTGAAAAAGAGGTCAACAACTCCTGAAATGTGGCTGATGACCAGCACACACTCGCCGTGGCAGGTGCTGAACCTGCCCGGCTGCCCTAAGTGTCCCATCAGAATACAGCCGTTGTAGAGAAGAGAGCAGGCCCAACATAAGCAGATAGAAACTTTAACTCTGTTCAGGGTGATCTTAGAGGAATAGAGCAGTGGGTCACAGATAGCCACATAACGGTCAATGGATATAAGCACCATGTTGCCCAGAGAGGCAGACAGCAGACAGTAAGACACGTAAGGAGACAGAGCACACATCAGCCTCCCAAGCAGCCAGCACGTCTCCATGTAGCGCAGGCCTTCAACGGGCATCACCAGCAGCCCCACCACCAGGTCGGACACAGCCAGAGACAGGAGCAGGCTGTTGGTCGGGGTGTGGAGCTGCCGGAAGTGGGAGATGGAGATGATGACGAGCAGGTTGAGAGTCACAGTGAGCAGAGAGACGAAGGCCAGCAGCGTGTAGAGCAGAGCAGCCTCAGAGCGAGGACCCGGCAGCCTCCTGCAGGACGAGTTGGAGTCTGGGAAGCAGAGCGAGGCGCCCCCGGTGCTGTCCATCAGGGAGGAGGGAGGAGATGCAACTCCCTGTCAGCTAGTGGATTTATCCTCCTTCTTCAAACCCCTACGGACTGACGTAGCTCCCTCTTCATTACCTTCTGCCTACAGTTTGATATTCATGAAAAAGTCGCTTTTATTAATATTATTATTATTATTGTTGTGCCCATATTCTTTTTTGCTCAGCTTTAGGTTGGTATTGAATGTTTGTAGTTTTGAGTATGGCCAGTTTCATGACCAAATAGGATTATTTTACCGTTACAAAGCTTTGAATAATACCACATGAATGCTGTTCAGTGTTCACCTTCAACTCCTTCACAAGAGCCATTTCAAAGCACAGGAAGACTCAAACTGCCGTTTAACTGCAGCTCAAAGCATTGAATGAACAAATCTGAATGGAGTAGGATCAGGTCACGAAATGCTAATAAAAAATCCAGAATAGTAACTGTTTTTATATTTTCCTTTTCTCCATACATGCAAAAATAGTATTGAGTCAATAAAAAAATCTAACCAGCTATTGTAGAACATAAAGGGAAGCAATTTATCAAAACAATTTAGCAGAAGCAAGTTAACATATTTATCACAGTATATTTAATGCAACAAAAGCTTTAATTGGCAACGTTACAGTCTGAGTTAAATTCCCCAACATGTCATTTTTTCCACTAGCTGACTGTAATCGTGTGGAAGTAGCGTGGGACAGTGGGAGTAGTTTTCATCATTGTTGAAAGACGAACATTATGGATGAAAATTTATCTGACATGATTTAGACAGAAATCATTTTCATGGATGAATTTATTCAAGTTTTATTCACGTTATGTCATTTTCAAATCGTGAAATACTGCAGAATTAAACACTTTGTGGTGGTAGCTGACCGATGTGTTTATGGATCTTCAGTGAACTGCAGCAACTCGAGTTCATCACCTGCAGCACAAAGTCCAGAGCTGGAGCTGTGATCAGCACTGAAATATATCAAGAAATTCTGTCTCAGCTGGATTACTGTGAGGAAAAGTGGCATGAAATGAATGAAAAATGATGCTGTGTGACAACAAATACTGTATTTTTTTATTTGATATCATTCTGTGGAAGTATAAGTGACAGAGTAGGCACATTGTACATCATACAATCTTATTTTCCCTGTTTTCCCAAATGTTAGAGAAACAAGAGGGGGCGACCAAACGAAACACAGTTACCTTAAATAAAATAAAATAACGGATTTCTCTCGGCCTGAATATTGTTGAAAAGGTTTCGGACAATGTCAGAACACAACTCAACAAAATATATAACATTAGTTTGGATGTTTTAGACATTTTATGCATAAATCTTTGGCTGTAAACAAAAACATTTAAAAAAGCCCCTCAGAAGTGCCGACCTGTGAAAAAGCCCATTTCATTGAATATAAAGTCATTTGCCCGTTCTCACAATTTAAAGGTAAATCAGTGTCAACAGAAAATAGTTTGAGCTTAGGTTTCTTGTTTTAAACCTGTAGATTACTTCCAGTCACAATCAGTTTCACAACAGCATAACAACATCCAGTGTAACATCACAAACTATTGCGTCTGTAAAATGAATGTTGAAGTATCTTTCAATTCACAATTGGCGACAGTTTGATCAGAGCAAATTGGTTTGTTTATGTCTGTAAACCTTTCTGCTGCAATATTAGCAGCCTGTCATCGCCACCATGAGGCTGCAGGCAGAACTTGTATGCAGCAGGTTTAGCTGTAATGTTTTCATCACCCCCTCTACCACTCATGTCATGTTTTGTATGGGTTCAGGGAGCTCGGATATGTGTTTCCTTCTTTTATTCAGTTTTTTCCAATTCAGATTGCTGTTTTTTCCCCATATCTGTTAACCTTCACGCTCAAATGTTATTTAAGCATCTTCATTCATTGTGATTTACAGACCTGATTCACACAGACGCCTGGGTGGAGCTGCCAGATTGGTAAGTCTTTGCAGTCTACATGTGGCTTTGTTACATGTTGGTGAAACGTTTGACAAAAAAAGCACATTTGACAGCTATTAAAGAAACCATGGCAGAGTTAACTCACAACATTGATGTTATTTTTGATAGCGTAGCTGGCAAGAGGAAAGCATGACAGATATTTTCCAGTGCTGAATAATCGATAGTGATCAGAATGAACTGCACAGAATTAACAGATGTGCAAAGGAAATAGGCCAACTGACTAGTTTGTTCCTAAGAATGTATATTTATTATACTGACTTTTTGTTTTGTTTTTTTACATCTTTTGCTCATATTTAAATTCAATTTTCTATCACGTCTTAGTGCTTATAGCTATCTGGTGAAAATATAGGTGAAAAGGGGATTATTGTTAATAGTTGGATTAAACAATTAGTGCTTCATTCAGGGTCAATAGACAGACATTTCTAGTGAGAAGTCACATAAGCCAGAAGCAATACTCCTCACTTGTTTATGAGGTGTGAATCCATGAGAAGATAAGAAAAGGAGAAACTGTGTCTGAGGTCACTGCAGAGGGTTTCTACATGACGTTGTCCTCCTGTGAGTGAGGCTGAAGTATTCTGAGGGTGAGGATGAGTTTGGATGCTTTTCTAAACCAGGGGTAGAACAGGGCGTAAATCAGAGGGTTCACACAGGAGTTCAACAACATGATCCAAGACAAGATTGCATAGTAAGACGAGCTGGTGGATGTGTCATCACCTGTGAACGCGGGATAGTAATAGGGACAGAAGCACATCAGAAAAACTGCTATCACAACCCCCAGAGTCCTGGCTGCCTTCCTCTCTGCTTTTTTAGCAGCTATAGGTGCAGAGACGTTGGCAGCTACAGTCTGCAGCCGAATGAGACGCACCTGGGAAATGGCAACCACAAACACCCTCATATAGAGAACAACCATGACAGTACAGGGCCCGACAAATGAGAAGAAGAGATCTAGTGAGCCTGAAATGTGGCTGATGACCAACACACACTCGCCGTGGCAGGTGCTGAACCTGCCCGGCTGCCCTAAGTGTCCCATCAGAATACAGCCGTTGTAGAGAAGAGAGCAGGCCCAACATAAGCAGATAGAAACTTTAACTCTGTTCAGGGTGATCTTAGAGGAATAGAGCAGTGGGTCACAGATAGCCACATAACGGTCAATGGATATTAGCACCATGTTGCCCAAAGAGGCAGACAGCAGACAGTAAGACACGTAAGGAGACAGAGCACACATCAGCCTCCCCAGCAGCCAGCACGTCTCCATGTAGCGCAGGCCTTCAACGGGCATCACCAGCAGCCCCACCACCAGGTCGGACACAGCCAGAGACAGGAGCAGGCTGTTGGTCGGGGTGTGGAGCTGCCGGAAGTGGGAGATGGAGATGATGACGAGCAGGTTGAGAGTCACAGTGAGCAGAGAGATGAAGGCCAGCAGCGTGTAGAGCAGAGCAGCCTCAGAGCGAGGACCCGGCAGCCTCCTGCAGGACGAGTTGGAGTCTGGGAAGCAGAGCGAGGCGCCCCCGGTGCTGTCCATCAGGGAGGAGGGAGGCACGGATGAGGAGGGACCTCGAAAAATGTTAATCTCCCCACCAGACAGTTAATTTATTCTTCTCTTACATCACCCTCCCATTTTTCCAATACCCTAAAGAGATGATCTAACTTCTCTCCCTCATCATAATCTTTATTTTAATTTATTTTTATTTTTTTAAATAACATACATACTTTGCAAAGTTTAACCAGCCACTTTTGGCCATGATCTCTTAAGGAAGTACCAAGAACGAGCTGTCTATTTCATCATCAGGAAACAGTTTGACAGCTTTCAAAGTTTGCAGTATGTCCTGACCGAGAATGTAACAGCACTCTTTATTACTAGCTTTTGACTTGTGTATTTAGGTGGTAAGTTTTCCGTTTTAAATAGTAATTCAAAAGTTCCCTCTGGTGTCTCATTTAAAGGTTCTATGTTTAACCTTTTACATTTTAATCAGTTTTTATTGCCAATGTGTGAATAGATTGTTATTATGGATCCCACTGCAGTCTTCAGTGTGGTGCCTTATATCCTGCATCACCGTGTCGTGTTGCTGCATTGGGTCTTCTTGTCACCAGAAGCAACCAAAACACAACCATAGTGCTAACTTTGCATGATTATAAGTTTACCCTAATCCTAAAGTGACTGTCACACACTAGTTTTGCTAACTAACCAACCGACCATTATCCCACCAATCCACACGATATTGAACAAAGCATAAGGCCCGTGACTTCCAACCTGAACTAGAGAGCCAGTCTAGAAAACATCTCTCCGAAAGCTTTTAATGTTAAAGTTAAGCCACATGGATGTTAAGCTAGAAGGATGTAAGACACGGCCCTGACCAATCATTTTTCTGAACTGTCGTTGGATCCGTAATAACGCGCTCTGTGGGCACTGGTGAGAGCCAGCTAGACAACCAAGGCTAACAGCTGGCTAGTTAGAAAGCTTCAGTACAATAAAAAAAACTTAATAAACTCTTTCCACAGCATGGAAAAGCTCATTGCTATCATTAGAAGAGTCACAACTATGTTTGACTCATTTTGTGTAGCCAGCGTAGCATGAAGCATGGAGCTAGCTTGCTGTTTCGCCTCGAGATCTGATATCCAATAGCTAGCTAATCAAGCTAGTTTGTACAACATTTTGTTCGTAAAACCATGCCTGAAAAAAAAGATGTCTTTATGGCATTTGGACAGTATTTTCTGATTTATGAAAAGGAGATATCTCAATTTCCTCCTGTAAAAAACTTTGAAAGAAGTAAAGGCAAAAGTATCAGCATCAAAATGTACTTAAAGTATCAAAAGTAAAAGTACTTGTTATGCAGAATGAGCCCACTCAGAATTTTATTTACAGTTGTGTTCAAAATAGAAGTAGTCCAACATCACTAACCAGATCAATCACTGTTTTTGATAGAAATGATATTCCTTCATGACAAAGCGTTTACTAGTAGGTGACGTGCATGCTGCTGATTCTGTGGAATTGATTCTTGTGATTAATTGAAATCCAAATAATAGCAGCGTGGATTCCCTCAGTGAGATCATTATTGGCTCTTATTTAAGGACAAAGGCAGCAAATGTTGTACAAGCTGGTTATAGTGCATTTCTCTCTGAAAATCAGAGTAAAATGGGTCGGATTAAAAGACAGTGATAGGCTGCTCAGCTAAAATGATCTCTTTACAATGGCATAAAACATAAGAAATGCTGTTTCTGAGGCAAATCAAAGAATTGCAGGTGTTGTGGAAAGCTAAATCTTCGAGCATTTTTCAGTCTATATTGTTAACGTTTGTAAAGAAAAATGCAGGCTGCTGTATTTTTGAACAGCCTAATATTCCTTCTTCTTCACTTTCTGTAAAGTAAAAACAGATTTGATGTGTTTTTCTTCGTGTTTTAATGTGGAATAGATTGTGCAGTGTTCCCAGTGCATCTGCATGAATGAAAAAAGAAATATTATAAGGATTTGGGATTTCCTCCCTTTTTCAAACACAAGGCTATTATTTTGAACACGACTGTATGTGGACAAACTCAAGTATTTAAGTGCAGTAAATGAGTAAATGTGTTGTGGGTTCAGTTCTGTATGTTAATTCTGTCCTGTTCATCAATCACAGTCGATTTAAGTGACACTTCCCATCCTGCTCGTTCATGGCGGTTTAATGTTCAACCAACGAATCATAAACAGAATTCATTATTTATATATTTAATTTTCTATAATTAATTTTTAGACCTAAACTCACCTAAACGTTTAAAGAATGGAAGGTAAAACTGCTCCAAGCTTTCAACTTTCTGCCACATTCCTAATTTGAAAGACTTGTTATTGACTTGTTTACCTGTTTACGGTTCATTTTTTAACACCTCAGATTAGCCTGGTGCCTCTGTGGTCTAAAGGTGTTAGTTTTTCATCAGTGTTATCATAAACACGGCCGAGTAGCTCTGCTAATGAGGCGCTCTCTGACTTTATCAGTGTTTGTTCTGCTCTGAGGTGAGAAACTATAATTTGCTCTCAGAGGTATTACTCTGTTTACGTGGTAAATGTTGCATCATGTATCAGCCATACCGTCATGCAGAGATGAATGATTATGTCATTAAGTAATATTCTTGAATTGATAACTTCTTTGCTTACTTTTGATTAACCAATTTATAGTATGTGCTAGTTTTTTTAAATTACTGGATCAATTATTCATTATTATCCATAACAGCAAGTTTAATTTAAAGCCCAAATCCACCAGTTACTCAGTTTATGTATAGTAGTTATTTTATTATCTCAGGGAAAAAATGAAATATATGATATATATAATGAAAAATATTTTTCAAAAGAGAAAAAACAAGGGTTATAATTGATCAATGGCCTTAATTTTTTTGTGATTTCATTTAAGTATGTTTTTATTTTATTTTATTTTATTTTATTTTATTTATATTTAAAATATTTATTATTCATTAACTTTATAATATAATTAATTTAACAGATCCAGCACACAGACACTGTCACTGCACGTGATTAACAGACAACATGGAGACACCGCCATCTGCTGGTCAAAGGGTGGTACTACAGCAGAACATTAAATACACTGTTAGAGGGTTATTATTAAATATATATATATTTGCCTCTGAAATAATGGAAATATAAATGAACAAAAAGTGGAAAAAGTCAAGTAAAGTACAAGTAACTCAGATTTATATCAAAGTGAGTAACTGAGTAAATGGTTACATGCTCTAATATGTACCAACACACTGAAATTGGGACATTTTAAGCATTTTTAGGCGTTTTAA
>CAFUXE010000052.1:847583-861506 GCA_903364295.1 Serranus cabrilla | reverse complement strand
CGTGGAAAGCCTGGTCTGGATCCATGTTCACGATGGTCGCATCGAAGAAGTGGCCGAAGTTGTGCTCCATCTCGCGGGCTTTTTCAATCACCTCCTTCAGCTCCTCAGGCTGTGGACGGAAAACAACACATTGCGTATTATATTGATGATTTTTCTAAAATGAATAATCTGCATTGGTCTTAAATCCTGAATTAGTCGATCTTATTGACAGAAAAATAATCATCAACTATTTTGAAAACGTATTTATTGTTTGTATTGTATTTTTTATGGTTGAAATGTATTGCATATGTATATATGTATATACATATATGTATATGTATTTATTTATTTTAAATGAGACTTTCAGCTTTATATTATATTAAACTAAAAAGCTGTTAGTTTTAGAAAACAAAACAAGACTTCACCTTGGACTTTCAGTAACTGGGATGGAACATTTTCACAATTTTCTAACATTTTATAGACCAAAAGATTAATCTACAGACCCTGAAAATAACCTTTGATCACAGCCCTGATTTCAATACTCATAAAAACCCCGTAAGGTCAAGCCCTACAAAAAACACACACAAAAAGGTTTTAAATATAACTTTGGCCTAACATTTTCTTTTCTGTCATAAATCTTAAATGAGTAATTTTGCTGACATATGTTGCCTTTGTAATGCATATAAATGCATGCAGGATATACAACGATGACTGAAACACAACTTTGCAAGACTGTGCTGTTCAGTGGGTACCTTTGGTGTTTTCCCCTCTGTGGCCAGCAGGGTGCGTAGTCGTTCCTGAGAAGGAGGAGCGATGAAGAGGACATAGGGCTTGAGGTTGGAGGACCTCAGTACCTGCAGTGACTGACGAGAGGAAGAACGCAGACATAGTATGAGCAGATGAACTAGATGGAAAAAACAACTTTCCTGAGTTTCCTCCATCAGAAAACCACAAAACAATGAGATTTATGTTCAGGATTTTAAAAGGCTTAATTATGTTCCGAGCCACTTTGTTTGAGGTAAAGACAGAGACATGAAATGTGTTTGTAATGAACATGTTCTTCTACCCTGGTGTGCAGGCAGAGCAAACAGATGCGTCCAGAGTTGATGATGTGTCGAACGGAGTCGGTGCTGGTGCCGTACAAGTTCTTCTCGTATTCTCCCGACTCGATGAACTTTCCTGACGCCAAGTCGGTTTCAAAGGCAGATCGACTCACGAAATGGTACTCGCGCCCATTCCGCTCATGTATCCTCGAGTTTCTGGTTGTGTCTGAGCCATAAAGAAAGACAGATTATTTGATTTATTGCAAAAAATCCTCAAGTTATATTGTACTAATGGGCACTATGAAAAAAACAACAAACTTTAACAGTTTTAAGTTTAACCCTCTGAACCCAAAAACCTGCCAGAAGGTTTGAATTAATATTTTCTTTAAAAAATATTGGTAAAATTACACCATTCAGCATGGACAGAAACTGTAAAACCAGAAATTGACGTCAGTTTTTTAACTTTCAACAGTCCTTGAATTACACGTGGTCCTTCACATATAGATATTTAATCAAAAGGACTTAATTCCTCATGTCTCACTTAAAATCTTTCTAAAAATTAACAGTATGTCCTAATGAGATCCTGAAAAAAAACATTAATTCCTGCTCTCCTCAGTACCAGCCATGAATGATTCGGGTGAAATGACAAAAATTCTGTGAAACTTCGACTACACAGAGCAGAGTGGAGAGGTCAAGAGAGGTTGTAAGAAGAGGAAAATGTAAATTTCCAAAAACCCACGTTACGTTCCTCCTCTCACGTCATGAATCATTGATGAATGTTTTGCTTACGTGGAACAGCAACTGCAAACTTTTCCGGTTCGATGGACAGAAGCCTCCGACGCAGCTCATCGTGACCGCTGTTTGTCGGACCAATCAGAGCGATGGGGCGTTTGCGGTTGGCAGGCTGGTGATAAAGCGACATCTCCTCATAGGTCAGGATGTCATCGTAGTCTGCAGAGACAGTTGGGGAAGGATTAAAGAAACAAATCCTTTCTAGCTCTTGGACTGCTGTTCTGTAACCAACGCTGACCTTTGACCTCTCTTTGGAGGCAGGTAAGAGGTGATAATACCTCACTATTGTGCAGTGGTGGAATGTGAATAAGTACGTTTACTCAAGCGCATCATGAACATTTCTATTTTCTACTACTTTAGACACTCCACTATGTTCTTTTTTTTACTACATTTCTGACGCTAATTACTAATTACTTAACAGATTCAGATTAATGCTACAAAATATAATCCACGAATAAATTATTATGGATATTATATGAAATACAAACCCAGCAGTATACAATGAAAATAAACTGCAACATTAAAGTGATGTACACATTCATTTATCTATAACTATAACTACCTAAAAGATAACAGATTATAATAACCATCATTAATAAATAGTAAATTGAGAGTTAATTACACTTTAATAGTTATTTTACTGTTTACAAACCATAACATGATATCAAATGTTTTCTCATTATTGTTAATGCTATCATTTATGTTACTTAACAGTCTCATACATTATATACTATATTAAGTAGATTAAGTAGTAGATCTGAGTTCTTCTTCCACCTCTGCTATTATGTTGTCATCCATTGTTTGTGTGTTTTGTCTTTGTCCTGCTTCACATTCGACCCTCTCAGCCACACAGTCTTAAGTTTCCCACTGAGCGGCGTGTGCGTGTCTGTCTGAGCGTATGTATGTTTGCTATGTGTTAACCTACAACAAACATCAGACGCCCCTTCAAGCCATTTAGGCACCTGCTGGGCACCTGTTGGTGCCTCCTCTGATCCCGTCAGTGGAGACAGGACTAATCTGACCTGTGACACACCGAGTCTGGACAAGCTGCTGCGAGAGCGGCAAGACATGTCAACACCGGGTAACGTGTGGGGTTAACGCTGACAAAGTGTGTGTGGGGTTAACGCTGACAAAGTGTGGACACTTGGAACAGGACAGACACAGTCTCTTGCTGGTGGTAAATGAGAAGCGACAACTGGAGTTCTGTGGGTTTAGTGTGTAGCTTCTTAAGAGCTGTTGTTGAGGAAAAGGGAGCACATTCCCAAACCAGCAACCCACTTCTCACAATGTTATGCTTCTGAAGAGACAGCAAGAAAAAAAAAAAGCAGAGTCTCACCACTATTTCTGCTCATGGTAGATGTGCTCTTCTTCCTCAGTTTCTTGCTTTTCTTTGCATACCAAAGCTTCCCTGGAGACAAGACAAGTCAGAAATGTTTGCTTTAAAAATGGTATCATCATTTCACTTTGTTACAACCACAAATTCTATTTTTATGTGAGTCAGGGTGGATGCAAAATGTTTGCAAATTATATCTTGTGTTTTCTCACTTCAGAGTGCGTTTCAACACTTTACCTTGGTGCTCTCGACTCCTGTCTGTTATAGTTTTCTTCAAGGTCTCTCTCTGTTGCTGGAACATTTTCCCTGAAATGGAGAAAAGCAAAGATAAGCAGTTTTCTGGCACTGTAAAAATACAAATCCAGTGTATTTTGTTTTTTAAAAACCCATATGGTTAAAGATAAGATTAAAATGTATCGATTTGAAAAATAAGTTGGTGATCAATCACATGTCTCTATAGAGTATTTATGCAGTTTCATGCACTGGACCACGAAGCTCAGGAGCTGAAAACTGCAAACATTTCTAAGAAATCCAAAGCTTCTTTTAGCCCGACAGCTTTTTTTCATAATCTCCCTAAACTTTCCAAACATGTTGAGGAAAAGGCAGAAAGAGGGCCCGCTTTCCATTTCCAGTACTTAACCTCATTTTCTTCCAGCCACAACAGACGTGGGTCAGAGAGTAATCACCAATAATTCTCAGGTGTTTGTTTTAATCAGCTTGATGTGCCAGATGGGTGGTGCTTCCTGCCAGGACGGTAGTGCCAAGTTTGTTATTAGTCACAGACAACTTTTAAGTACTTTACTGTGACTGTGGAGTTTGTAAACTATTAAAATGTGCTATCAAGTATCAGTTTATTGTACGTGTTTCATGACTTTTTATCTTAAGACATAAGTCAGGGATTAGTGAACTGTAATCAACACAGGTTCAAAAGTTACTATCATACAGATGTGAATCCTTTTTTTTCTGGCAGTTCAGCCTTTAAATTAACCCAAGAAGGCTTCAAAACAGTCCACAAATAAATGTGTGACACGTTTTGGTAATTATTCAACATTATCATTTATTTGCACATTTCTGCTTCATGAACCAGGCGGCCTTGCTCTGAAAACAAACCTGGTACCGACGTTTATATTCAATGCAACCTCAAAGACCCTTATTTGCATGCAACTCAGATTTTGTTGCTCCGTTTCTCATATTTTTGTGCCACATGTATTTTACTGATTGTGCCGGAAAAAAAGAGGTAACTACAAAAGAGTGTGACAAATGTATGTGAGTATACTCATAAAATAATCACTTAAAATATCACATGAAATACATTTTGTTGAAATTATCACTAATTTAAATTTGAATCATGATTTTGCAATAATGAGTGAAAACATAACTTTTAAAAAATACACATATTTTTTTAAACAATCTTTGACAAATTATGTAAAAAATATCTTTTCAAAATAACATGTAAGTACACTGCAAAATGGGGGTTACATCTTCATTACATCAATTTTCCTGCATATTATTATATTTTTATGAAAATATTGGTTACATTGTGATGCTTCAGGTCTGATATTATTCCCATAATTAATCATAATGTTATTACTCTTCTATTACCTAGTTCTGTCCTTTAGGGTGTTTTGTCTCAGAATTTTTAGCTTTTAAATGTAATAATGTGGTGCACTGTGCGTGGACACAACAGATATGTATTTGTTTTAAAAGTTTGTATGGTGCATTGTAGTTCAGTGTAGTGATATAAACATGTAAACACAATAATTCTATGATTCTTCTAGACTGTTTGCACTGTAGTAGTTTGTCCTTGCACTCGTTATGTGCACTTGTGCAGCAACAAACTAAATATTGATATTCAGCCTCGGTCTGATCCCTACCTGGAATGAGTCCAGCCAGAGGCTGATTGTCCTCGTCTCCGTCCCTGTAGGCCTGCCACCAGTTGGGGTCGTCCTGGCTGATGACGTGGAGGATGTCTCCCTTCGTGAAGGAGAGGCCGAGCTCCCGACACGGCACGAAGGGGTCATCGGAGGGGTCGTAGTCAAAGTAAGCCCGTACGTGCATCTAAGGACAGGGTTTACAACGTCAAGGTTGGCATTGCATGCATGCAGACAGGTGTTCTCTCTCTCACACACACACACACACACACACCGATATCATTAGAGACTTACCACAGTCTGTCTGTGAGGGGCAGGTTTAATCTGAGAGCTCGGGATGAGCAGGAACGTCAGAGTGCCGTGCATTTGTTGCTGATGGAAGAAGAGAAGCAATGAATTAAACATGACAGCGATCACAGCTCAGGTATTTATGTTAATTACATTGAAATTGGCACAGGAAAAAGATGTCGATGCAGTGAGTGGTTGTGTCTATATTGAACACAAAAAGAAGAAGTAGTGAGAGTGAAATTCACAAACACTACCAACAACATCCACTGCCTAATGAGATTTCTGGGGCTGAACATGTTTGTCAAACTAATTTAGAAATAATCTCTTGGTAGATTCGCACTGCGGGTGAAGAACAGAGAGTCAAAGTACCGGACCGCAATTTATAGATAAATTCTTCAGCATTTTATGGGATTACATGTACAGAATTCTAGTTTAAGTTTTAATTTAATAATTTAGCAACAAAATTGTTGCAACACAGTTAATTTCTCACAAATTATTGTAATTAATCACTAGACCGCTGGGTAACTTCTGGTCCTCACCAGTAAGTCGTGGACTTCATTGATGTGTTTCCCGCGAATAGAAATCCCGTTGATCTCCAGGATTTCATCTCCCTCGCTGAGAAGGCCGCTCCTCTCCGCTGCTCCACCTTTCACCACACGACTCACCACCACGCTGTCCATGTCGTTACGGACTGTCGCACCCTGATGGCGACACACACACAGACACACACACAGACACACAATCAATAATATTTTCTAAAATGTCAGTGAACAGAAAGAGTCTAGAAGCAGAAGGAGAAGAAACAGTTTGAAATCTGTCACATACGGTGAAAATCATTGTCAACGTTTTTACATTTCCCCGTGGAGCTCACACTGACAGGCATTTTGCTGCCCTGATGGTTTGTGGGTACACTGACACTGACACACCCAGATGATGAATGAATGTGGAGGAGCATGGTGAAGCAGAGGGTAGAGGCCTTTTATGAGACTTACACACAATACACAAAACTTGACAATAAATAACACAATGACACAGATGTCTTTGTTCATCATTCTTTGTGTTGTTCCTTTAAATAACTGCCTGTGCACCCAACTATCCTTGTTTTGTTCTCTTTGAGCAGTGACTCAAAGAAACGAATGGTCTCACCAGGGGAGTGTCGAGAGCCTTCTCCAGCCGCACCAGTTTCACGGTCTCTCCGAGGTACTGGGTCACAGCTTCCTCGGCCAGCTCCTGCCCTGCCACGCTGTCATGGGCCTGCATCAGTGCCTGACACAATAAACAATCACAGAGACACAAACAGCACGGACAAACAAGTTTTACGAAGACATAACAGACAAAGACACAGACAGAGAAATAATAGAGGCAGTGTGAGGGACAGAGAGCAAATGCATGAATAGCTCCTGATTGTTCCTGTGTAAGTATATAAGTGTTCTTTAGAGCCACTATGTTAAAATGATCATATATCTGATAGCAGGCTTTACAACACGCAGTTAGTTGTTAGTCTAAAACTTTTGGTGTTATCATTATCATTATATAAGTTCCTTTTATCAATTTTATTTGTCTTTGTTTTTCACATTAATCTATTCTTACTCAGGTTTTAGTCTAGTTATTATTTAATTTCTTCTTCTTATTATAGCTTTTTAAAATGTCATTGTATTTTACTGTCTTTACTGATCTATTTTATCTAGATTTTTAATCTAGTTTTAATTTATCTGTTTTACTACATTAGCATGAATTGGTCTCAAAATTTTTAATTGTTTTTGTCATTTTTATTGTTTTTATATTCTACACATATTCTGTCTTACACTTTGTTCAACATTAACTTGTATGCTGATTGAATGACAAACATTTATGAAGTAGTTTGCACTGATGAAAAAGAAGACACTAAAGAAATTTCTACATGTTTTTCCTTAAAGCTGCACCTACCCACCCCTCATCCTTTTTAACAAGACCAGTCAGCAAACCTGCCTCTAAGCCAGAAATAATACAGAGATTGCTCCCTCACTTCATTTAACGTGACAAGCGCTCTGTACCCCACAATTAATAACCGTCTGTCCAAATTAGTTTCTCTATCCTGCAGCAGAGGGGACCTAAGAGAGCGCAGGCCGGGCTAAGCTTTGGCGTACACACAATCCGTCTTAATCTCCACCTGCATTTAGGAGTCAGGATCCACCGCCATCAATCATCAAACACCTTTGGCTTCCCTGCTCGTGAGGAAATGTCCTAGAAAACGGTGAACTGGAGACAGGTGGACATGAGGGGGCTCTGCTCCTCTCACACACGTAGCTGTGCATTAGTTCTGTGTATGTGCTTGTTTATCTGTGCAGACTACAGGGTGACTCTTGTGATCCTCTGCTCCCCGCAGAGAAACCGACATAATCTGTTCCACTTTCTGTGCCACAAGGCAGGCTCACATCACATCATACTGCCCCCGCCGACTCTATGGAACCTGCTCAGTGCGGTTAACGGGGCAATGAGAGAGCTGGTTGTTCGCACAGTCACGTGGGTCAAACATCCGACCGCTGGCGCTCCGCTGTCAGAACCCTCAACCATAAACCACAGCAGCGTCACACACCTGAGGTCTTTTCTCACCTTACCGCCTCTCTAATGGACGATGATGTCGGATAATGTGGCGGCATTTTTTTTTCTACGGACGAATCACTGAAGCCTAAACTGACTAATGTTGACAGGTTTTATGACTCCTTACACTGCCTGTACCTATGATATCAGCTGTTTCTGTAAAGATGGAGCACATCCTGCTCATACTTCACATACATCTTTATTTTCATACAGTAACCCTCTGCACATTCTTTAGTAATTCTCTTTCACACCCTCTTCATTTGATACACGGTAAACCTCTTAATTTTAGAATAAGCATTATATATTGTACATATTTTAATTGTGCACTTCTATTTTTGCTCTGTTTATTTTGATTGTGATATACCACAACACCAAGGCAAACTCTTTGTATGTGAAAACCTACTTAACAAGCCATTTTCTGTTTCTGCTCGTGATTACTCAACAGCTAGACGCTTAAAAAAGTGGACAAAGAGAAGTTATGTCCATAAGCATGAGGCCGCCAACAGCACCACAATAATCTTAAAGATTAAAGTCACCACACTGCTTTGACAAAAACAGTAATTTTATCTGGCAGAACACTGTGAAACATAGAAGTGCTGTAACTCTCTTTCAGCTTTGCTGATTTAATAGAAGCATCCTCTTTATCAGCAGGACTATTTTTGCATCCAGTGTCTAAGTTTATACACTATTAAAGGTTAAATATGGCTTTAATTTACCTAAAGTAAACTACTGAATATCATTGCAGAGAAATGGTAAACTACACCAAGTCTGCAGAATGCCTTGAAAACAAACACAGATAAGCATAAATCTGCAAAGATCCTTTATATTCATCATTGGCTTTTCTCTTAATTAAATTAAAAGGAACTGACATGCACTGTGCAGCAAAGAAAGCACCAATCATGCCTTTTTCATTACCAAGAGAGCCGACCCACATTACAACCTAATTTACATAATAGCCTTTCCTTCTCCACTAGATTAATCTTTGGAACAAGACACAGACTAGTTGACCTTGAGAATAATGATTTTTGCACACCCTTAAATCACATCAAGTAATAACAGGTGAAATGAATGTTTCATAAAATAAATCATCTGTAAAGCAAACAACTGCCCTGCACAACAGTCCTCGAGATAACAATCGATCCCTGACAGTTCAAAGGACACCAACATGACACAACCTCATGACTTTCTCCATACATATTTATTCTGTATCTTTCGTTATTTTCTGATGTGCAAAGAAGAAATTGTCCTTCAATTGCCTTTGAATTGTTCCCATTTCTTCCTCTTATACTGGACTTTTAAATTCTTCACCCTGACTTCTGACCTCCCAGTGGAAGGTGCAAGAGAAACAATTACCCTATAGGAATAAGTCCAGTATAACAGTAATTATATTTCAATGATCTCAATTATCAGCATATTAACTAAATAAATGAGTTGGTCCATAAGGTTGTGCTAATCCTCAGTGGTGATGTCTTATGTTAATATCATTTGTTATTATTATAACTAAAACTGGCAAGCTGACATCTGACCTGAAGATGAGGATTGGTGAGCAGAGCCTTGAGCTCCAAACCCTCCTTCTGTTGGCTGGACTGGAGAATCTTCTGGACCTGAACAGAAACACACACACAGAAATATAGTGAGGTAAACTGTCACTAAGAGCTGTATAAATAAAATAAAACTGAGCTGTCTGAACTGCTTGTTGGATGGTTGAATTGCTAAAAAAAAAGATTGTTCAACAATTTCTGTTACTTTCTCAAATTTACATTCACATTTTGGTGATAGAGCCATGTGGATTTGAGAGAAACAGCCAGGGTTTGAACTTCTCTCTCGAGCGTTCTTTCTTTGTTTATTGACACAACTATTTCCGTCACTCATCATGTGAATGAAATGCTATAAATGTTTTCCAGGAGAGACTGCCTGAAAATGTGCACTCCATATTTAACTATCCAGGCATCATCACTTGCTAAAATGTCATACAATCAGGCGGATTATCGGAGCACCGTTGCTATTTTAGTAAATCTATAGTATAAACTTTACAGTAATCCTACAGGGTCTATATGAATAAAAAAATATCTATATGGAATCTAAAAACTGATTTTAAACTAAACCTATACATTACAAAAGCATGTTACACTTACAAAAACTCTAGTTGTAAGACTTAAAACAAACAGATAAACTAAAACACACAACAGGCTTCATTTTCATCATGTGTTTCAATGTTTGAATGTTGAATTAAACCTGATTAAACCGGCACAAACTTGGAAAGCACAGACTTTAACTTCAGCACCCTTTTCTCCTTCGTGGTCCTTCAGATTTTCCACTGTGCTCCACTTTTATTCCTTCCTCTCTGTTACGTGGTTCTATTTTAATCATTGGTTCTTGTGTTGTCATTTAGTGGGAAGATGTTATTGTTTGTGGCTTGGACTGTGCACTGAATCATAACAGTAGGCATTTTGGTGTTCCGTTACTCAGTTTTTCTGCCTCTTCATTGCCTGTTTGGAGCTTAGTTCATCCGTTACACTAATCGAAGGACTCACTAACAAGGTGACGCACTTTCCCCTCCCCCCCAGCAGTGCTTCGCCTCGGCCCACACTGCCGTAAGCTGCTGGAGTTTCTTTTTCTAGCCGCTCAGATCCTGGCCTTCTTCCTGCGCTGTGCTGCACTGCTCAGCCTGCACCAAGGTCTGCTGGGAGATTAGTTTACTCAACAGCCAATCTGAGTGTCACACAGCACAGCCACTTAGTTTAGACACACTGCAGCTCAAATTATTACGCGTTGTTAAGCGCTTCGGGAGCTGTGCCCGTTGGGTGAGTGCACACACTGATTCACTGTACGCAGGAGGACAACGAGTTGTGTGTGTGTGTGTGTGAAGCTAAACAGATCATCTCACCAGCCCCTCTATCCTCAAACAACTCCTGTCAACACTGGAATACAGATTCTGCAGCAGCACTGCTTGGTGTCCTTTGAATGAACTCAAGCAGCCTGTTTTTTCAAAGTAAGGTTGACTCTTACACATCTAGCCATCAGCTAAAAATCACACTGCACCACTCGTACTGTGCTGAAAAGCCTGCATTACATTCTTTCATGTTACACCTATCAAAAGTTGAAACTAATCCTCATGAAGTGCCTGTTGTGGGTGTAGCCTGTCATTGTTGTATAGCGCTTCTACCTAATTCATAGCAAACCACATCACAATTTCTGTCCTTCTACAGAGACCGAGCTCTGTGTGACAGGCTGCATTTGAGCGGTGAACGTGTGGAGGTTCGGCTCTGCAGGGACACAAGTCAATTACTGTCGCTTTGCTTCAGCAGAGACCAACCGGCTTGTATTTTGTCATCGAGGAAGTCAGATGTGGCACATTCCCACAGAATCAAACCCGAATACTGAGATAGTTTCTTGCTCTCTGCCACTTTCTGTTCCGGGCCTCAGGAATCAGCGCTGTCAGCTGTTAATTAAAGGGGACTGATTATGTAAATTCATGTATTTGTATTCTTAGTTGAAACTTGAATATTTTTACATGCTTTAATGTTTTCAAAAACACTTTATTTTTATCATACTGCCCTCTGTCTGAGATCTGTTTTAGTGATTGTCTCATTAATAAGCCCATCTCTGCTCTGATTGGTCAGTGGCACTTCACCAACCACCAAAATCATCAATAAATGCTTCTAATCCCAAAAACTACACAATTAAGCATGTTCCAGCAGGAATGCGATCTGAAATTGAGGAGGAATAAACAACATCAGCAGCCAAGTTAACTGGTTTTCCTGACATTAGCATGTGGCTACATGTAGCGGTGCAGTACACGCCTGGAGCACATGACAATATACAGAAATCTGTCACAAGCTGACGTCAGCTATAGCTGAGAGTAATAAAACTGTTGGAAACAAAGCATTTTTTACAATTACTTTTACATACATTTACCTCATTTTTGACTATTTGGCCACATTTAATATAACATCCAAAAATGTAATATTATATATATGACAGAAAGAAACAGTAGCTGGTGGACAGGGGAATAAAAAAAGGAATATTTTATACAGTTTATCTATAAACCTTGGTTCATGCCTTCCTTCTCCATCTCCATTGTAGAGTATCTCCCTGTCATCTTTTCACTCTAATTCTCCAATTAAATTTTTTCTTCCATCTGCCTCTTTCAACTTTTTTCCAGCACGCTAAATATCCATGCATGGCCTGGATCCAACAAATCCCTCATTTTGTTTTCACTCACCTTGTTAACCACAAGACAATTTACATTTCATAATTATTCAGACTGGCACGGGCTATCTTTTGGGCAGCTTTGTTGAATTAATCATTACCGCAAGCAAAGATTTTTCATGCTTCATTGAGTTGGTTCAGACACTTCACCCACAGAGGTACTTGCCTCTAAATATAAGCTTAATGTGATCCAAAACACAAATTGGCGAATACAATTTAAGCGCCTTTATGCCTGTGTGTACAGTCTGCCCCCTCTGTGGAGACCACTGCTCGTCTCATAACAGACTTTGTGGCACGGTTAAAAATGCCTAAAAATTAAAGTGAGTTTAATTATTATTCTGGGAACAAATGAGTCCCTGATTCATTTTCTCCTGGAGCCGTTGACATTAAAACCACCTACCTTTACAAAACTATAAGATCCAGCAGTATAAACTACGTTAACAGTTGCTGATGTAATACTATACCAAGGTTACCTGAGCTCTCACTTTTGCAGCAAAACCAAACAGCTTAAACACGTTGCTTTAAAATGACCAGTATGCATACCTCCAGGCAGAGATCCCCTGCTTGTGCTGTGAGGGGTGAGGTGGGACTGACTCTGGTCATCTGCTGGGACACAGCACTGTAGATAGTGTAGGCATTCTTGAAGTCCTCCTTGGCAAGCAGCTGCATTATCAGCTCCACATCCTGCTGGCTCTGTGCATCACTCAGGCAGTGCTTCGCCAACTTCAGAGCCTGCAGCACCTCTGTCAGGTCTGAGAAAGAGGCAGAGATGGTGAGGGGAACAGTACAGGGAAAAACAGGGGTTTTGTACGTCTACCAGGAATATTTTAAATGCAAAGAGTTTTGTGGTGTGCTGTTACAAATTATGTTTCTAGATGTATGTTAAGTCTAGGGACACTAGGCATAGGCCCTTGAGTAACCAAGTCTTTACCACGCTGCATGCTGAGGTGTGGTGCCTGCCTGCCTGTCTGCACCTGTCTGAAAGGTGTGTCGAAGGGGAAAACTGTGTATTTCTAAGAACTGCGGTGGAAGATTTCCAGTATGTAAGAGTTCTCTAGAATTCTGATCTGCCTTCATTTCTATTCAATTCAAACTTTGACTTTGAGTTGCTGCAGTGTTTACACAGGAGATTTATCACAGCAGACAGTAGGGAGACATTTAATAGGATTAATTTTCTGCAACAACAAACCACGCTACAGTCTACAATCATGTGTTAGATTGATAAGAGAGTAGCCATTAAAGCAGATGGGCTGCAACAGCAGAAGACCATGCTGCCACTTTATTAGGTACACCTCACTAGCTTATAAAGAGGGTGATGAGTGTATGTGTATGTTTGACTAAATACCAATTAAAAGACCTTGAGCAAACAAGAAAAAACACTCTGTGCAATAGTAAATCCAACTAACTGATAAGTGATTGACAGACTTAATAATGAATAATACTCATTTTGTATACACAATTAATTAATTACATAAGGACTGAACAGTACTGATAAGTTGTGCACATGAAATAGTACAAAAATATCTTGGACAATTGTACTTTATATGAAAACACTTTGCATTATCAATTTATATTTAATCCGAATTGTTATTTGCCTGAGGAAACTGATGGCCTTCAGTGTTAAAACCAAGACACGAACCAGTGGAAATAGTAGACAGTTCCTAAATTACATCACCCTCCTCCACTGCCTCCCTCTGCTCTGCCCCCTCAATAGTCATTGTTTTTAGTCCTTTTGTTTTTCAAAGAATTTTTGTGAAACCTCACAACTCCCTCTTGTTCTCCGAGGTCTAGATTGTTCCCTCCTTTGTGACCTTCTTTTCTCCAT